>CM077349.1:18982985-19582985 GCA_039655645.1 Ammopiptanthus mongolicus
GTTACTTGTTAGACCAGAAAAACGTGCGTGCAGATGCAGATCTAGGTCTCCTCATCCCCTAAAATATTAAATATTTGTTCCTAAAACAGAGATAGATAATTTTTTTGTTTTTTAAGATATCCTCGTGTGTAGATGTGGAAGATTAATTCCTCGACTTGAATAAGGTATCAAAACTTTCCCTCAAGAGTTTAACATTACTACATTCTCAAGATTATGATTCGAAGTCGAAATCACCGGTTGAGATAGAAGATACTTGAGTCTTCTTATCCAAACACTCTTATGCTAAATAAAAATAGATATATAATGACATAATCTTCATTTTAGTCATTAACATCATAATATTGATTAAAATAGTGTTTAATTTTAGAAATTATCATATTAATTATTTAAGTTATAGGCACAAACTATATTGGTTCTTCACATTAATTATTGTTTAATTAAATTAGTTTGTATATTTTTTTTTATCAGAAAATTAGGTTGTCTCTAAGGACTTGTTTGATTGACAATCTGTTGTTTCAAAATTAATATATTATTTTTTTAGAGTTACTGATTTTATACTCGTAGGAATGGAAATGCTATAACCAAGCATGACTAAGTAATTAAAACGATAATTTTTTATGAAAAAAATAATGTAATCCATATTTTAAAAAGTTGAGTTTTGAGTATTCTAGTAATATTTTACTATTTTTTAAGAGTTTAATTATTATTTATTATCAATATAGAATTTTTAATATTATCAATAAATTAAAAATTATGATATATATAATTTTTTAAATAATTTAAATAAATCAAACATATATGATAATTTATTATTAATTGATAATATAAAAAAAATTTATACTGTGAATCTATTTCAATTAAATTCATTTTTTAATTTCTTAACAAATCGTACATTTTAGAAATTAAAATAGTTATTTTTCATATACAATCTTACACATGTTTTTTTTTTTTTGATGAATATATACAACCTTTTTTTTTTTATCAAAAAATATATACAACCTTCCCCATGTTAATGCCATCAGTCATTTATTTGGGACTGATCGAGTCTTGGGGTAATAATTCCCCCACCAACTCTGCCATCTGCAACTCGCGTTATTAAATAACTTTTGTTTGATTATCATTAAATAATCGAGTCGGCATATTTGTAGCCTAAAATATAATTTTTCCCCATGTAATTTTAGTTTAAATTTAATCTCTATTTTATTTTTTTATTTCAAAATAATTCCCTATTTTTTAAATTTATATTTATTTGGTCTTTTTTTATTTTTTGATCTCTTATTTTAAAAAAATTAAGCACATAAACTAATCCTTTATTTTATAAAAATTATATCAATATAATCCTCTTTATACCATAATTTAAACAGAAAATACTATATTAAAACCTAAAATTAAAATAAGGGATGATTTCAAAAAAAATTAATAAAAGAAAAAGCAAATTAAAATCTAAAATAAAAATAAGAAAGCAAAAAATATAATTTAGCCTATTTTTATATAAATATATATACCTATTTCGCTGAGAAAAAGTTTAGGACGGGGGTTAGGTATCTCCATTATAAGGATTGGCCAATTTGTCCATTGGTTGTACCATTATTTTTTTATAAGAAAAAATATCATTAAATAGATACCTCAACCCATAAATATTACATGAGAACAAAAATACCAAATCAAAACGAGTAAATACTTAATTTGATTTTTGAAATTATAGGATCATGTCAATTTAGTCTTTCATATTATTAATATTTCAAAATGATCCCTAAAATTACAGAAAGTTAATCAGATTCGTCCCTTTGTTGATATTGTATAGATTATAATGACATTAACTTGGTAATATTAGGGATGCATTTGAAACTAAGTGAATAATGTCAGGGATACATTTACTACATTTTGTAATTTCAAGGATCATTTTCAAATATTGATAATGTGGAGAACTAAATTGATATAATCCTATAATTTTAAAAATCAAATTGGATATTTACTCAAACGAAAACCAAACGAAAGCCAACACTACATAGCCAGGTTGTACCTGTATTCTTATAACATTTGGATCCTCTTCACCCGTGTGGCTAAAATTTTTGTAAATGTATTATATACGGTAGTTATGGATACTGAGATTTTCAAATACATCTAATAATCTAGATAAATCAATGCATTCAATGGTTGAACTTTTGCTAGAGAAAGATGGCAGAGAGAAGTCGTTTGAGGGAAACCAAATCCATTCTAATATGATTCATACCAAAGCAAAGATCGTTTGACATCTTCAAAAAGTTTTTGGACGGAAACTTTGAATATAACTCATCTAAATTAAGTTTGTGTATAAAATGAAAAGATATGAATTTTTTCATCCTAAATTTGATAAAATAGAATGAGATTTTAATATAATTTAATTAATCAATAATAAATACATTACTAACTTTCTCATTTTACACTCGAATGTATTAAATGAGTCTTTTTGGAAAAATTATATTTTAAACATGTACGTTATTTTTGACATGTACAATTATGTAAATAAAGGGACAAAGCTAATGATACGTCCAATCACATTTTTAAATATTCAATTAGGTTTTTAGTTTATTAGTTTTATAAATTATAGCGAGTAATAAAGAGTGTGAATAAACAAGTAAGGGTAATACTCGTATTCCTGAGTCGATGAGCTGTCATATTAAATTGTCTCATCAGCCGAAGTCAGGAAGCAAATTGGGATGAGTTCAACTTCTAGAACTTAGATTCCTTATGTTTTCGTGTTTGGGTTTGCATTATACTGTGACATCCTAACCTGACTAATTAATGTCATATATTTTTTGAAAAGAGTTTAATTATTATGACATCATTAAAAAATTTGAATGTTATCTTAATTATTCAAAAAATTATTCACATCATAATTAATGATTAATTGATATTTTATATTATCAGTATATAATAATTAAATTCGTTTGAAAACTTATATTCTTTTTATTAATAGTTATAAAATAAAACTTTTGGCTAAAATTAATAAAATAAATTTTAAATAATATGCTAATATAATTATATTGATATTAGTTTTTAAATATATATTATAATTTTACTTTAATTTTAGTTTTCTACTTCTGTAGACTTAATTTTACATAAAGTTCTAATTTATATTATATATGTATATATATGATCATCAAAAAAATATATATATATATATATATATATATTAGTTTAAAATATTGGTTTGACATCATTTTAACCCATTTATCATGGAGCCACGACGAAATCGGATTTAGGTCTATTATGTCATGTCGATGATCTGAAGTGAATTCAAACTCATCCTTCCGATGTACGTACGCCTCTAATTAAAAGCGAAAATATTGACAAATTTAATAAAGATGAGTATCACTTTAAGTCTTGTCAAAAAAACAAAAACTTTGTAGTTAAGGATTCATTTGATGGATAGAATGGGATAAAAAAGAATGGGATATAAGAGTTAGATAAGGATAAGATAAGATATGAATATAATAAATTCTATCATGTCTGATATTTGATGCGCATCAGATAATAATAAGATATAATATAAAATATTCAAAAATGATAAAATTATCCTTATATTAAAATTACATTTTCTTTTCAAAAATAAAATTTAATATTATGTGATTTTTCTATACATTTAAATTAAGAAATATTTGATAATATATATTTTTAATTTTTTAATTATATATTAGTCCATTTTTTAAATTATAAAAAATTAAATTTTTTTCACTTTTTATAAGAATTGCTAATTAAACGATATATTTTAATTCGTAATAAGGTTGATTAATTAGATTTGAAACCATAATTAAATAATAATAATATTAAGGGTAAGAGATAATAGAGAAAACATTTTCTTATCCTATTCTGTTGGTTCTAACCCAGCTTCATCCTCAAGATAGAATTATAACTAAGTAACAAGATATGATAAGCTAATAGGATAAACTTATCCAATCATACTGATTCACCAAATTATAAATTAAAGAAGGACAAGATAACTTATCCTATCCTGTCTCTTTTATTCTGATCACGAATCTGACCCTAAGTTTCTCATTATATATCACGGTATCCTGATTCCCGTCTGTTAGTCCGTGATAGATATACAACTTGTTTTTTTGGTATATATACGATAGATATGCAACTTTAATTCTAGTTCAACCAATCTTTATATCTCGTCGTTTATTTCAAACTTAATACCGTAACTTGGCAAGGGGCGAGCATATTTTAATATGTTAATTATGTGATTTCATATTCTCACGTTTGTCATGCAAATCTTAAAACTTTGATTAATACATACATATAAAAGAATTTATAATAAAACTAATATCTCATTACCAACAAGACCCAATACAGTTGATAGATAGTTGAATTTCTTATATAGACATGTTGTAGGGGTTCGATCATTTTGTCGTATGTATGAAAAATGTTTTTTGGGAAAAATAAAACCTACTTTGGTGTTCTCTACTACTACAAAATAACAGGTCTTTAATGACCGACATTTTCGGTCGTTAAAGACAAAAATTTGGTCGTTAACGAGTTTAGCAATTGAATTAGCGACCTCTATATGTTGATCTCTAAACCATTGGTAGCTAACTGGTTTAAAGATCAAAGTTTTCTATCGCTCGCTAATGGCGACGACATTATTCTGTTGCTATACATAATGAAAACGGTTGCTAAATTGATCCTAGGCACATGCTCTGAGTACCAAATCAACAACGAAATAGCAACTAAATTTATCCGTCCCAATTAGCGATTGCTTGTATTTTGGTCACTAAACTTGCTTAAATTAACCAATTTAGCAACCAAAGTAAATATCGGACGCTAAACTTGTTGAAATCAATTTAGCGACCAAATTAATTTCGATCGCTAAATATATATATTTTTTATATTTGCTTTTTTTTTCCAGAATTACAATTCTAATAAAATAAAATGATATACAAATTAAATAAATTACATAATAAAATTATGATAAACTCATATATATATTCACATAATCCAAACATCAAATATGTTATTCAATCCGAAAAGAATAAAAAATATAATAAAATAGTAAATCAATATGTTGGAGGTGGGGGTAACGAGCAAGATTAGTTGAGTTTAAGAAAAACTGTGACACCCACTATCCCGCATATTATAAAGCATAAAATAAAATCATATATGTCTTTAAAAATAATATCAATTAAAATAAAAATATGTGCTCGAGGTAGCGTGCATCACATCATCTATAACATAAAACGTAGGAATCTGACATAATCAAAATCAAAATCCCGATGTCACATGTCAGAGCTAATATACGTATACCGATAATGTAGGATCAAACGCTTACCACTAGGCCTAGTGATAAGCGCATGATCACTTGGAGTGTGTTTGGAAGAACTTATAGAGAGCTTATGAGAATAGCTTATGAAAATAAACTTATGCAAATAGTTTATGAAAATAGTTTACGATCTTTCTATAAGCTGTCAGAGAAGCTTATGAAAATAAGTTGTGTTTTATCTTATTTGAAAAAGAGCTTATTGAATAAGCGCTTGATTAAGCTATTTACCCAAACGCACCCTTGGTATCAAAGCAGGTCATGGGTTCGATTCCCATGTAATGCACTACTGGTAGGGGTGGGAATAGGCTAGGCCGGGCTAGGCCTTGAAAAGCCAAAGCCTGGCCTGCGGTCCAATCTCAAGGCCTGAGCCTGACCTATTAGCCTGATATAGGCCAATTTTTAAGATATGACCTGACCTACTTCAAAGCCTGGCCTAGTCTGAAAGCCTATTTAAAAGCCTATTTTTCAACAAGACCTTTAAATATGCCTCCACCTATAAATAGGTCATAGGCCTTCACTTGTAAATCGGTTTGTAAACCTCTAATGATAAAGAAGTTGGTAGGCCTTCACAAATAAATATGCAAGTAGACATCTATATTTTAATGGGTCAATAGACCTTTACTTTCAAATGCTATAAATATTATAAATAATATATTGTAGTATTATATATTAAATTATATATTATATATATGTAGGCATGGCAACAATATCCGAACCCGTGGGTACCCGCCCAAACCCGCCCCGTTCGGAATGGGGAAAAACCGATCTTTTCGGGTTCGGGTTCGGGTTTTCCCCGCTTTTCATAGACGGGGGCAGGGACGGGGATGGGGATACTGATACCCACCCCGAACCCGCACCCGAACCCGCCCCGCTATTATGAAATTACTAAAATGCCCTTAATTGTAACTTAGGGTTTGAAGTTAGACACCATTTCAATCAGAGGCTCATTTGCTTTCAGCCCTCTTCACTCTCCTTTCAGGTCCAGCAGCAGCACTTCTCCCCATCCTTCCAGCAGCGGCACTTCTCCCCCTCTCCACTCTCCTTCCAGCAGCGGCTCAACCTCCGGCCATCACCTCGGCGAGAACGCGACTCACACGAGGAGGAGACTGACCACTGCGACAGTACGACGAGAAGGAGAGGCGAGCCACCCATCGCGAGCCACCATCGCCACCCACCAGCCCACCATCGCGACCCACCAGCGTCGATCTACCCACAATCGCGACCCACCAGCGCGGCGCCGATCTACCCACCATCGCGAGCCACCCATCACGAGCCACCATCGCGAACCACCAGCTCCGATCTACCCACCACCGCGACCCACCAGCGCCGCACGAACCAGCACTGCGACCCTGATTAGTTGGTGGAGATTCAGTTTTTTTTTTTTTGGAAATTATAGATTTGTAGCTCCTGATGCGGGGGCGGGGCGGGGAAACCCGAACCCTAATGGGGACGGGGATGGGGGTATTTTTTTCACCCCCAACGGGGATTTGGTGCGGGTGCGGGTTTCGGGTATTTATTCGGGGGCGGGGATGGGAAAGGCAAAACCCCGCCCCGCCCCGCCCCGTTGCCATGTCTATATATATGTGTACATATGTTAAATAGGCTGGCCTGCCTAATAGGCCTTTTTTAAAGCTTTACCCTGGCCTCTTTAGCTATATAGGCTTTTTTAAAAGCCTTGACCTGACCTTTTTGTTAAATAGGCTAGGTCAAACTAGGCCTTAAATAGGCTAGGCCATAGGCCCCCGACGAGTGGTTTGGCCTATTCTCATCCCTAACTACTGGCATTGGGAGGGGGATTATTTGTAGTGAGCAAATATCCTACCTTGGCGAGGCCCAGGTGAGGTCGAAGTCAAATCGAGGTCGATTCCCGGTAAGGCGCGGTAGGTGCTGGGAGGGGGATCGTTGGTGGTGGGCCAGCATCCTGCCTTGGCGAGGCTCGGGTGGGGCTGCAGTCAGGTGTGGCGAGGCCAGGTGGGGCCTTAGTTAGATCGAAACATGGCGCTGACTACTACTAGGTTTAAGGAAATAAAGTTGCGTCTTGACTAACAACTATAACTTTTAGCAGAGTGGTAAGCGATCTGATAACAAGTGTAGGATCAAGCGCTTACCACTAGGCTAAAAACTATAACTGTTAGTCAGGGCGCAACTTTATTTCCTTAAGCCTATTAACAGTCAGTGCCATGTTTCAATCTGACTACGGCCCCATGTGGTCTCGCCACACCTGACTACGACCCCACTTGAGCCTCGCCAAGGCAGGATGCTGGCCCACCACCAACAATCCCTCTCCCAGCACCTGTCGCGCCTTACCGAGTATTGACCTCTATCTGACTTCGACCACACCTGGGCCTTGCTAAGGCAGGATATTGGCCCACTACCGATAATTCCCCTCCTAGCACCAACGTTGCATTACATGTGAATCGAACTCATGACCTTCTCTGATACCAAGTGTAGGAATCGAACCCACCACCAACTGTATAGCTTTTAGCCTAGTGGTAAGCGATTGATCCTACACTTGGTATCAGAGCAGGTCATGGGTTCGATTCCCATGTAATGCACTACTAGCGCTGGGAGGGGGATTATTGGTAGTGGGCCAATCCTTGGCAAGGCCCAGGTGCAATCGGAGTCAGATCGAGGTCGATTCTCGATAAGGTGCGACAGGTGCTTGGAGGGGGATTGTTGGTGGTGGGCCAGCATCCTGCCTTGGCAAGGCCTAGGTGTGGCCGCAGTCAGGTGTGGCGAGACCAAGTGGGGTCTTAGTCAGATCAAAACATGGCGCTAACTCCTACTGGGCTTAAGGAAATAATGTTGCACCTTAACTAACAACTATAACTTTTAGCTTAGTGGTAAGCGCTTGATCCTATCACTACTAGAAAATGTGTTTTTAGCGACCGAATATAGCTAGGGAATGTGGTACACATAGAAGAGGATCCAAATCCTGATGTACAAAGATTTTATGACATGTTGGCGGCTGCGAAAGCCTCGTTGTGGGATGGTTGTCAGGATTACTCGAAACTGTCGGCTTCTTTAGTTGCTTTTAGCCTCAAGTCTAACTACAATATGTCGAAGGGTTGTTTTGATCGTATGGTTCAGTTTATGGGCGAGGTTATGCCAAGTGAAAATCAAATGCCTCAAAATTTTTATCAAGTGAAGAAGTCGGTGGCAAATTTGGGTTTGGGTGTTGAGAAAATTGAATGTTGACCGAATGGACGCATGTTTTATCGTAACAAATATGCGGTTGAGATGGTTACTATTTGTAGATTCTGCGGCACTGATCGGTATAAGATCAAAACCAATCGAAAGGGAATTGAAAAAAGAACCCCCTAAAAAGAATGTGGTACTTCCCGATTACTCCTAGACTCTAAAGAATGTACTCTTCAATGGCCACCGCACCTCACATGCAATGGCATGATAACAAACAAAGAGATCATAGTGTATTGTGTCAACCGTCAGATGGAGAAGCATGGAAGCATTTTGATAGGGTGTACCCTGAGTTTTCTCAAGAGGCTCGAAACGTCAGATTGGGGTTATGCATGTATGGATTCAATCCTTTCGGCCAGTATGGTAAAACTTACTCGTGTTGGCCAATTATTATGACTCCGTATAATCTCCTGTCTGGGATGTGCATGAAGAGGGAGGTTATATTCCTGACAGTTATAATTCTGGGCTTCGAATCCGAAAAGTAAGATTGATGTGTACATGCAGCCTCTGATAGAAGAGTTGACCAGTTTATGGAGTCATGGCGCCATAACATATGATGTATCATTGAGGCAGAATTTCATGATGAATGCAGTTTTGATATGGACAATCAATGACTTTCCGGCGTATGAGATGTTATCAAGTTGGATGACCGCGAGGAGGCTTGGTTGCCCTTGTTGTATGGGGCAATCAAAAGCTTACACCCTTAACCACAGTCACAAGACTTCTTATTTTGATTGTCACTGCCAATTCCTTCCACAAAACCATCCTTACAGGAGGAATAGAAATGCATTCAAGAAAGGGCGTGTTGAGACTGCTCGTCCTCCAACACGTTTAACTGGAGAAGAGATTTGGAAGATGATTGAGTCACTCCCGTTTATTCATGAGTCTGGAGGAGAACCAATACCCGGGTATGGCACTGAACATAATTGGACAAAAAAAAGTATATTTTGGAGTCTATCGTATTGAAAAACGCATCTCCTCCCCCATAACATTGATGTCATGCAGACTGAGCGAAATGTGTTTATGAATGTGTTTGACATGTTGATGGATATCAAGGGTAAGACGAAGGATACATATAAGGCTCGCTTAGATATAGCAGAAATACGTAAACGACAGGAGCTTGAGTTGATGGACATTGGAGGTGGCAAGTTTCGAAAACCAAAGGCAAAATATGTATTGAGTAAACCTCAAAGGGTAGCTTATGTGAATGGTTTAAACAACTCAAGTTGCCAGATGGATATGCATCCAACTTATCAAGATGTGTCGACTCTAAGGAAGGAAAGTTGCATGGTATGAAAAGTCATGACTGTCACGTATTCATGCAACGGTTGCTTCCCATTGCATTTGCCTCTTTACCGAATGATATTTGGAAGCCGCTTGTTGAGCTCAGTCAATTTTTCATAGTGTTGACTTCCACAACATTAAATGTTGAACAATTGCTGATTATGGAACGTGAGATCCCTGTCTTGTTATGTAAGTTGGAACAAATATTTCCTTCGGGCTTCTTTGATGCAATGGAACCCCTTCCCATCCACTTACCGTATGAAGCAAGGGTTGGTGGTCCAATTCAATATCGTTGGATATATCCCTTTGAGAGGTATATATCCATTTTAATCATAAAACGTGTTAGTCTTATATATATTCATTAATCACAATATCTTCAAATAATCAACCATTATTCCAGGTTCTTGCGTTCGTTGAAAAAAAAAGTGAAAAACAAGGCTAGACTAGAAGGATATATTTGTGAAGCATATTTAGTGGAGGAGGCATCTACAAGCATATCCGTCTGACATAGAGACCAGGAGGACTAGAATACCACGTATGGTTAATAATTTTGGTTAATTATTACTAATGCTTACTTGTGTATTATATATTATGTGCCAAGAGTTTTGATCCTCCAGAGGGGCCTAGTAAACAGATTTCTAGGTGTGTCAGAGGTCAATATAACGAGCCCTGGCCCACATGGAAGAAAATCCCGGATGTCGTTCGGAAAAACTGGTTCATCCACGATTTCGGGGTAAGTTTCATTTAAACGCCTACACTTTATAATTAGTTTGATTATATTTAAGTTTCATTATTTACTTATTTTGATCAGTTTCCATTTCTACATTTACTTAGTTTAATTTATTTCAATTTCTATATGTTCATTTTTTGTACTTGGTTTGATATTTTCTTGTCTTGCAGGCACATTTCAGGTGGTTGCCTGAACATGAATGAGAGATTCGCCAAGCATTTGAGAGCAGAGGGTCTTCAATAGTCAAGAAAGCTATGAACAAGATCAGAGAAAACAAAGATAAGGGTGATTGGCTCCGCCCCGATGTGCTCCAGGGCTTGAGGGATTACTGGGCCACCGATGAGGAGTTCCTATATAGGAGTGCGGTCGGCAAGCAAAATAGACCGCGGACTCTAGAGCTCCTTTGTACACAGGTGGCTTTGTGTCTATTCCCGACCATCATAAAAGACTGGTAAGTTAATTTAAATTTATGTTTATTTATATATTCATATATATTGCGCTCTTTATTATTAATTACAAATTTAATTGCTACTTTATATATGCAGATAAAAGCGAAGAAGAGACTTCCCACAGCATTTGAGGTCCTAGAGGAGACCAAGAAGACGAAGGATGGGGTTTGGGTCGGGAAGGCCAAGAAGATTGCTGTAAGTTATTGTTACAACATAATTATTGTCAATTAGATAAATAATTACTTAATTAACAACATAGGTGAATAGTTTTTATTCAAGTTTCCTTCTGAAATAGAGGATATATATATATATATATATATATATATATCTGTTATATTACTTGTGATTTGAGTGGTAAAGCTAACATCTTGGCCTCACAGTGACACTTGTGGATTTGGGTGGTGATGATGCATAGTGAGGTTTGTAGAATGAGCAAAATAAGAAGTTTATCAACATGGGTTTGTGGAAATTATGATATGGGTGGTATGTAGGTGGTTTGGGATCTCAATCTCATTGTGTTTTGTTTTTAATGTTGCAACTTGCAAGTGGAAATTATCATATGCCTCTTGAATTTGGTTTTATCTCAGGGCATGGATAAAATTCTTTATTTGCCTTCTCCTTTGCATACATACCCATGTTTATTTGAAATTACAAAGAATGTTAGCCTATGAAAGTGAAGTTCATCTTCTATTTTGGTTTCAATAAGTAAAGTGCTTTGATTCCAAATTTACATGGGAGTGTCAATTTATAGCCACTACATGATGTGGTTCAGTCCTTAAATCATATACCTATTGCTTGCTTTGTGGTTTTGCTCGGTGTCTCAAAGGTATCATATGCTCTATGAAATGTTTAGGCTACAGGTCCTTCTCATGGGATGAATGAAAGGTTGGGCTTTGATCTAGGTAGTGCAAGATGAATTATTTTAATCTGCACTTTTTTATCCTTACCACTTTCTCTCTATTTAATCCATGTATTTATGTGCCACTTTCTAGTCTTGGTTTAATTGTATATGTTGCAGAATGATGAGTTAATGTGATCCTGACTCCTGAGTTATTATGGCATTAGATAGAGTTGAGTCTGGATCAAGGAGTCAGCTTATTTCTATGAGTTGTTTTTGAAACAGGGGAGGTGGGATATAGATTTCAAGTTTGATTTTGAATTATGAACAATTTTTAAAGGTGAGAACAACATTCTTATCATCCTCTAGTGTTTTTGGAATGAAGGACTGTAACAAGAGTTCATGAAATCCCATATGTAAGAAAGGACAGATAAAGATAAAAACAACAAAAATTAAACTCAACTCATTTCTATTTTGGAAAGAAAATAGGAGGGAGTTCTTGGAAGTAGTTATAAGAATATGTGAAGGATCTTTTTTTGTGCCTTCTAAATTGCTTTGTCGTTGTGGATTTTAAATGGATAAATTACAAGTGTATGTAAAGGCATATCCGTTGTAAAAACAATACTATTAGTGTTCCTGAATCTTTGGAACAAATATGATTAGGTCGATTTTTATGTTCTGTCATTGTTAAACTTTTAAAATAAAATCGCTGCTTGCAGTATTTGTTTATTGAATGTGTTGCACTGAAATGGTGGATTTCCTAAGCTATATTCGCATTACTGAACTGCATATGTATTTATCTAAGTGTGCTTGTGTCTAGTATTGTGTGATTATATATTTTATTATTTTTAATATTTAAAAATTCTAATGTGATTTATTGTGCAGGATAAGTTTCATGAAAGACGAGGTGAGGCCGCTAGTCAGGGGCAAGAGCACTCTGCTGCATCTGACAACGCCATTTTTCTTGGAGGTGATGGGTGGTAAAAACAAGAAGGGTGTTGTGTATGGGTTGGGTCGAATGGGGGATGATTATGTGACCTCATCAACATCACATACTCAATCCGATCCTGGCTCTACCCCTGACGTACGAGAGGTTATCGCCAATCTCAATGCTGAGCTGGCAGCGAAGGACAACAGGATAAACCACTTGGAGAGGACGATGGATCAGACACACAGAGAGATGTACGCGTTGTTCTAGCACTTGGGATATAGGCCCGACTCCTCTAGTGCCGTTCCACAAGATGATTCGCATGCTGATCCAGGTGCCGATGATGAGGACGATGGCGAGGACGATGATGGCTGGATTCCCCCACCCCCCAGCACATTGATATTATATGTTACATTTTGTTACTACCACCATTGTACTACATGTGTTGTTTCTATTTGGATATTAGATATTGGATATTGTATTAGATGTTTATATATATGGTGGATTTATATTGTTGTTTCAGTTGAATATAATTTTATGCAATTTATCTATGTTTTGTATGATTAAGCAGGGTGGTGATTTTGGTAAAAGTTTGGTATTTTTGAAAAATATATATATATTTAGCTACCGAATTATTCGGCAACTACGTAAAATCTACAAGTAGCTACCGAATAGAATTCGGTAGCGGAACCAAATTTAAAATTTAGCTACCGAATACCGAATAGGATTCGGTAGCTAAACCAAAATATATATTTAGCTACCGAATCATATCCGTTGCCAATTTGGTCGCTAAAATGGTAATAGAGAATGTTTGCGGGACCATTTCAGCTACCACAATATTTATATTTAGCTACCAAAATTTTCCGTAGCTATTGGCGATCGTAGTGAACTTCGATAGCTAAAACGATTAGCTACCAACACTTTAGTGACCAACTCCATTCGGTAGCTAAACAACATTTTTCTTGTAGTGTAGATAATAACTCAGAATAAAACTGAACAGCTGAAACATAAATCCTAGCTACTAAGAGAGATCTCCACGGAATCACTCCTCGTCAGCATGCTTTTCCTTTTCTGACATACAACATCATATGCACAAGAATAATAAAAGATAGGGGTAAGAAACACAATATATATACATATATATATATATATATACATATATATATATATATATATGACAAGGAATGGTTATTAAGATGACATACAACATACATCAATCAACAAGTCATGCATAATAACATATTTGTCATGGTATGTATGCTAATGCAAGTACAACTCCACTACTCCATGTATATGTGGCCAACAACACTAACTCTAGAAAGACGACAAGGAGTACATATCTGGTTATCAACTTGGATGATTTACCATACCGGATGGCATCCACCGAATACTTTCACCCGTCCTCATAACGTATCGTGGCCTGTCATGGTACTCATACTTGGTTGAGTGGTCATTCCGGCCATAGGTAGCTAGCCCATGCCATAATGGAACTTCCACACCCACTCTACTCTCAAGGTCGGGATAACACCCATCATGGCCTCCACCTTCGCGATTCATCGTTTGCTTTCCGCCTAACATATCAACTTTAACGTATGATGCATGTAATGTTCATCGATATGCAAACACATGTCAACCATCCACCATCATAATCAATCAAATTGATTACTAACTAAGATCATCCACGATAATCATTAACATCACTGCTGATAACCTATCACTACCATCATTAACAACATCTTTATTATTATCTTTATTGTTTTATGACATTCTTCACTAATTCATTCTATTTTAAACCATGAGGTTAGGTCTTATTATTAAGTAGGGGCAAAGATCAAGTATTTTTAAGTACCTAAGGGTATTCTAAAATCCTTAGATCATATCAAACTTACATAGTACTATCCATTGCGTGAAACAATTGTAAATACGCTCTTGATTGCACAAAAATCGATTCCAACACTCTACAAATTGATTACAACTCCCTGAAATCGATTTGAGCATCTTCAAAGAAGATTTGCATATGCAAAAATTGATTGCAACCCCAAGGAAATCAATTTCACTAATCGATTGAGGAAATTGATTTCCCAATCCTGGAAATTGATTTCTGCTTCTGAAATTATGCAGAAACTAGGTTCCTGCACCGCCAGGGTCATTCTAGATTAATTGAATTGCTATGACATTCAAGCCTAAGCTATTATCCATCCAATCGATTAGCCTAACACTAAAAAATTATCACCTGTATGTTCTTGAACTAATCCTTGGGTCATCAATCTCATCTTGCATACCTATTATCACCCTATAACTATGTTCTTATAGTATAAGGTTAACAAACACCATATAATGGCATAAACAAGATGTTCATCATTATCAACTCATCAACAATAATATAACTCATGAAATCAGAATTATAAACATGTTATAAACAAATTCTTCATCAATCAATACCATATAGCAAGAAAACATCCTAACAACATTCGCAGGCATACATAAGCATACATAGGCATATACATAGGGGTTATGGGTTAACCCTTTCATCTTAATCTATTCCAAAACCAACATATTCATAACCAATTTCTCTCCACATACCTAGTATGATGATTCACAACTTAAGGGAAAGAGAAGCAAATGTCCGCTCACGGTCCCTCCTTACGGGTTCAACACTTGATCATGATTACAATACTGGAAGACAGTTTCGATCTTTAAATCAAGAATTGAGAAGAAGGAATCAACTCTAGGATTTGCTAACTCACCTTGGTCACCAACTTAGGAAGATCAACTCTAACAGTAAGGACAGACTCGTCATGTGCAGGAGTATGTTCTTGACGAAGAACACCCAAATAGGATTGTCTTTTGGGTTTCCAACACAAAGAGATCTATGAGAGCTCTTAGGGATGAGAGAGGCAACTTGTGAGTCTTAGATGATAAGAAACTAGGTTTTAGGTCACATGTTATGTATATATAACTATTAGGGACGTTTTAGGATGAATGAGTCGTACATAGCGAAGCCCGATAGGTTAAACAGGTACAAAACGTGCGCTGATGCTATCGACACTTGGGAATCGATTTACCCTCTTGTATAGTGATTTCCATCTCCTATATATAAACTATTTTTCAATCGATTTTTAAGGCTAGAAATCAATTTCCACTTTAGTGAAATCGATTCCTTCAACTGGAAATCGGTTCTCCAAATCGATTTCCCTTTCAAAAATGTGTTTTGACCCTTTCTTGGTATAAGAGACCCTTCTAACGACTATTCTATCCCAACTATGTATTAAGGTATAAAAAACAAACATAAACAACATAGATAATATACATTAACAAAGATTAACACATAAAAGCATGAGGTGAAAAGCAGGGTGTTACAAAACAATGCTGGATGTTGAAGAAAAAACCATTAGACCAACAACCAATAGTAAACAAACCATCAAACCAACAACAAGAGTTTGAAAAATATCCCCGGAGAAACAAACAGCACCAAGAACACAAAAGTCTTCCCTTGCTAATACAGGTTCAAAAAAGCATACATGGCGTTACAATTTCAAAGTAAAGCCTAATACATGTTTTGATATTCTATATATTAGCATTCCAGGTAATTGAAATTATATGCACAAGAAAAATAGTATCTGTAAAAAAAAATGCTCCTGCACAAGTTGTAGTCATCTGTGAGTCTATTAACAACTTTTAAGTGTCTTGTGTGGCTTGAGTTAAAACATAATGCAATCAAGACAAAGCAATTGATTTAACAAATGACCACCATAAACAAATTAAACATGATTATTATGTAATAGCAGGAGCAATGGGCAATTGATATAAAAAATAAATATAAGCAGGACCATTGGCACTGAACAATTAAGGGAAAATAAAACAATTTTTTTAATAGATAAAAAAAAATCTTTTTCCATGGTCAGAACTTAGAAAAATGCCCAACCCTGGCCGAAATCTTACATCAATTACACCATCTTAACATACCTCAATTACTCTCCCAAATAATGTAAAAAATCTATAGAAAAATGAATCGAGAATTATCTAGAAGTGAACAAGAGAACCTTAAATCTGGTAATCAGAGAAAATTCCGAGAGAAAGAAAAGAGGCTGTGAGAGGCAAATGAAACCCTAAAATGTTAATACATTTTTTCTAACAAGAAAAGCCTATTCAATGAAGTAAAATTGTATACAAGAGATGAAGAAATGAAACTAAAACAAACTAAAACTAAAAAAGATGAAGAAATAGAAGGAAAAAAAAGAACTGAAGAAACCGAAAAAATACTTAGCAAGGAGCTCACCTGTGGAGGGGAGGCAGAGAGGGAGGCGCAACTAAGTTCCTTTTTCTGATGAGGCGCAACTGCGAGGAGACTAAGATGAGGGAAAAGAAGATGGGGGAAACAATTGTGAATAGAGGTTCTTGGTGACTTGAACGGAGGTTCCCAAATGACGATGGTTCTCTGGTGACAAAGAGATGAGTGGGGGCAGAGAGTTGAGAGAGTGGTGAGAGTGAGAGGGAGGGAAAAATGGAAAGTGAAAGGGGGAACGGGACGCGCGGCTGATTTAGGTATTTTAGATTTAGCGTCCAAATACGCAAAATACTAAAATGTAATCACTACTTGGCTTAGCGACCAAACTCATATTGGTCGCTAAAAAATAATTGTTACCCATTCGATAATTCGATCGCAAAATGGTCAACAAAATTGACTTTTAAAATTTTCAAGTTAGTGATCGAATTATCGACCCACTGTGTTGCAACTAACTAGATTGGTCGCTAAGTCGGTGGCTGAAGGGAAATAAGTGACCAATTTTTAAGAAACACCATCTCGATCGCTAAAGCAGTCGCTATTAGCGACGGATGAAATTCGGTCGCCAAACGAGGTCACATAATCATTATTTTCTTGTAGTATACGTCTTGAAAGGAATTAGTCCCTGATTACTGGTTGAGATATCCTGTGCACACCAACAAAAAAAAACTAATGTCGTTAGTCTCACATTAAAAGGTATAAGAAAATTTCATAAAACACAAAAAATTAAAATAAGAAGTAGTATTTATATTTAATCTACCAATACACCTAGTAGTACTTGTTTCTCATAATTTTTTAAAATAGAATTTTAAACTTTTTACGCAATTAAAAAAATATTAAAACTTAAGTGTAATTGAAAGGTAAAAAATATGTATATGTATATTTATATGTCATATTTAATTTTAAATACTTAAATAATCCTTATATTATATTTATTTTTACATATATTTTTTTATGTTGAAAACTAATTCATGTATTATTAAATGAATCAAGAGTGAAAAGTATTAATAATAATAATAATAATAATAATAATAATAATAATAATAGTAACAATTAGGTAAAATAAGTTGATTAGTTATATACGTTTTTTTTACTTTTCACATCGGTTCAATAAGTTTATTTTTTTCAATATAGTACTACACATTATGTTCCATTTTCACGTTACTCTTTTCCATCAATTTCGACCTTACGGCGTCAGATCAAAAACTACATGAAGGACTAACATGATAGCCACATCAGGTCAAAACTGATAGCGTTAGGTCAAAATTGATGTAAATGACTAACATGGAAATATAATATACTGTGTAGGACCAATTTGAAAAAAAGTTAAACTTATAGAACTGATATAAAAAGTAAAAAAAAACGTAGAACACTAATCAACCTACTTTACCTAACAACTATAATAATTTTAATTAAAAAAAATTAGACACGTCCTCGATATACATAGCACGTTTGCGGGACCCTGACGTTCATTGTTTGCCTCCTATGACGTTATATATGTTCACAAGCATGGATTGTGTTTAGTACAGAAGCCACTTAATTCCCACAACTTCTCTCTTCCCCGATCTCTCTGTCATTCCCTCTTCTTCCCAGCTTGTCTACTCTCTGAAACTTATTTCACCTTCAACATGGGAGAACCTCAAGAAGTGCAACTTCGCATAATGGGTAAGTCAAATTTTCATCTTCTATATTTTAAAAGACAAAGACCACTTATATGATGAAAATCTTAGTCACAATATGTTTAATGTCTATATGTCTTCTTTCCTATTATATCATCTTTTAATTTGCTATCACATTCACCTCAACTATTTATGTTTAGCCGTGATTATGTGATAAAATCCTTTTTCGTATGCAAAAGCATTTACGTCTAATTGTTGTCGATCTATGTATATATGATGGAAAAATCTGGTTCTAATTTGGATGGTTACTAGGATATTGTAGATTGTTGAGTTAGATATAACTAATTAAGGTGCCAACCAAGGGCAGACAAGACACAAGTAGCAAGGCAACAAGTCCTGAGTGGCGGATGAGGATTTTCTGTATCATTTTGATGTATCACATCATGTTTTAATCAATAATATCTTATCATATATTCTACTTTTTCAATATTAAATAAAACTTTAACTTGCATGACAAAATATTATTAGTTGGTACATGATATGGTACACCAAAATGAAACAGGAGATTCTTATGTTAGAAGAGGTTAGTTAATGTTATGCCACCAAGGTGGACCATATATAGGTGGGTGATAGAGATTTAATATGCTGGAGGTATTATTTTCGAGTTGGGTGTAATGAAAAATTTCAAGTGCTCTTGCAACAAGACAAAAGTCGTCCAAAATGTTTTTATCAACTTTAATTCTCTGTTAGGTGGAGTGGAGGCAGAGACAAAGGAGGTGATTTGCTTTATTAGCAGGATTTCTTTTTTTAACCTAAGTGATAAAGCTGTAAACACTCCTCCTCTTTGTACTGATATAAATGGTCAATGCACTCCAAAAATGCAGGGAATTAATGTGGAAATTATAGAGGAATGCTTGTTTCTGTGGTTTTTTTGTGTTTGCTTTTGGTGGCTTTATTTTCTTTTTCAAACACAATCAAAAAAGGACATATAGTGCAAAGAGTGTGGGGAAGTGATGAATTCTGTTACTTTCCTTCGGACTTGAAGGACTTTGATTTTATATGCAGTACACTTCAAAGTGCATGAGGTAATTAATAAGGGAAGCTTCCTAAGATGTTTGTGTGGACATTTTCTTCTGCTTCTGATTTTTTAGGCCCCTTTTAGCCTCTTCTTTGGTGTATTTTTGGACTCGGTCAGAATCATATGAGGGCGTAGTTCGTTCAAAGAGGGTGAGGAATTATGTCTGATACTTTATGTTGGATTTTGAGGACAATGTTTGATAGGTTTTGCTTAGTTCTGGGTTGCGGTTATAACAGTTTTCTGATGATTTGTACGTAATAGACATACTGATGTCTGGAGATCTACAGTGTCAGTGTGGTAGTTACATAAATCCGTTTTGTATAGTTTACGGGTTAGCCTCGTACTCTTTATAATATACTTTGACGTACGTATAAAAAAAGCTTTCAAAATATCATGCTTCTTAACGATACCGTTACATGTGAGTATAACTCCTTGTTCTTATATATATATAACATGTATTAAGCAAGCTGGAATAAATAAATTAATTGTTTGTTAAATAAATAATATATATATATCATGTGTGGATATAATATTTTGAGTGTTTAATTAACAGAACTTATTATTCTTACATAGCAATTATAACATAATGTTAAGTGTGAAACATAAATGTATTGCTTGCTGAGAATTTTAGTTTCAACTTTAATTGTAGTCCCCACTAACATAATACATTGATTACTAACATTTGCTGATTAAAAAAAAGAAAAAGAAAATTTTAGCTTGTGTATAGAGTTGCAAGATTTCCATTTCGATCGGTGTTGAGCTATATATTATGAGAAAATTCACTCACAGATCTTGTCTTGTTGCATGTGAAGTGGTTAAGCATCGAATCACCCTAATATTTTTCATATTTGAAACAAAGCTCTATCCAATCACTGACATTATATTACCTATTTGATGTATTGATGATTTGGTATGCTTTTGTAGGATCTGATGGAGCCAAAGAAAAAAAATCAATGGTGGAGAATAGTGTTCCCAGGGAAGTGAATCAATCCATAATCAATAAGAAAGCAAGATACTATCGCTGGTTACGAGCAGCCCTCTATGCCACATCTGTGTTGGTTGGGCAGTCAGCTGCAACACTCTTGGGAAGATTGTACTTTGAAAAAGGTGGCAAGAGTAAATGGTTGGGAACACTTGTCCAACTTGGGGGTTTCCCTATTCTGTTGCCTTCTTATTATTGCATTTCAACACCTAAAAATGTCACCACTAGTAATAATATTACCATTCATTCAAATCAACCATCTGCTTCAATGAAAGCATTTGTCTATGTCTCAATTGGCCTACTTGTAGCATTGAATTGTTATTTAGGTTCAGTTGGGCTTCAGTACCTCCCTGTCTCTACTTTTTCACTCATTTCCTCATCTATGTTGGTATTCAATGCTTTCTTCTCCTACTTCCTCAATTCACTCAAGTTCACACCTTACATAATAAACTCCATATTCCTTCTAATCATTTCCTCCATCCTCCTTGTGCTTCAAAATGATCATGAATCATCAGGTTCCACACAAGTCTCCAAGAATAAGTATGTCATTGGAATCATATGCACAATTTCTGCATGTGCTGGTTATGGACTGATGCTTTCCCTTACACAGTTTGCTTTCAGGAAGGTTCTGAAAGGGGAAAGTGTCAAAGCAGTTATGGATATGACAATATGTCAGTCCCTTGTAGCTACCATTGTTATTCTAGTGGGACTTTTTGCAAGTGGAGATTGGAAAGGTCTGAATAAAGAAATGGAGGATTATGAGATGGGGAAGGCATCCTATCTGCTCAATCTTACTTTCTCTGCCATACTTTGGCAACTCTATTATCTTGGTTGGGTGGGACTGATTTTTGAGGTGTCTTCATTATTTGCTAATGCTATAAGCACTTTGTGTGTGCCTACTATTCCAGTTTTGGCTGTGATATTCTTCCACGACAGAATGCATGGGAGTAAGGCTATCTCTTTGGTGCTAGCTGTTTGGGGCTTTATATCATACGTGTATCAGCAGTACCTTGATGATATCAAGTCCCCCGATGTTTCTTCACCTTTACAAGAGGTTGATTAATAGATGATGAATTAATTAGGTAGGATTTTAAGTCATCAACTATAGACTTATATGCACATATATATATATATATGCTCGCATGTATATATATATATATATATATAGATATATATGCTCGCATGTTTTTATAATTATTACAACACTTTGACACTTTGCTCTTTATAAGATATGGTCGAGATCGGTTTGCTAGTCCCTTTTTTGGCTAATGACGGGTGTCTACATCGCACATTCTAGTGTTTATCATATAATGAATGGGACCAAAATTAATCTTATATCTCTTTCAGAAAACTAGCTATTCTGTCTATAGCTAGGATATGAGTATATGAAGTAAAGATTCTCTCCATTTCTTAAATGGATGGTTTCATTATTATAGTTTTGAGTATATAAAATATATATATTTTTAAAATAGATGACATTTATTAAACTTTTATACGTTTTATATATCCATAACTATAATAATGAAATCCTCCATTTCTTTTGAGAAATGGAGAGTCCCGTTGCCCGAGTATATGACACTTGGGTAGAGTGTGGTTGGATGTTATTGTATACATATCTGTAATTAAAATAAATGTACCACATATATAATTGTGAGTGAGGTGTCATATCAAATTCTAGGTGTTTAAATATCTTAACTCAATCATTTATTTTCTTGGTTCATCTTCATGGATTACGGATGACTATGTACCTCTAGAATTTTCTCACGCCTAGCGGCTAGCTAATTGGTTTGTGTGTGTCATTTTTAACTTGAATGTATATTTGTATGGAATAAGTACTGTTCCAAAGCTCCATGTTTTAGCATGAAATACGGCTTGTCTCAAATTTTTTAGTAAGTAAAGATTTTATTAAAATTATCTAGCTATTAAGAATGTTTTAGGACAAATGAACCGTACCAACATTATCTAACTATTAAGTTATACCTGTGATTAACTTATTAACGAAACTAATTAATTCATTAAGGGTATGCCAAACTTTAACAACCCTATTTATGTCATAAATCCTTATTTAATTCATTTTTGTGAAAATTTCAACTTATTGTATCATTAATTTATTAACTAAGAACACACACACACACACATATATAATTATCATGTAACCTTTATACAAAAAAAAATTTAAACTTACCTGACATAACATTTATATCTTATAATTAAATTATTAAGATTATCTCGGATATTACAAACTCCCCCCATTAATGCGGGTTCCGTTTCACTGGATATTTTAGAAGCTATAAAAGGGAGCCCAAGCCATCCTTCAGGTTTGAACTGGAGAAAAAGGATTTGCCCTTGCTTTTTCTTGTTCTTGCTTTGCTTCTTTTGCCATTTTTGAGAAGATGATTCTTCCTAGTGTTGTCTTCTCCGAGTGGCCCTCCTGAGGGTTCAAGACGTTCGACGGTTGATAGAGCGAGAGACTCTATAGGATGAGTCCTCTGTTGTTGAGGTTCTTCAAAGGAGGGCAAGCTCTCTGACTTGGTCGACTATGATGCGCTTCTGCCCCGGTGATCCTTGTTAGGAGTTCTATCTAAGCTTTTGGATTCGGTGGGCGATTTATCCCTCTGTTTGGGATGTGAGAGTGTGTTCGGCTTTCGTGGCCATTGGAGGGTTGAAGAACCTCTCGCGCTGCAATTCCTTCCTCGCGGAGAAGAATGTTGTTGGGAGTGACAGAGGCTTCCCTCTGTCGATATCTTCTCTGTGAACATCAGAGGCTACTTGCTTTCTTGTAGTAACCATAGTGGATGGGAATAGAAGTTTATTTGTTCCCACAGACGATGCCAATATTCTTTCCTCTGCGTGATAAATTTCTTTACTCTCCGCGGAGTTCCAACTCGTTGCTCTCCTCGAGTGTGCCTTCCTGATGGTTGCTGAAGGGGATTGTGTGCTCGGTCGAGCAGCTTCGGTGATCGAACGTCCTCCTTCCTCGATTGTCGGGCGCCGGAACACACAACGGGGGTGGTCCTTGTAGAAACATTCTAATGCTTAAGTTAGCAAAGGAGACATAGGTGTAAGCATAAGAGTATGCGTGAAAGAGATTTGAAGTTGGAGATGAGTACTCCCTATATTTATAGCGTTGTGGAGACGAAGGGTAGGCATAATCTCTTCCTGTATTCACGAAGGGCAGGTGTGGGAGGCATGAGACGTTTCATCCCTTTTTAGCGTGTGCAGGGGGTGAACAGTACCCTTGGTACACGTAGCCTCTCGGTGACATGTGAAGGGACGTCTTACAACCATTCCCTGCTGTAATATGGATTAGGGACCATGCTTTAGTATGTACTTAGCTAGAGGCGGGTGCGGCGATAGAGCGATGCTTCCCGATAGGTCGACTTAGTACAAGATTGTTCAGTCCTCAGGTTCTTTGTTTGGCCCAGTTCCATGGTTGGGCCCTTATTGGGCCTAAGATGTAGTTAGGGTCCAAAACACATATAAAAAATAATATTTATTTTTCAATATACTAATACACATAATTTTACGCTTATCTGGTAATTTTTTTGTTATAAAATTGTTCTGTACATTTTTTATACAATTGAAAAAAATACTCAAATGATGTGGTGAACTTAACTGTTATTGATCATGAAAAGTAATATATTTAATTTTTGTATAATAATAATAATAAAATATTATTTTTTTTCAATTTTTATATTTTTTATTTTGAATTATCAAACAAGTAATTAATAACAATATTTAAAAATAAAAAAAAACCAAAAGTTGAACACATACATATATATATATATATGAATATTAGAGGATGAAAGTAACATATTATTTTTAATACACTTTCCACTATTGGGTTATATTTTATATTTTCTCTTATTTTTTAATCATATTTTAAAGAAAGTATTTTTTTTGGAACCCGCTGTAATTAGGGCCTTTTACTCCCCAATAGGTCCACAGAGTATCCTCACAAACTTAGATCCTTTGGACTCACTTAGGTTCTTCGCCCCTCCCCAAGGATGTGTTTAGCGGGATTCGAACTCAAGTCCTCCCCACAAGTTCAGCCTGCAGCAACCAACTGAGCAACACCCATTGGGTTACTTTAAAGAAAGTATGGGATGTAATTAAATAAAAAAATAGGATTTAATTATAATGCACTGTTAGTGTAAATAATTTTTACACTGAAAACCAATCATGTATTGCCACACCATTAAAAGGTTTGACTTTTAAAGTAATTACTTTAAAGTCATACATTGGATGAATTATGATTGATTGATAGTGTAAGAAACTTTACACTAAAAGCATCTTCAATGGTGCAACTCATTAGAGTTGCTTAACTCCTTTTTTATGGACTCTATCATGTCACGTCACCACTTTTTACTTTATACTACTTTAAGCAAATCTTCACTCCAATGATGCAACTCTTAAAGTTAGAGTGCTTCCTATAAGAACTAATTGCTTTTATAAGCAATGATGATTACACCTGGATGTCATGTTACTGGTACTCCAACGGTGTTACCGTATAAGAATCGGTTCTTATTTATTAAGCAACTCCCATTAAGATGTTCTAACAAAATCTAAAAAATATATATTGAAAAACATATAAAAAAAATGAATTTAATTACAATGCAGTACCAATGTAAAGAGTTTTTAGACTGACGACCGATCATATATTGTCACGTCATTAAAAAAATGTTTGATTTTTATTGTAACTACTCAAAAGTCACATATGGGATAATATGTGATTGGTTAATAGGATAAAAAATTTTACATTGATAATATATCAAAATTAAACTTATAAAAAAGATATGTTACTTTCTTAAAAAAAAATTACCTATCCCTTAATTAAATTTGGCAATTCAACTAAAAATAACTAATAAGCATTCCTCCCGCGCCGTGTTCGTCACACATTCCACCGTCACCACTCACCAGTGATCCACCAATCCCCAATTACGTTGGCACCAATGTGTAATCCATAGTTTTTGCCAGCAGTTTTTGTATAACTTTGGTTTTGACAATGCACAAAATATATATGTGTGCCTCAATTGCATTTTCTACTCAACCTCTCTTACTTGCTTGTTTTTCTCTCTCCCACTTCCTCTTCTTCCACTCCACTCCTCTCAAACTTCTTTCACCTTCCACATGGGGGAACTCCAAGAAGTGCAACTTCACATAATGGGTAAGTCAGATTTTCATTCTCTATATTTAGAATCACATCATACATGTCTAGTTTCCTATAATGTTATATCATCTTTTGTAATCATATATTATACACCTCAGCTATTTATATATAGCTGCGATTGTAGTCTAAGAAATCATTCCATGTATTGCAAAACATGTATATCTCTAAGTGTTTTGTAAGTATATGATGGAAAAGGGGAAAAAAGGAAAAGTAAACTCTGGTTGAGAGGAAATGAGTTCTTTTGAAACAAATTAGTAAGCATATATAACAGTTCTTCCAATCATTGAATAATATCTAAGTTGATGTATTCATCATTTGGCATATATGTTTTTGTAGCAGCTGATGGAGCCAAAGAAACAAATTCATTAGAGGATAATAGTTTTCAAGGTCAAGTAAATCAATCAATAATCAATAAGAAAACAAGATTTTACCGTTGGTTCAGAATGGCCCTCTATGTAGTATTTGTGTTGTTGGGTCAGTTAATTGCAACACTCTTGGGAAGATTGTACTACGAAAAAGGTGGTAAGAGTAAATGGATGGGGTCACTTGTTCAACTTGCTGGTTTCCCTATTCTGCTGCCTTATTATTGCATCTTATCACCAAAAAATCTCACAAAAAATAGCATCAGTTCAAGTCAGCCATCTGCTTCAATGTTAGCATTTGTCTTTGTCTCACTTGGCCTACTAGTGGCATTAGATTGTTATTTATTTTCAATTGGGCTCTGGTACCTCCCTGTCTCCACTTATTCACTCATTACTTCGTCCCAGTTGGTTTTCAATGCTTTCTTCTCATACTTAATGGATTCACTCAAGTTCACACCTTACATAATAAACTCCCTATTCCTTCTAATAATTTCCTCCACCCTCCTTGTGTTTCAACCTGAATCATCAGATTCCACACAGGTCTCAAATAAAAAGTATGTGATTGGATTTACATGCACAGTTGCTGCATCTGCTGGGAATGGATTGTGGCTTTCCCTCACACAGTTGGCTTTTAAGAAGGTTCTAAAAGGAGAAACATTCAAAGTGGTTATGGATATGATAATATATCAGTCCCTTGTTGGTACCTTTGCTACTCTTGTGGGACTTTTTGCAAGTGGAGAGTGGAATGGTTTGAAGAAAGAAATTGAGGAGTATGAGATGGGGAAAGCATCCTATGTACTGAATCTGACTTTCACTGCCATGCTGTGGCAACTCTTTAATATTGGTAGTGTGGGACTGATTTTTGAGGCGTCTTCTCTATTCTCTAATGTTATAGGTGTTTTGGGTGTGCCTTTTGCTCCAATTTCGGCTGTGATATTCTTTCATGAAAGAATGCATGGGATTAAGGCCATATCTATGGTGCTAGGTGTTTGGGGCTTTATATCATACGTATATCAGCACTACCTGGATGATAAAAAGTTTAATACAGTAAACATAAACGCTCTTCCTGTTCCCAAAGCTTCTTCACCTTCTCAAGAGGTTAATAGATAAAGTATACTTTGAGGCCGTGCTTTGTGCAATTATACATTTTTTATTTATGGGGCCTCCTATCCCTTATAGATAAGAAAATGTTTTCAGGAGATACAATCACACGTTTAAATGATATCTATCACGATTATGTTTTTCTATACACATGAATCAAGAGATCGATCTCAATACTATAATTAAGCTTAAGAGACTCGAACTCATTCAATTTGGACTAACACGAATTGATACTTAAATAATTATATTTATTGAGCACCCAAAAAAAATAATTATATTTATTACTTGTTTTAAATTATGGTATTATTAATTTATTTATTTTTATAACGACGATTTAGATAATAAATTAACAGTAAAGATAATTATGTGAAAATTCAAGTTATTAATCAACTATAAGTATATACCTATTGAGTTTATCTACATCACCCTTGATAATACTGTTCATTCATTCACTTGATAATTACTAATTATATATATATCAGTGAGATTATTTGTTTTCACTTGATAGATCCTGGCAAGTGTACTGGATCAATGAAAGTAATAATAAAACGGTGAGAACTGAGTATCGTTATCAGGGATTGGGTGATCAAATACCAATTCACAAATTCAATAGCTATTTGAACGATCAATCGAAGGAGTGATGATAATCAATAGCTATAAATAATTATACTACTAATTCTATAAAACTAACGCAAGTATTAATCAAACGAAACGATAGTAAGATTAAGATGAATAACAATGACGAGAAAGGCCTAGGGATTTGATTTCACCTATGCTTATCTAGTTTGATATATGCAATTATGAATCCTCGTAATTGATAATCATCTCCTTTTGTCGACCAAGAATCCTAAATTATCCTAATGTCTCTCTCGAGTACGATAGCAAACACCCCTTAACCCTTAACCAATTATATCTCTATGATGGTTAATTATTAAGAATTTCATTAAGACCATCGACTCCCTATGATAGTCGCATATAATTCCTACGTTATATCTCTATCCGCATTAACCATATGGCTTTACCTCAATGCTCTATATTAGATTTGGGTCTAACTCAACTCCAAAAGCTAGCTCGAGAGGTGAGGATTGCCCAAACTTTATAAGCTCTTAAGATGTTTTATCTCTAGTCAATGTGGGACTTGGGTTTTTCCCAATACACCCCCTCACGCCCAGTACTATATTGGGCTTGGTGCGTGGATAATATGGTGGGCGGCCCTTTAATGGATCTAGGATAGGCTTTGATACCATATTAGATTTGGGCCTAACTCAACCCCAAAAGCTAACTCGCGAGGTGAGGATTGCCCAAACTTTATAAGCTCTTATGAGGCTTTATCTCTAGTCAATGTGGGACTTAGGTTTTTTTCAATACTCTAGACACATAAATCACATCTCGATTTCATTATGATTGACAAATCATGCATATTAGTGGCTAGTAAATAACAAGCATTAAGCGCAGAAGCAAAACACAAAAGAGATGAAGAGAAGAAACTACGAATGTAACATAAATGCAATCTAACCGACTAAACATGGTTTAATCATCTCCCTAGAATGGGAACATTAGTTGATGATCAAAGAAAACGAAAACAAAGTCGTTGAAACAAACATTAAAGGATGAAAACAAGGTCTAACAGCAGCCAAAACACCAGGAAACACAACCAAAGGAACAAGGGTAGAACCCTATTCCTGTACAAAAGGCCAAGACTTATATGTTGTAGTGCACGTCATTCACGGGGCGGAACTTAAATCCTGGACCAGCCCAGAAACGCACCATTCACGGGGCAGATGGTCATTCCGCGCGCGGGGTTGATGACTCAAATTTTTGAACTTCTTCTTGCTTCTCTTCTTTACTCCTAGGCTTCACTTTTATCCTTCCAAAGCTCAGGTATAACACCTGAAATTTAGTAAAACATAGTACTAGCGAAAAATGACTCAATTTCCTAATAAAAAACAGAAAATAGACTCAAAGACTCAAAACACTACTTAAAGAAAACAAAGCCTAATTTGAGTAAAAGTTGAGAACAAAGCTCAACATAAATGGTTAAATCCACAATAAAATCTAGGATAAAACTAGATAAGCCAGCGGATTATCACTTGTGCATCAGAAGATAAAAGTTGTTCATTAGAAATTGATCAGAAACTTTTAGGATGAAATGAACAAACAAGTTTCTAAGTTTTATACAAGCGGAAGAAAAGTCGTAACACAACTCTATGCAACGCATCCACATCATAAGAAGTTGTTTACACAAAAGCAATTCTTTGACCATCATAAAGGTTCATCAGAAAGGCTCATCAGAAGCTTGATCAGAAAGGTCAGTGAGACAAGGTTGCTCAAAAGTACAAGCAAGTACAACAATCGTGTCAGAACAACATAGAAATTTCGGAACTCACTCCCAACAGCTAGAAATGGCTAGTTTGTGAGTGAAGATCTCTAAATAGAACCAAATGCTTAAGAATCGAGCAATCAACATAAAGGAAGAAGAAATCTGCAAATGGCTAAGTAAGCCAAAGGAAGTTATGTCAAAATTTGAGTTTCATATTCTTCCTTCCACTCCAGAAAAGTTGGTCATGAATTTGTAAAAATAAAAAAATGTGTGTATACAGCTTGCTTAAAAAAAATCATTCACTCATTAAGTGTTGAAAAGTTGAGGGAGAGTCTTACTCATTTTCGTATAAACTTTATTTTTTTCCTCCCAAGCTAGGAAAACTAGTGTTGGTTTTAGAGTGTTGTTAAGGTCTGCAGAGGCAATGAAGAATACCGGCGTAAGGCCTGAAGAAGTTGTGTCAAGAATACTTATGTCAGGCCTGAAGAGGCTTTGTGAAGAATACTTGTATAAGGCCTGCAGAGACTGGTGAAGAATAATAGTTTAAGAAGCCTAAAGAGCATGTGAAGAATATTTGTATTATTGAGTGAATAGTGGAAAATCCAACAGTATGTTGGGGCTGGATGTAGCCCAAGGGTTGTTTGGGTCAATCAGGATAAAAAAACAATTGTGCAGCTAGTAGCTCTATCTCTTAAACGTTTTATGTTATGCATCTTTAAAGTTCTTGTTGTTCATAGCAAGTTTTTGGGTTCAAACGTCTGAACATTTTCTGAACAACAAAACAAGCTTATAAGTCTTTTCAAAGTATTGTTTCATCGTTCAATCTCTCAGAACCAAGTTTGTAATAGTTATTGCTGTTTAAACGGAAAAAATACCTTTTACTTAGAAAATAAGTTCATTGGTCAAAAACTTGTAATCATGGCTTTAAGCTTCTGAACATCTTCTGAGTAGTTAATCAATCATCTGAGGTTATTTCAAAATTTTATTATGTTTATTCAACCTTCATAACAAAGTGTTCACTATTTATCACGGTCGTGTACAAAAACCTTCTCAACTCAGAAGATTGACTGAATGTCAAGTTCTTTATCAGAAGTTCCGAACAAAGTTTTATATCTCGGAACTTCTGATCAAACACTTGAGTGATAATCACTTAAGATTGGTGTATTTCATCAACTACTCAGATAGGGAGGGGTGCGGTGGAGTGATTGAATCTTAGGATGCAAAATCTCAATTTCGTAAACCAAACCAATATAATTTGGTTTTAATCAGGTTTTACCCCCATTCAAATATTTTATCTGAATCAATTCAAACTAATTAATTAATTTCACCTGTATTTTCAAATTTATTATCAAGTCAATTGGATCCAAAAACATCCCAAAATACAATCCAAATTCATAGGCTTTAATATAATAATAATAATAATAATAATAATAATAATAATAATAATAATAATAATAATTATAATAACAACTATTATTATTATTATCATCAGCATCATCATCAAATAGTCACTACACCAAATTCGGGATTTAATAGCATGTATTTTTTGCATTTGATAGCTCTGTTGAGCGTTATCTATCTTTACGCTATTAAAAGTGGTAATTAAAGATAGTGTTTTTGAAGCGTTATTGTACGGATACTTATAATAACGCTTCTTTAAAGAAACTTTATCTTTCCCCATTTATTTTAAAAAAAATCATAATTTCTGTATTCAATGCTAAACCTGCAGATTCAAAAGGAAATTCAAAGCAATAAAATGATATTCGACACAAAACAAAGTCAATTATTTAGCAAGATTATGATTCGAAATCTAAAAAGGAAATGATTTAAACCTACCTTATACAAACAGAGACATAGAAATAGAAAGGAATCGCGACATTTCTTCTTACAAAGTCCATACTTTGTGTCTTTATCTGTATTTGCGAACTAAAAAGGAAATTTCATCAGTATCACAATTTGAAAACGAAAAAGGAAACAATTCATACTTACGTTCTTCAAGACATAGGGATGGAAATAAATTGCAAAATTACTCTTAAAAACCCCAGATTTTGTGTGTCTCGATTTGAAAACCCAAAAGGAAATTCTATCAGTATCACGATTTTGAAACGAAAAAGGAAAGAACTCATACTTACCTTTTTCAAACGGAGACATAGAAATGGAAATAAATTGCAGCATTCCTCTTAGAAAACCCAAAGTTTGCATCTCTAGATTTGAAAACTAAAAAGGCAATTTCATCAGTGTCACGATTTGGAAACGAAAAAGCAAAGGTTTCATACGTATGTACCTTCTTCAAACGGAGACATAAGAATGGAAATAAATCACAGCCTTACTCTTCGAAATCCAGAGTTTAAGTCTCTGGATTTGGAAACTAAAAACAAAATTTCATCAGTATCACGATTTAGAAACAAAAAAGGAAAGAATTCATACTTACATTCTTCAAACAGAGACATAAGCATGGAAATAAGTCGCGACATTATTCTTAGAAATCCTAGCTAGACTTTGTGGTCTAGAATTGAATACTAAAAAGAAAATGTTATCAATATCACGATTTGAAAACAAAAAACGAAAGAACTCATACTTACATTCTTCAAATAGAGATATAATAATGAAAAGGAATCGTGACATTCATCTTAGAAAGAAACCAAAGGATGTGATTGAGTCATATGAAAACCTAGCAGAAAACGCGAACATAAATCGATACACTATGTAGGTGGCGCACGTTTTTTTTTAAAATGGAAAAAGATAGCACTTCCTTAAGGAAACGCTATTATAGTAATTCCTTTAACAACGATTGATTGAGGAAAAGTTATTAAAATTATATCTTTTAATAATGCTTAGCGCTTTTAAAGTTGGAGCGCATTTTTTCAAAAAGAAACATGGGGTAAAGATAGCGTTTTATTGGGGAAACGCTATTAAAGGTATATCTTAATAGTGTTTCTTTGGGGAAGCGTTATTAACACCTCTGCGCATTTTTTTAAAGCGTTTCCATCCGAAACCGATATTAATTGTGCGCTATTAAACGTCGATTCTGACGTAGTGAGTCTAACCTATCAAGTTCAAAAGGATTTTTTAAGGCCTTAAGCTTAATTTTTTTTTTGTTTTTGTTAAGTAAGATTTTTATAAAATGTTTACTTTGTTTATGAATACCCCATGCCAAACTCTAGAGTCAAAAGTAAAATTAAAAAAAATAATTTGAAAGAATATACTCTTTTCTCACCGAAAGGTATAATTTAAAATTGTATGGCTTGCAAGATCTTATTTTAATTTTCACCTTTAATCGGCATAATTTAGGGTTCGTTTATTTTATATATTGATGAAATTAATATGAAAAGAATTGATGATAAAAAAATTGAGATTAAAAAAATTGATTTATATTTGATAATAATATTTTAAAAGTGAGTTTAGAAGAATTAATTTTGGATCTTTTAAACTCAATTCTACTCAACAAAAAAGCTAGAAAATCTTGGATCTCTTAAACTCAATTCTACTTAACCGAAAAGTTAGAAAATCTTGCATCTTTTAAACTCAATTCTACCAATCCCAAAATTAATTTTATTGGATACACTCTTAAAAATAAACAGGTCAAATTATTACTAAAATAACTTTTAGGGTTGTCAATCGTAATTTTGATCGGTGAAAAAACGTGATTTTATGTATTAACAAAACAAGCATTTATCGTACGGCAGTTTCTCTTGCATGGCAGAAGAGTTAGTGAGTTACTTCTGCATATTTAAAAAAAACATAAATTTAATGAAAGTCATGATCCCGAGTCACGATTTTACGTAAAATATCATAAAGCTAGACTTGTACCTGTACGTTGCTCGGTGAGCTACTTTTAAAATGATTGAATTGAATAATTTTTTATAATAAATAAAAGAAATTGAGTTGTATGTACGTAGACAGAAGATGACATCCTTTGATTAAAAAAAAGTATAAATAATTAATTTGATCATTAAAATTATAAGGTCTTATTAATTTGATCTGTGTCAATTTAATCCCAAAAATTATAAGGTTCATATCAATTTGGTTTATATCGAAGTGACTGAATTGATTAACTTTTGACAACTTCAATATTATTTTTGAAAATTTGAAAATATCATAGATCAAATTAATATGACCTTATAAATTCAGGAATTCAATTAGAGATTTACTCTTAAAAAAAAACTTTGTGCAGGATAACAATATTTTAGCAGTTTGTCTACATAAATATATTTGCTTGTACCATTTTAGATCCTACATAAAACATAAAAAACATAGAAATTGGTAGATGTTCATGTACTACATATTATGACAAGCGTGTGTTTTGAGTTTAGTCCCTCATCGTCAAATTTTTGGAAATTTTTAATTTGTTGGATCGACTCTTTCAAAAAATGTTGGTTTTTTAAGTGATTCTCTCGTAGGGGCAGTTTGATAAAGGGGTTTTTTTCTTAGTTTCCTATGAATTCTAACTTGAAAATCTTAAATTTTCATGTTTGATATATGTTTTTTTGGAATAGTACATATCAAGAAATTAGTATTCCCATCAATGTACGTAATATTGATTATAATTCCCCCAAAAACATTCTCGTGAGAAGGGGTGGAAATCCTAGTTGTCCATGAACCTGGGAAATTTTTTGTTATTTGGAAAGAGTAAGGAGGAGGACGACAGATCACATGTGGTGGTTCTGTTGCCCGCGTGGTGGTGAGTGGTTGGGTTTGCAGTGGTGCGAGGGTGAAGGACGACTGGTGGAACACGTGTGGTGGTTGTGAGCTCATGATGGCTGGTTTGCAATGGTGCAGACACTGGGCAGCTTGGAAGGTGCTGCAATGGGGCGATGGTTTTGTGGCGTTTGTGGATAAGGAGGGGGAGGAGATTTGGGTCAATGTGATCAATGTTCTTGGCTTCTATAAGTTGGTTTTTGTTGAGTTTGAAGATGAGGAAACGGAGGGTCAAAGACGATTTTCTGCGATTTTATGGTAAAGGCTTCTATAGTTAAGAAATTGTACACATACATTTGAAATAAAGTATCTGTCGAGTTCCTTTCGATCAAATTACATTTAGAACAATAAATCAAATATAATCTAGTTTATTGGAAAGTGACAGTGGCTGATGGTGAGAGTTTTGGTCATGGAGGATTTTAAGGTTGTTGGTCTGTGACCGCCATGTTGGGTTGAAGAGGATGTTTCTCTTTAAATGTGAAGAAGGAAGATGGAGAATTGTTCGTGATTTTTTTGTGGTGACAGTGGTTGCTGAAGGAGGAGATTTTCACATATGGTTTTGGGTTAAAAATAGGGGTGACAAAAAAATCCAATTGTCCATCATCCATCCAAATGAAAATCCATCTAATCCATCCATCGTCAAAAAAAAAAATAATAGTGAACTGGATGGATTGGATTATTTTATTTTACCGATGGTTGGGATCCATCAACCATTGTTCTAAAATCCATTAGATTACTTCATAAAACAAAAAAATAATTCATTGGATAAAAATGAAAAAAAAATAAATGATAAAAAATCATAACTTCAAAAATTAAATCAATTTTCTGCTATTATAAGTAAAATAATATATTTTTTGGTGTTTTGCTACCACAATTTGCATTACTTGTAGTGGATTTGTGATGAATTATTAATCACAGAAAAAGTAGGTAAAAAATTTTATTTTGGATGGATGATAGATATTATTTGAAAATAGTGATAAAAATTATTTAATTTTTAAAAATAATTTTCATGGATAGATTAGATATCCATTCGTAAAAAAATTATTAATGGATGGATTGTAAGAATTTTTAAATAAATCATGGATGGATTAGATTTTTTTAATAAAATTTTAATGAATCATAATAAATTAATGGATTAATTTAACCAATCCATTATAATCGGAATAAAATTTTATGCAATCCATCTATTTGCCACATGTCGATCAAAAGAATTGGATGTTGAAAAGAATTGGATCAGAAGAGTGAATTTTCAGAGGAAAGCTCTCGGTATTTGCTCTCACGGGAAACAACATAATGGACCTCACCCCTTTATGTGTTATTCATTCGCTACTTATAACGAAAATGGTAATTAGTATCTAAGGACACTTATTAAAAAAATAAAAAATGAAATTTTGTATAAAAAATTAATATATTTAATATTTGATGAGATAATATATTTAATTTTTTAATATAAATTTTTTTTTTGATTTCATTAAAAATACTTTTAGGACACGTGTTAGGGTCAGTTTGTTACAGATTATGAAAAAATGATTTTCATATAAAATAATTTAGAGATTAAATGAAAATCATTTTTTCATAATCGGTAACAAATATATTTTCTCTTTCCTCTAGAGAATCAAATTTTAGTGAGAAGCTAAATGGAATAGCTTCTCATTTTAGTCATAAAAATGATTTTTTTAAAAAAATTATTTCCTAAAAAATCTTAAACAAACACAATTAAAATCACTAAAAATAATTTTTAATTTAAAAAATAATTTTTATGATCAAATAATCTAAAATAAATGTTCTCTTAATGCCACTCCTTATAAAACCGAGCACGTGAGAGTGCAGTGCAGAATGGAGCCAAATTGTACAGCGGCGTAGGTGTAGGTGAATGAGTGCAAATTGTGGGGAGCAGACAACATTTTCAGTCTTTTCACCACTCTTGTGCTTGAGTGGTGGAGGGACAAATTGATTTAAACAATTTTGGCTTTATATGTATAGTACGTGTACATGAGTGAAGAAGGGAAAGTGTGCAGGTACACGAGGAACACAGAAATGCTTTCTTAAAAGTAGGAGCCCGGTACAATGATGGAAGAGGATGAGACAAAAATGAAAGATAGTTGGATAAACTGTGCAGAGAAGTTTGTGTTTTTTTTTTGTTGAGTTTATATCTTTTAAGTGGGTTATGAGATTTTTTCTTTTTTTTTTACAATTATCGCAAAACAAAAATTAAAAACCAAAATATCTTCTTTTCCAATTATACATCAAAATACTCCCATTTTGCATTCTATTGGAAAGTACGTATCTACAAAAATTGACTTCCTTTCTATGTTTTACCTTTTTAAAAAAAATTATGTTGAGAAATCGATATTAATAAAGTAGACTTCTAAACATGATTTTTTTAAAAAAAAAAATTTTAATTATTTTTTGTTAAAAATAAATATAAAAAAATTTCTTGTTAATTATTACTAATTTTAAGTTATATGTTAATATTAAAATTAACAAAATAATGTTGTTATTAATTATGTTAATTATTTTTTTCTCATTTCATTTATTTCATTTATTTATTGTTTTTTAAAAAATAATTATGGTAATTAATTATGATGTTAATGATGATAATTAAAATATAATAAGAATTGAAATTATAATTAAAAACATTGCTGATTGCAGATATACGAGAACGATATTCGTACACCACCACCTACACGAAGGCATGGATAGCAAAGCAAAAGGTTATCAAAAGGGTCTTCGGCAATTGGGAATAATCTTACAATGAACTACCAAGATGGCTTCTCGCCAAGCAATAGTTTGTCCTGGGCATGATTGTAGACTTGGAGACATTGCCGACCTACAACCAAGATCGATTAGTTCATGGTATGCGAATATTCCATCGACTTTTTTAAACATTCAACGCGTGCATTAGTGGGTTCCAATTTTGCAAGCCTATTGTTCAAGTTGATGGCACCTGGTTGTATAGTAAACGCAAGGAAACTCTTTTGCTGGCAATTGCTCAAGACGGGAACAACAAGATACTACCCATAGCCTTTGCCATTGTCGAGGGTGAGACGACGAACGCTTGGTTTTTCTTTTTACGAAACTTGAGAAGGCACGTCACACCACAACCTGGCATTTGCTTGATTTCAAATAGGATCGAATCAATCAAAAGTGCCTATTAGCGAATGGGTAGTGGGTGGTAGGAACCTCCGTCAGTGCATGTGTACTGCATTCGACACATCCCACAAAATTTCATGAGGACATTCAAGAATGCAGATATGCGAAAGCAAGTTGTTAATATGGGTTAGTATCACATTCATTTAGATTGCAATTAATCTTTCTTTCAAATCGCTTCATATGAATTTGACAAATTTTATTCCAACTCTTCAGGATACGCCATGACTAAACCGTCCTTCAATTTTTACTACAATAATCTCAAAGAAGACAATGCAGAGGCGTTGGGGACACATGACAACCAATGTTGCAGAGTCCATCAATGACATACTCAAGGGTAGGGACAACAAAGTGGGTTGTAATCTGCGGGTCAACCCGTTTAACCCGCCAATTTTTGCAGGTTGGGTTGGGGTTCTCAACCCACCAACCTGTTTTGACCCGCCCCGCTTAACCCGCCAAGAAGACAGGTTAGGAGCGGGTTGGCCCGCCCGCCTATTCTTACAAAAAAAAAATATTTCAATCATTTCAATCATTTTATTTTATTTATACAGGTGGATTGACCCGTCAACCCATTTCGGGTTTTATGACTTATTTTTCACATTATATAATTGTTTTCAATTTATTTTTATTAATTTTAACGGGTTAACCCGTAAACCTACCAACCTATTTTCTAGTTTTTTATTTTTTGGCGGGCCAACCCGCTAACCCACCCCTAAACATGGTGGTTTGGGAGGTTCAACCCACATTGTCCAAGCGAGTCAACCCGCCCCTCCTCGTTTTTGGCGGGTCAATGGCAGGGCGGGTTGACCTGTTTTGTCACCCCTACTCAAAGGGACGCGAAACCTTCTAATCACTGCGTTGGTCAAAGCAACCTATTATAGGAGTGTTATCAACTTCATCAAGAAGGGAATGCAACTAGAGGCAATGATCTGATCTGGCCATACTTATACCGAAATTCTCACCAAGGCCATTGAGGAGGAACGAGGAAAGTCCAACTCGCATGGTGTTAATTCATTCGATCAACAAAACAATGAATTCTAGGTGGAGAAGTTGGTCACAATATGACGGAGACACGGTATGCCACAATCCAGAAATACAGAGAGATCCACGGGGTCGTCCACGATCTTCTCGCATTCGTACTGTGATGGACCTCAGGGAAGGAGGTCAGCCAAAAAGATGTGGACTCTGTCGAAATGCGGGTCATAGCAGGAATAACTATCTTCACCCTGCTGGAACTTCTACGCAACCCTAACATTTTTAATTCAATGTACTTTTGGTTTTAGTGTGCAATAAATTATCAATTAATTCTATTAATTAATATTTTAAATTAGAAATTTACTTTTTTATTTTAATCACATAATAAATTAATTAATAACAACATTAATTTTTTAATTTTAAGATTAACATATAAATTAACATTATACATAATTAAAAAAATTATTTTTTTATTTATTTTTAACCGAAAAAATTAATAACGTAAAAAAAATTAAAAAACCATGTTGAGAAGACTACTTTGCCCATACCAACTTCTCAACATAAATTTAAAAAACATAGAAAGAAAATCAGTTTTGGACGTCCCAATAGGATGCAAAATGGGGGTATTTTGTTGTATGAGTGGGATAGGGAGTATTTTGGTTTTTAATTTTTTTTGGGGTTATTGTAAAAAAAAAAAAATCGGGTTATGAGCTTGGGCTTTAAAAACAATGGAATTGGATCAAGTTAATGTACCTCAAATAATATTATAATTTTTGTTTTGGTATTTTTACCAATTTTCTGTTTTTTCATTTTATATTTTTCATAAAATATTAAAAAAAAAAAAACACAGCATCTGAACAAAATTAAAGGTTCATAGCAAAATCAAGTAATTGGGCCAACAGCATCAGCAAAAATGATTATTTTTTTAATTTTGGTATTTCCCATTTTTTATTTCCTTTTCTCGAACTTAATTAATTAGAGGATCCTTTTTTTTTTTTGCAATTTTAATTTATTATTATTTGGAGTGGGAAATAAAATTATTATCCCGACAAAATTAGGCCCATAGCACCTTACCTTAGTTTTCTGGCAAGACTGACTATGCTCTCATATGCTACCTATAGGAAAACAAATACTATATTCATACTGCCTCTTCTCACGAAGTCTAGCAAAATCGTTCAAGATTTTGGCATGTATTCATCCTCTTTACCAAGTAAAGGACACACCATTAGTTGATTATAAAGTCATTCATAATTTGGTCATTTTATGGTACAAGTTTTCATAAAAAAAAAACCGAACAAATTGATACTTCATTGCCCTTGTGAGCCACTTTGGCTGTAAAATTACAAATGATGTAACATCACGTGGTTCTTGAATGACACTATTATGCACAGAGTTACCACTACAATAACTTACATAAATTTATTGGGGCTTCATATAATCGCCCAACTAAATTTTTATAGAACTTCGTCTCAGCCATAATTCATACATAACCATGTAAAATGCATCAAAGTCAAGCGGGGATGAATGCCATTGGAAGTGTTTCCTCACCTTCAAAACATTGCTTTGTAACATCAAATATTCATTAGAACTGATACCTTTCAGGATCTTTTTTAGTAAAGGTATATCCAATGTAGTAACAACAACTGAAAAGCTCTTCCAGTTTAACACATCTGCAAATGGAAGGTCATAGTAGTTGGCAATGATCACTGGAACACAACCATAATATAAAGAATCTCCAATGCGAGCTGTGTTCACTTCAAAGCCTTTGACATGAAGGCAGAACTTGCTTCCTAACAACTCATCCGCGTAAGGCGTTTTGAGTCGTCCATGGTGAACAAAGATTTCTGAATCATTTTTCCATGTCTCAAGAAGCTTTACACGTACTGGGGAATTGACTCCTCCGGCGAAGAAAGCTAGCTTTTTCCTGTGATTAAAAAATAAAAATATAATAAAAAAAGCTGTGAAATGAGAAAAGATTTAATCTATTTCGGCATATGAAATCAGAGCCCTCAACAGATAAGACTTTCTTTTCCTTTTTCCTCTCCATGCTACTGAATGCCCTTAATTCAAAAACATATGAATGTTTGAGAAACTGTCCTCTTATTGGTTTCAGTTACATTAACTTATTAGATTGAAGAAAACAAGGATCTATTCTTCTAGATTCTACTTTCAGAATACAATGTTAAGCAAAACTAATTGATTGTTAGCATTGCAGTGTTAGAACTTAGAACCATAGGCTTGCAGGTCATTCACTAAATGAAGCCAATTATTAATTTTAATTTTACTGATCACATTGGTAATATAGTTAAGCCAATTAATCTTACTCAAACAGTTACTTTTCATGATAAAAGCTGTTTTCAGTAGAAACTGGTATGTTTGGATAAAGTGATTCAATTTCAAAACAGCTGTTTTTATGAGAAAAAAGTTGTTTTTAGAAAAGCTAGAAGTTTGAAGCTTACTTAAAAAGCTGTTAGATTATTTTGAAACCAATACCATTCTTCCTATTTCACCTCTACAAAACTAACTACCAAACAAATATTATTAAATTATATAAATAATTTCATACCCTTTTTAGTAATTTGCTACATATAAGTGATTTTTTTAGACAACCCAAACTAAATAGATTATCTTATAATCGTTTTTCAGCAAACACATCCAAACATAAAACTGATTCTATTATAATCGATTATAGCAATAATCAATTAGTCTATGATTCCATATAATCAATTATTGAAATAATCAAATTTTCGCAGCTGATCCAAACACACACTTACAAAGAATGCACTGCTTAATTGGCTATGATACAATTAGTCTACAACCTATCTACTTGTTAACAAAGTAAAGGATGTGATAAGTTTAGAACTTGCATTCTATGTATGACTCAGAATAATGCAGTTAGTAAACCCACAGCTAAGCCCACTGACGGCCGAGAAATTTTTTGTAGTGACAGCAAGTGTAAGGGAAATATCTCTTACTTCATATGAGAAAAAAATATTATAATGAAACTTATTAATTCATTAACATAATGAAGACAAAGTTTCAAAGACAACATATTAAAATGCCAACCTAACACTACAGGAAAGGATTCAGCTGGTTAGTGGTAGGGGAAAAACCTCATGTTCACCTGGCAGAGAATGTGGGAAGGCAGGAAAGGATTTGGTTAGTTAGTGGAAGGATAAAAAGAGAAAAGAGGGAAGGAAGGGGGAGAAGAGATTGGTAGTTGGGACAGGGTAGGAGAGAACCAAGCCTCTCAAATTACTGGGGATATTCTATATTTTCTCTTTACTGTTTTTCGGTAAAAAGGGAGAGGGGGGAAGAGAGTTTCTACTATACTGTTCAAGCTGTTATCAGTAGCAGAATTTCAGTAATAATACAGTATTATTCAGCCATTTCTGGTCCAGTTCTGTCAAATGCCAACTAGCAAGAGAAAGAAGTGCTACCTCTTTGATGAAACAAGGTTGGGGGGATTTCCTTTTCTTGGCCAAATTTGGGGGAGGCATGCATCCTTATGAGCAATATACCCAGTTATGAAATAACTTGACGAGCACACAACTTGAATGGCATTGAATGTCACATCAGGTGCTTTGTCCATGGAAGACCTTCCAATTGAATGACAGGCAACATAAAAGTGATCAGCACCACCTGTGCGGTTCCAATATGGATACTTGTGAATGATATTGTGAATGTAGTCTCTAATGAAGTCCAGGATACCTCCGACACCAACTCTACGATCATGTCGCAATCTTGCTATGGAAAATGGCATAAAGAAGAGATCTGCCTTTATTGGGTCTTTTGTAATGAAATGACTCTTCATAAGTACCATTTTGAAGTAACTTTCACTGGCATAATTGCCACCAGGTTCAGATTCCACAGGCAAAAGCACATTTGCAAAAGGATCATCTTCCCTGTGAGGATAAACATATATCTTTAAGCTCCTATTCATTTCCTTATAGTCTTCCAGAAAGATATCTCTATCATGGAATACGTCGTTATTCTCAAAATTTCCTGAACCATAAAAAACATTTCGCAGGCACTGGAGTCAAGAAAGTAAAGTTTATACACATTACTTGTAGCTTCATCAGCTCACCTACTGAACCCACTAACACCAAAATATGTTCATGATGAAGCACCTAAGTCATGCTTAAATCTCTTAATGTAGCTACGGTAAATAGCATCATTATTTGCAAAATAATGGAAAAGTTATGGAAAGCTACTATTCGTTACTTTTTAGAAGTGGCATCACCCAAATGTCCAAGATGAAGATAGACTGTCATTTTATATTATTACTCCCTAAATTCAACTTGAGACTGAGAAGTGAGACTTTCAACTATCATAACTGGTCACATTGTTAAAATCATTTGAATAAGTCCAATTTAAAACCTAACTATAGCGCAAAACAGAACACAGAAAGTCAGAAATAGTCTTTTAGTGTGTAAAATCCCCTAAAAAACAGGAGCAAGCAGAAGTTGATACCATCTTGCAAGTTTTATTTGAGTCGAGAAGAGCAATATTTGACAATCATTCTTCATAGGGTTCCATTAATGTGAGCCATCTCCTACACTAAGAATGTATGATATTTAATTTCGTTGATATACATAATACTCTTTTTACTGAGATTCCAGATTCTGTTACCTTTTACACACTGTTAATATCCCTCTTAAATTTTCTATATTAGAATTGTTAACTAGTATGAATCTTATAATACTGCCGATTTCAAACTTTTTGACATGCTTTATATAAATTGCACATATATAAGTACAACTAATTAACTAAATTACAATTATCATGTCAGATGTACATGTTCATATGGCAGCTGATAAGCAGCATGTGAAATCCACATAAGTTTATCTTATCGAATAACAAATAGGATTATCAATAATGTAACCAGCAGCATGTTCACCAAATCACCACAATATTTTTCAGAAGTCACACACATTCAGGTTCCAACTATAGCATAGAGCAACTCTCTTCTGGTCTTATAAACTAGGAGTCAATAACTAAGATTGAAAGAATTAGACACAAAACTTAATTGCAATTCTATAGGTGCTTGTGGTGCTATTTTCTAATAAAAAGAAGACCTGTGCAACAACTCGTCAATGAAAATATAAAGTTGTTACACATGTCTTCCTTCTCATTGAAAAATAGCACCACAAGCACCTATAGAATAGTACTAAGTTTTATCCTAAAATATAAAACAAGTTTCTACCTCGTTCCACAAAGATCATCCTAAAATTAAGGGAAAGAATGACTGATACTATTTCATTGACAGTGTCAAAACCACATAAAAAATTCTACCCGGATGAAAATTAACAAAAAAGATTGAAACTTTAGCGTACCCTTTGGGCTGAATTGGGGAGGAAGACCCCGTTGACTTTGTGATCCTTGGCCATCACCCGCTTGAGAAGTTTGAGACTTTGTGGGGTCAGACGCGTTGTTGTGTGAAAAAGGGTTTAAATGAGGGGTGGAGGAAAAGGGTGATAGTGATTTGAAGTGAGGAGTTGATTGGTGATGGTGGTGGTGGGTGAAGAGATTGGAGGTTGAGTAAATGTATAAGAGAATGAAGAGAGAGGTTAAGAGGGCTAAGGTTGTGGGAATGAAGAATAAGCGCCTGAATGCAACACGGCGCTGAGAGTAGGAGTACAACAAGGAAGAACGAACCATGGCTATGGCATTGATTCAGAGAGAAAGAGATAGAGAGAGAGAGAGAGAGAGGCTGAAGAAAACAGAACAGAACAGAACGCAGAAGCGTGAAATGCTGGTAACCAAGACACCATGACATCGACAGAGACAATTTGGGCCGGTCAACCACTAGAACGTGAAGATTCAACCAATGACTGGCCCAAGAAAATGTTCATTATAAGTCAAGGCTTTTTTATATTAAAAAAAACAAAAAAAATATATATATATATATACACTAACAACACATCCTTTTATGATTGTTCGACATTATCAATCAATCTAAATTGTTATATCATTAAATTAAATAAATTTGACTCTAATCATAACTATCTTACACGTCACACATAGAATGATTTATGATTGTTCGACAATGTAAAAAAATTTATACTGACATTATATCAAAATTAAACTCTTCTTTTATATACTCTTTTTTTAATATATTTATATTTTCGTTCTTACGGTTTCACTATCCATTGTCCTCGAGATAATGGATAAAGAATAACAAGGCAAGCTTTTAACGAAAAGCGATATTGAAATGGTATATTTAATAAACTTATACTCACACGCCTTCGTTACAACCCTCTAAGATCCAAAACACCAAACTCAGTCGACCCTTATCATCGCCAGCAACACTTGAAACCCTCAAGACCTGAATTTTAGAGAACGTCCATCACTCTCTTTCCCCAAATTTCAAGGTGTTGCCTTTACGAAATGGGAGGCCCTTGATGTCGTCTTCGATAGACGGGTCGGACGGAAACTTAATGCGGAGTTAGAATCTGGGTTGGATCGATTTGGGGGGATCTGAAGGGACTTTTGGGAAATTGCGATCTCGAGTTAAGCAGTGAGCCGTTGGTGTATCTGGGTTCGAGCATGAAGGAAGATGCGGTTTACTGGGCAATTGATGTTTCTGGTGAGGGTGGGTTGGTGCCTGAATTGGGTAGCATGAAGTTTTGTTTTTGTGTGAGTGGGTGAAGGGTTGCATGGAGATGGTTGATGAAGAAGCATGGACGATAATAAAGGATCTTGATAACGGGAGATAATTACGAGCTCAGAATCTATGATCATTAGATCATATATCCATTTGGACAAAACTTGTTAGTCTAAATCCAATATCAGTTTCGACGATAGCTACCCAATATTGAGGTCAAAAAGAAATTTATTTTCTTCCCTCTATTATCAATTCATGGTTTCTCGACCCTCGTGTGAAGAGTTTGAATGAAGCAAATGTGGTGGTGTTTGAGTGAGAGATATGGCTAATTAAAAAAAATTGTAATGACAAAGGAAGAAGTAAGGTCACAGATAGAGAGAGGGAGAAGGGGAGAGAGAGAGAGAGAGAGAGAGAGAGGAAAAAAGAAAAAGCAAAAGGACTTACAATTAACTATTTCCAACTTTATTGCAACTAAGTCCTTGTAACTTGATTTTTTACCTATTTTTACCCACTATTGCAAGTCAAAATTGGACACCACCGGTAGTACCCAAAGGCAATAACACCGCCATAAAACTCACCTAAATATAGTAGAAAATGGAAGGTGGATCCACCAACAAAACCGGAAACATTGTCTTGGAATGCTTGGTTGGTTCACTCTGCCGAATGAAAATCGTGTATGGAGAAGGGGGACAATGTATTTACGAAGTACCAAAACTATTTAAAATAAAATAAAATTATATGTAATATTTTTTTAAATATAATATAAGTTTTTTTAACTTAATTCTATACTTAAAGTATTTCTGCACCTACGTGCGTTAGTGTGTATTTGGATCAGCTGCGAAAAATAGATTATTTCAATAATCGATTATATATATAATTGATTATTTTTTTAATCGATAATAATATAGTCAGTTTTCTGCTTGGATATATTTGTTGAAAAACGATATTAAGATAATCTGTTTTGTTTAGATTGTGTAGAAAAACCACTTTTATATAGTAAAATTACAAAAAAGGTATGGATTTGTTTGTTTAGATTAATAATGTGTGATTTTTTACAACGGTCAAGGACACAATTTAGGGATTGAACAATGTTGTGGGAAGAAACGGCTTATAAAATAAGCTTAATGCTGAAGTTTTCATATGCGACGAGACAACGTTTTTGCGAAATAGAACAACAATTTTCTCATTTCATCTGAAACCCCAAAATATCAACTTTACCAGAAAACAACTTATCTTATCTTTACAATTGTTTTTGGCAAGTTAAATCTTATCCAAATAAGCTCTTACACTAACCCGTTCAGTTTCAAATATGGAAACTGAGCTACCACCTCCAACTTTCTTAATTGGTTTTCAATTTCATTGCATTATTTCCAAAGGAAACAGAACTACTATGTTAGATATTTATCTAATACGTGAGCCTACTGTTGAGTCTCCAAACGTCTGGTATAGCTTATTTACCTCAAGTTTTGATGAACCCAAAATTTTTTAGAATGATTAAAATGTACCATATGAAATTTACTAATGAATTTGTTTAAGTGTACAGTCGTCGGATTAAAGAGACAAGATTCATATAGCAAATACGTGTCTACCTGTTTACACCTTTTTTCAAAACTTAGGGGAACAAGGTGATTCTATTTGTCGCATCTGCTTTGGGGAATAAGGAACTTTGTTGATTTGGGATTTTACAATTGTCGAAGTGCTAGTTGTGGTGTCCTGTTGTGGTGCTATGTGGTTTAGGTTGCTAGTGGTGTGTGTCGATTTGGTGCAGATGTAGAGTTGACGTGGTGGATTTCAATGTGGTGAATTAGAAAGTGGTTCTAAGGGGGTGACATAGTCCAGTTTAGATTTTGGTGACATTTGGGGTTTTGTGTGTACATGTGAAATTGTTGTCATAGAAGATGACTTGGTTACTTTGGTGCAAAGGTTTAGAGTATTTGTTTGAAATAATGTGATGGTTTGTGAAGCTGAGAGTGAAGGTAAGAAAAATTAAAATAGCAATCACAAAGCCATATTTAGAAATATGAAATTTTGGAAATGAATTTTTTTTCTAAAAATATAAAACAAGAAATAAAGAAAAGAAATATCTCTTAAAACCAAAATAGCTACACTGAGAAGACAAACCAAAATTACCAACACTATCAAATTTGAATAAAGGAAAAACAATGCAAACGAGAGATAGATTCATGAACCAGAGAGATGACAAGGCTCCACCTTCAGTCCTCCACTGTATTTTGGAGGATCAAACTTCACAAATATTAATGGCCATCAATTTAATATAAATAAAAATGAACGGTTGAGATTTGTTAAGGGAAAGTGAATAAACTTGTAACCACAGAAACAATGCCAGTCTCCTTTCACTAAAAGGCAAACCCATCTTTCTCTAAGCTTTTCCTCTTTTCCCCTCCCCCTTTTGTAACACTCACCTTCTCTGAATCCCTTCTTGTTAATCATTTATGATTTTTGGTTGTGCAAAGCAAGCTTATAATTATTTCCAGAAAGCTATGTGCTTTCAAAATCGAGATCCAGGTTTTACGTTCTTTGAATACTGTTATAATTGCTTAGCCATGGCAAAAACCCTAGGATTCATGTTCCTTTTGGCGAGAACGACGTTGTAGTTGCTCTGTCTTCTGTCGCTTGCAAAGGGGAACAGAGAAATGGAAATAGAGGATGATAGCTTGTGAGGCGTAGAGGATATTGGTGAGAATGTTGATGCCATGGCTTCCCAAACACTACAAAAAGAGAGGTGTTTAGTGACCACCAAATTCGGTCGCTAATTATGTAAATTTGGTCCCTAAACCATTTAGCGACCGATTTAGTGACCAACAAACGTGCTCGCAGATTGCCTGATCGCTAAATCGAATTTCTATATTTAGCGATTGAATTTTCATATTTAGTGACCGAATTTTCATATTTGGCTATCGAATTTCCAAATTTAGTGACCGATTAAGTGTGGTCGCTAACTTTGGTCGCTAAAATACCTTTTTTATAGTCAAATTTGAATCAAATTGAATTGAATTAGGGAAGCAGTGGTTAGGGTTTACGGAAGGTTAAGAGGGCTTTTGGATAACGCAACCACGCAACTTTTTTCTCTTTCTCATCTTTGAAATCAGTGAGGAGGATGGTTTTTGATCCCTCAAAGAGTGTTACTTGGTCTTAATTGTGACACCCACTACCCCGCATATAATAAAACATGAATAAAATCATACATGTTTTTAAAAAAATAATATACAATTGAAATAAAAAACATATCCTCAAGGGTAATGTGCATGACATCATCTATAACATAAAACGTAGGAATCTGAAATAATCAAAATCCTTTAAAAATAAATTGCGGAAAACATAAATAATAAACATAACCCAAATCCCGATGTCACATATCAGAGCTGGTATACATATGCCGATAATACATCGGAATAAAACTAAACAACTGAACGTAAATCCTAACTACTACTACTAAGAGAGGTCTCCACGGGATCACTCCTCGTCGGCATGCTCACCCTCTTCTACACATACAACATCATATGCACAAGGACAACAAAAGATAGGGGGTGAGAAACACGATTATAAATATATGTAAACCACTACAACAGAAAAGGGCATTACCAACGTTTATTTTAAGCCTTTGCCAGCGCTTTCGGGCGCTAGCTATTTATCCGCTAGTAAAAGGGAGGAAAAGTTCGCCAGCAATAAAAAAGCGGTGGTAAAGGTTGAAAATTGCCAGCACTTCCTTGAAAAAGCACTGGTAAAGGTTGCCAGCGCTTCTTCAAGGAAGCGCTGGCAATTCCCTTTATATATATATATATATATATATATATATATATATATATACTTTTTTTATCTATTTTCCCCTGCGTTTACCAATACAATTTGCAAGATCAACACAAGCAAAACCAGCAATGGATTAATATACAGATGATTCAAAACCAAACAGGTTATATATATATATATATATATATATATATATATATATATATATATATATATATATATATATATATATATATATATATATATCATGTACATGCATGTACAATTAGTAAAACCCCAATAATATGTTTGTATACAAGAGCAAAAATCAAAATCCTAGCTAGCACTACTAGCTTGATTGAAGAAGCCCTTGATCAATTAATCCTTTGCTTTCCCTTCAACAAAATCCTTGCTCCCCTTCAATAATATCCAAATAAACATTGTTAAGTTCAAAATGGTATATAAACTCGAAATGTCAAGGACTACAATAGATCACACTTACATATACCTTAATTCGATAAAATCAACAATATAACGGCACCACTCTTGCTTGAGTGCGGTAAGTTGATCATCAGAGTACCGGACATTTACGTTCTGGATAGTACTGCGAAACGAAAATTAAATCAAGTTAATCATCAAAGTACGTACATTTCAAATATGGTCAAATGTGAGAGTAATTAAATATATAAACTGGTGGGGAGAAAGGAAGAAGAATCCACACACACATTACTGAAAACAGAGAAGATTTAGAGAGAAAAGATATATGCTGAATAATACTCAAAATTAACTCTTTATTGAATTCATATATCACTGCACTTACAGTACTTCACACATTTATAGATGTAGCTAGACCTCTAACTAATAAGTCTAACCAACTCATCTAACTCAAAGAGCTAACCACTTTTACTGTTATAACTGTCATCAACAGTTCATAACTACTAACCACTAACTAACGTTGAAATACTCTGTCAACACAACCACCTAATTCAAAGTCTCACTCAACACACAAGATATACTAATGCATCACTATGGAGTCTAACATCCCAACTAGGTTGGCACCCTAGACTCCATCTATCATTTGCTGCACATCAAGTTTGAATCAATTCTCTTATTGATACAACTTTCAAAAAACTCCTTAGCTCTTTGAATCTCTCAATTTTCATAGGCTTGGTCATGACATCTACTTTATGAAATTCAGACCTGCAAAAGCACAATTGCAGTTTCCCTTTATTCACTTGATCACGCAAGAAGTGAAATTTGGCCTCAATATGTTTACTCCTGCCATGAGTCACTGGATTTCTTGCCAAACTGATTGCAGATTTGTTATCACTGGATTTCCTGCAGATTTGTTACTAGGTCACAAGGAAAGAAAGATCATGAGCAATTTGTTTGTAGAAGAGCTAACAAGTCTTTTTACATTGACAACAATATGTACACTTTAGCACATTTTTGTTGAGCAGCTTTTGTTTGGTTTTGTAGGGTTATTTTATATATGAATCTGTGTTTGTGTATATACCTGCAACACAATTAATACAACAACAACAACAGAACACAACAGCAAGAACAAAACCAGAATAGCAATTGATCAATTAAAGAAAGGTAGAACGAGAAGATTGAACACCAAGAGTGTAACGTGGTTTAGCCAATGTGGATTATATCTGCGGTGAGAGAGCGAAATTATTCACTATGAGAGAACCGAGTACAAGATAAAGTCATTCCCAATAGATTTCCCTTGGCCCCTTGTTGTACACAGTTGAGAAAACAGAACTACCCAAGCCTTTTACCATTCTATTTTAACACATAATTCAAGATGTGAGCCTTTTTCTTGTGGGGAAAAACTACCAGGAAAACAAAAGGCTTAAAAAATGGAATACAATTTTCATCACAAACTGACTTGATTTGTTAAAAAGAGGGGGGGGGGAGGAAAAGAAGACAATCATTGGAAAGTGCTACAAAGAGTGTTGATCATTCCCGTTCAATCCAACCAACCAAACTGACTTGATTTGGCTAAACAACGGTACCAATACACATACTAGAAAATTATAAAATTTTACATATAAATATTATTACTTGTTAGATTTTGAATGTCACCGGAATCACGCCATTTGGGTTCCTACAACCCGAGTTATATGCAATGCAACCTAGGCAGTCCAGAACTAGCGCAGCAGAAAAAAACTTTTCTGCATAATGGCTTACTGGGAATTCGTTTGTTGACCAAAAAATATGAATTTTCTCCATCATAAATGTTTGCGTCTTATCTTTAAATAGCCACCGGAATTAGGTTAAAAGGATTTCGGTAGCCCGAGATATGCATTTCGAAATTCAGGCTGTCGGGAATGGATTTTGTAGCACATGAGTCAACTTTGAAGTTTAAACTGTATCTATCCATAAGACTAAAAATTTTGAAATTTCCATGGAGTGAAGGTATTTGTCTTAGGTTTCTAATTTCTCTGACGGCACGCAATTTCGATTATTATACATAGAGTTATGCATTTATAACTGTACACTGTTCAGAATCTTATTTCTGCAAGATTCTGCAGAAATAGAACCGTTTTCAAAGAACTATTGCGAATGATACAATGATCCATAATTCTTGAAATTTTCACCAAATGTTGCCTTAGATCTTATCTTTCAAATGACACTAACCTCATACCTACAGGAGGTCTCTAACCCGAGATATGCACAAATCTTCGCCTGCTGTTCTGCTAGGACAGTGGGGAGTTCATAGAGTTGAATTTTGTGTGTTTTTTTTCTTCTAAAGCAGATGAGTTGATGAAATTCATCATGTCAGGGCTAGTGTATAGATTCTTAGTTGTGTTAGTGTTCAAATGCATGTAGAAGAATGATATACGAGGGACTAGGGTGTTCAAACTCCTTGTCATCCTTTTTGGCATTATGAAGTTCAGTTGCAAAATTATATTTTAGAATGATATCATGTGCAGCATGATAGAACAAAGCATATTGAAATTGATAGACATTTCATTAAAGAAAAGTTGGAGGAAGGCCTAGTGTGTATGTCCTATGTTCCATCACGGCAACAACCGGCTGATGTTCTTACAAAGGGGTTGAACAGCTCAAGTTTCCATGATCTTATCATCAAGCTAGGAATGGAAGACATTTATTCCTCAGCTTGAGGGGGAGTGTTGAGCTGTAAATCTGTAATTATTACCTGTAAATATATTATTAGGAGAGTCAACCTGAAAAATCCCTTAAATCAGGGGATTTATTTGGAAAGTAATTAGGCACTGTTTTTAATCCCTTTTTTAGGATTGATTTTGTTTCTATTTTTACTTCATTGTATCACATTATATATTTGATGTACTATCTCGTTGAAATAATATAGAAAACAATTCTGCCTTTATCTTTTTCCTTCACAATAACCATGAAGTTTCTTGCAACATCTTCTGGCTCTATAGCAGCAATATTCTATCATGGAAATAGCTTACAATTAAGCAGAAAATGAATAATGATGCAAACCAGAACTGACTCAGCTAAGAATAGGGATGGCAATGGGTATTGGACCCGTTGGGTATCCGCAAAATTTACCCGCTATGGGTAGGGTAATTACCCGCTAATTGGGTATGGGTACGAGTACTCTAGTACCCACCCCGCCCCATACCCGCACTATATATATATATATATATATATATATATATATATATATATATATATATATATATATATATATATATATATATTATTTTATATATACATAATCTGACATATTCTGAAGTTTATTGTAATATTTACTTGATATTTTGAAGATTGATTATTGGATATTTTGTATTAAAACCTTTGAATTTCATGTTCATAAATTGATTATTAGATCCATAGATTGCATTTTTAGTTTGAAATGCAAGAGTTTACACATTTTATTGTTTAATTAAAATTTCTTTTATTAAAGTGCGGGTAACGGGTGCGGGTACGGATACTTAAGTACCCAAAGGGTAAAGGTACAGGGTATTGAAGTTACTATCCACGAGGGTATGGGTATGGGTACGGGTATTTTTTCAAAACGCGGGTACGGGGACGGGTACTATAGTACCCTACCCATATCCTACCCATTGCCATCCCTAGCTAAGAAAACAGTAATAACAGCAAGAATTAAAAGGGAAGAGTATAAGTATCATTCATGAAAGCAAATTTCAGCATTGTGCAGTCCCAATCAAATAAAACAGTAAAAACAACATTGTGCAGTCCCAAGAACATGTGACTAAATACTATACTATCATTGCATCCTAATCATTAATCAAAACAGTGAAAGATTAAAAAATAACCAAAGGAACATGTGACCCAAAAACAGAGACCTAATCATCAGCTAACATTCACACACATTGCATTATAATACTTAATATACAATTAACCGAGATGGTATTCACACGCATTGCAAATTCAAATCAACAAAATTATCATGTGTAGGCAGTGCAGCTAAGAATTTAGCATAGCAGGAACCAATATTGGTATTGAACAAGAACACAGAGAGAGAAACATCGAATAGAAGTGGGGAATGGATGGTATTTAAGAAATTGAGCATCAGCAACATGGATTTGAACCTGAAAGGTTCTATTCTGAGCAAGAGGAGCCCTCAGAATTCTTCTATTGTGAGCATCGAGAATCTTCACGTGTTCATGCTGCATGTGCATCGTGAATCCCTTTTCAAGCAACTATCCATTACTGAGCACTTACACTTCACACATTTATAGATGTAGCCAAACCTCTAACTAATAATCTAACTAAATCATCTAACTAGCTCAAAGAGCTAACCACATTTACTGTTATAACTGTCATCAACAGTTCATAACTACTAACCACTAACTGACTTTGAAATACTCTTTCAAGATAAACTATAACCAAAAGTACATACCAATGATGGGATTTGAGTTTGGTTCTCAACGACGATATCCTTCAAAAACTTCATTACATAGTAGCCACAGTTGATGTCGTTCGGTTGACGGGGGCACTGTAAAACCAAAAATAATAAATTAATTGTTTTCAGTTTTTAATTTAAATAACTGCATATGTAAGATAGAACTTTTAATTTGTAAATACGTATATCCATAAATATTCAGTTAGTCTTGGATGATGAAGAAAATCGGGACTTGCCTCCTCTTCTCTGGGCATGATGAATTTGCAAACCTCTGAGTGCAAAATCAAACAATTCATTAAAGTATATAATTTGAATCATCACATATATTAAGATAAAAATAAATGTGTATACTTACTTATTGTATTGATCCATCATTGGTTTGCAATAGGTATAAAGGACATGCAACGGTTCAAAATAGTACACAATGTCTTCATGGGGATTGATTGCTAATAATACTCAATGTCCCCTACAAAAATGAACAGAATTGGCAAATCCTAAGCCTAGATAATCACATTTCACAAAATTGATTATCGTTAATTAAAATGACTTATCCTACGTTGCAAGGTGACAAAAACAATGACTCAACGCCAGGTTCAGCTAATGCTAAGCGATCGACTATATAATGTTTTTGCCCAGTTATTGACTTGTGCAAAGCTGTTTTATGTGGGCACAAAAACACGAACCTTCGAGTCCGTTCTTCTGGGATCAATATCTCATGATACAAGTACCTTAAATTAAAACATGTATACAAATTAATGGATAAACAATAACCGTACTTGAGATAGAAAAAATAAGTTTGATGTAATACCTGAGATATACCGTAATAACAGTGTGAGATAGTATCTCATGACGAAGAACTTCCTTGATTTCGAAACGAAGGCCGAGTAACAAAGTGGTCTCATAACCCAGCATTTCTGGCTCCAATGGCACTGTAACATTTGGTGCATTCATATTCTCTAACATATAGGCTTCAAGATAAGCCATATAATTTGCACCATGAGCCGTAGGAGAACGGGAGGCTTGAGATTTGCTCTGGGGCTGAGATTTGCTCTGAGTCTGAGATTTGCTCTGGGGCTTAGATTTTCTCCCGTTCTTCACTAGGGATGTTATTGACCCTTTTGTTTGCCCCTTGCCAACTATAGGAAGGGAAGGTCGGGATTTGTCAGTTGTGTGCTCCGACACTTTGCCCTTGCCATTGTCCTTGGCTTTGGATTTTAAGGGTACCTGGATATTTTGCATTGCAATACATTAATTAGTTAGTGAATGATGTTTATGATAATAAATCATGCATGTTTATTAACTTATATCATGTTACTTACAACTACGAGGTTGATTGGCCATGCCACATAGGTGCCTATTGCATCTTCCACAGTCAACACATCTGCCTCCTCAAGTGGTACAGGCAATGATGCATTCCCCTCAACCGCATGGTCAACCCTAACTTTCACATGACCGGGAGGTAATGGTCGGTTGTGCAATAGTGTTTGAACCGTTTCGTTAAACATTATCCCCTTACCGACCATTCGACGAGTTGGGCTTGACAAATATAGGTTGCACGCAGAGGTGTCCTGAATAAATGATAAACAAAATATTAATATTTAAACTGTAAATGGATTAAATACGTTTAAGTAAAAACAACGTATGAATTATTAATTACCTCGGGTGACAGCATAGTGCAACCATCTCTGGCGCTATATGGGGTAGAGGTAGGGAAATCAGGCTCATGCGCCTCCACTGGATCATGCCTGTCTTGCTTGGTGCTTCGCAATTCATCTACTTCTTTCCGTAGACAGCGTATCTCAAGCATCATCTCTTCCATTCTATCATTATTAGCACGCGTTTGTGGTCCGAAGAGAAGGCTCGAAGTGACACCAAATCCCATACCCCTTAGGCGACCAGGGTACTCTTTCCTTGATAAGGCTCGGGCAAGGATGTCTTGACGACCATCACAATCTGTTATATCCCCCAGTGATACAGACTGTGATATGCTATCCTGAGACACAAAAGAAAATGTTAAATATTATCATAAGAAAGTTAAAAATGAAAACGCTTGTTAATTAATGCTTTCATACTTACAATTTGTTCAACCACTTGCCTAGTGGTGGGATCAACAATTTCTCTGTTCTCATCTCGACGACTTTCCATCCACAAAATATGGAGTTGAACCATTTTTTTTTTGTAACATTGTCCCCTGCCGCCAACAACTGTACATTTGAACAAACAAATATTAGTAAACATTAGCAAATTATAACCCAATTATAAGGATATTGTACATACCAACTTTTCCTCAATGCCGGAATACCCCTGACTTCCTCCTCTATAAGGGTATTCAGGATTTGACGCTCTCTGCCGATTTTCATTGCTAATCCTCTACACAGACACAGAAATATATATATATATATATATATATATATATATATATATATATATATATATCAATGTATGCACGGTTAATTAATGTCATATATACAAGTCATAAGGATATTGTACATACCAAAAATTCTTCATCTGTTGTGTGTTTTGCTACAAAAGCTCGCCATGCATCTAGTGAAATGTATTCTGCATATGTCGCTGGAGGCTCAGGTCTAACATTCCCTTCCTCATCTCTCATGTAATTCGTCGTCAATTCAAACCGGAATGATCGGTGCATATTTCCGGCCATCTGAATTAACATTTTCTGCCGACATTTATCAACATCAAAGGTCGTCTGCAAAATTAATGCCAGAGTATAAGTATGTTTACATAATTAAGAAACACTATAACTAATCAATGTTAAGTAATTTACCTCTATATTATGCCAGATGTCTTCTTTGACACAGTGCAAAGAAGAATCCCTCCAATCATTGCAGGTAATTAGGACCGACTGTCGCACTAAGGTCCCAATGTAACTTTTCATGTCTCTACCGACTTTACCAACGGGCTGGCCTTTAACATTCTATTTAACCTGAAAAAATCGATTAAGAATATAAATTTAGATAACAAACAATAAAATGAAACAGTTAATTATATTATATTATTATTATTATTATTATAATCATATATATATATATATATATATATATATATATATATATATATATATATTATTATATCTTACCAAAGGTCTCACTCCTTTACTCCTTTGTCGAATGACATTTTTCTTAACTGTCGGTCCGCGACGCCTCACATTTTTCTTCGCCGCCGCCGGACTATCATGAGATGGAGACGCCATTTACCTGCAAAAAAAATTAGACACAAGTAAAAACATTATTTCATAATCATATATACAAAAATCGATGAATATAAATTTAATTAGCCAGGAACTTAAAAAAAACACAATCACTAGCTATACTTACATATTTAAGTCAATCTTTTCATTTTTCTCGTTGGATTGAGACTTGTGTGTCCTTTATTGGTATGAAATAATGGATTGACCCAAATTCCCTCATCATGATCATTTCTAATATACATATCCTCCTCTCTAGTTGGATTACCCTCAAATGAATGTGATGTCCCAAAGAAAGGATTGTCCTCCATATTGGCATCTTCATGTGTTTGATGATCATCAATATCATTAACAACCATTTTGTTAGACGATAGAACAATGGACCAATTTGTATCAGCTGGATCGGTGACATAGAACACTTGTTGAGCTTGTGATGCTAAAATAAAAGGCTCATCTTTATACCCCACCTTATTGAAATCAACGCGCATGAACCCCAACTCATCCATCTTTACACCGTTATTATTGTCAACCCACTTACACCAGAACACAGACACCCGAAACATTATGTAATCCAACTCCCATATACCTTCGATGACCCCGAAGTATGACATATTCGCATATATGAGGTTTCTGTCTTTGGCACTTGAGATATGCATAGATTGAGCTATAAGAGTCACCCCACTATTTTGCACTGTACTTCGATCATCTTGTTTTTTTGTATAGAATGTGTATCCGTTCATCAAATAACTGGTGTAAGATAAAACATGTAGACTTGGACCTTTCGCTAACCATCTCAATCTTTCTAAAACTGAGGAAGGATTTAGAGCATACTCAACAGAAATGTGATCTTTTAGCCACGTTATAAAACACCGAATATGTTCTCTTTGTAACCAATTTTGATTCTTATTTGGGTACAAATTCTTAAGTATGTCCTTGTGCTTTACAACATATGACTCAACTTCATCGGCGTTGTATAGAACATGCAAGTGTGCTTGCTCCCATTCTTTTCTTGGTATAGTCAATATTTCAGTTCCAGAAATCCCTTGCCCTATGGTTCTTCATGTGTGACGAGACTTTGGCATCCCAGTGGAATGTTTGACATTGGATAAGTATTCGGTACAGAATTCAATAGCTTCTTCAACTATATACTGTTCAACAATACAACCCTCTGGTCGTGATCGATTCTTCACATACCCTTTTAATATTTTTATGTAACGCTCAAACGGGTACATCCATCTCATATAAGATGGCCCACACAATTGTGTCTCTCTAACCAGATGAACGGTTAGATGAACCATTATGTTAAAGAATGAAGGTGGGAAATACATCCCAAGCTCACACAAAGTCATAATTATTTCTCTTTGCAATGCTGGCAACTTTTCAGGGTCAATCACTCTGCTGCAAATTACCTTGAAGAAGAAGCAAAGTTTAGTTAAGGTCTCTCGCACTTTGTTGGGCAAAATGGACCGTATACCGATGGGTAGCAAACTCTCCATAAGAACATGGCAATCGTGGGACTTTAGACCCTTCAACTTGAGATCTTTCATAGACACGAGGCTCGTAATGTTTGAAGAGTACCCTTCTGGAACCTTAACTCCATGAAGAAACTTACAAAAAGAAATTTTCTCTTTTCTAGATAGAGTATGAGCTACCGGTGGTAGATATGTACGTTTCCTTTTCTTCACCGGTCCCAATTCTCGTCTCAATCCCATACTAACCAAGTCCAACCTTGCATTGATGCCATCTTAAGTCTTCCCTGGCACATTGAGTAAGGTACCAATGACGATATCAAAGATATTTTTTTCAACATGCATCACATCAATGAAATGTCTTACGTATAATGACTTTCAATACGGCAGCTCAAAGACAATCGACTTTTTCTTCCACCCCCATGTCACAAGTTCTCCGGCAAAAGGTTTCCCAAATTCAATACTCAAATTTTTTACCTTTTCAAACAGTTGCACACCCTTCAACGGCAAAGGAGCTCTACGTTCTTCTGTATTCCCATTGAATGCCTTTCTCCATAACCGATAATGATGACTTGAATGCAAAAATCTACGATGTCCAAGGAAGACATTCTTCTTACCATGTTCCAACCGCATCCAATCTGTACTATCTTCATATATAGGGCATGCACATTGACCTTTGGTACTGTATCCTAACAGATTACCGTATGCCGAAAAATCATTAATTGTGCCGAAGATCATAGACCTCAAGGTGAAACTTTCTTCTTTATACCCATCGTACACCTCTACACCTATCTCCCACATTTGCTTCAAGTCTTCAATTAAAGGAGCCAAGTATATGTCGATATCATTTCCTGGTTGTTTTGGCCCAGAAATTAACAGAGACAACATCATATATTTGCGCTTCATGCATAGCCATGGAGGTAGGTTATAAATCACCAAAATCACAGGCCATGTACTGTGAGAGCTACTCTGAATACCATGCGGGTTAAATCCATCAGTAGACAATGCAAGTCGGAGGTTTCTTGGTTCTTGCCCGAAATCAGGATAATCATGGTCAATTCTTTTCCATTGAGGAGAATCTACCAGGTGCCGTAGCTTGCCATCTTTAATCCTTTCATCCTCATGCCAGGTAAAGTGCTTTGAATCTTCTGAACTATTGTACATGCGCCTAAATCTAGATATTATTGGGAAATACCACAAAACCTTCTATGGAGCTGATTCTTTCTTCTTATATCGTGAGGCATTACATTTAGGACATGTATTTAACGATGCATGTTCATTCCGAAATAAAATGCAATCGTTAGGACAAGCATGTATCCTCTTATAGCTCATGCCAATTGAGCGCAACATTTTTTTAGCCTCATATGTCCGACTAGGAAGCACGTTACCCTCCGGCAACATAACTTTCAATAGTGTGAGTAAGTCATTAAAGCTCTTATCAGTCCATCCATTGCCCGATTTCAAGTTAAACAACTTTAATATCGCCGACAATCTTGTGAATTTAGTACAACCCTCATACAACGGTTTCTCTGCATCACTTATCAACTTCTCAAACATTTGAGGACAATCACGAAGATCTTCTTCAACCACGTTTGCCATCTCTTCAAAACGATCGCCCTCATATGTATTTGTATTGGCATCATTTGACGTATATCTCCCACTATTCCCCATATCACTAGATTCATCTCTGGTCTCACCATGCTTTCTCCAACAAGTATAACTTTGATCAATTCCATTGCATACTAAATGTCCTTCCAACTTAGGTACACTAACTCGTCTTGTATAACAACAACTTAAACATGGACATATGATTCTACTAGGCTTTTCTGCGTGTCCAACTGCAAACCTAATAAAATCTTGCACTCCGTCCTTATATTTCTTCGACAAACGATTGGCAGACATCCACTTTCGATCCATATTTTCCCGATCTACGGCAATTATTTTGAGTTTAAAGAGGTTGATATCTACATTCAATGAGTACTATATGCATGCATGATGCATGTCTACTTCATACTAAAAGGTGGGGTCCTATCCTATCCAAGATTGTAAACTTCGCATTATATGATTGTATATATGTCTTAATTACTTCTTGTTCTAAGAAAATTTCGGCAGCATTTCCCCTTAGTTCTCCAAGCACACAACTTAATTCAGGTGGTATTACGACCCAAATTAGGTATGTACACAGAGAACAATGAGAAAATACAAACCAATGACATTCTTAGATCAAGAAGTGATTAAGACATATAATAATGTGGATTGAATGCGATTTTACATTCTTAGACTGTCCACTTTGGACAATTCAAGAACAACTTGTATATTGTGTCAAAAACAATATACAAATCGTTATTGAACAGGAAACTAAGGTTAATGCATGTGTACACCAATAAAAATAAACATGCTAATGATTATACTGCTTATAAGAGATTAAAAAAAGATAAATACCTGGTAGGAGTAAGAAATCTGTGGCAGACAATAAGAAAATCAAGACATGACCAAAACTGCAGATTATCAAGTGACAAAGATAAAGTAAAGGTAAAATTAGACAAAGAAGGTGAGACCAAAAGCAGAACCAAGGACAGCATGAAAGAGAAGAAAACTAAACTATTTCGATATGTGAGAAATGGGATGTCCCTATCACTCCATGAACGAATTTCTTCTAAGTGATTCCCGCTTGGTAATGTGCTGCTTCAATTATCACATGTTAGAATATATAAATGAGAAACAAAAAAGAAATGAATTTTCTGAAACCATTGAAGCTACTCCCACAAAACTAACTAACATATAAGATATTATTTTTCTTTTAGTTCCCCCATTTTCTTTTAGTTCCCACCTCTGAACCATCCTTTATTTTTTTTTATAGAACTACCAGCTTTCTCACTCACTTATTACACTCCATTTCACCTTGTTTTCATGGTTTTGCTTTCAAATTCGCATTTCACAACTTTCACATAGGCAAAAAATTGCCAAATGAGATGCATAACAAATTAAGACCAAATAAAGACTTAAAGGGTGCAGAAGAGAACAAAGATAGTTTGTATGTATCCAATGGAAACAAATATGGAATGGGATATTGCAACTGTTGGAAATTTACAAAAATACTGAAAATAATATTATTATTCAATACAAATAGGGGCAGAATACCCTATAACCAGAGACAAAGCTCCTAAACAAGCCTCTCTACCGAGTAGATCATTTGCAGGCTTGCAGCAGAATTTTTTAGACAACAAGTAGTATTTATCTGCAAAAATATGACAACAGACTATCTTTTGAAGCAAAACTGAGATTGCAATAGATTATTTACCACTAAATATCATGTAGATACTGCACTAAAAGCTTAGCATTGTTATTGATATTTCAAATCCTAAGCAATCGCTAGGAGAGGAGAGGAATGTTATATTTATGAAACTGAATTTACACCGTTCTTGCATTGCCCAACTAATCTACACCATCAAGCCGCTCTTCGTGTACTAAGAGATGTTAAAGCTACTCCTTTCACTCGCCTACTTTCCAAGCTGCAAGTGATCAACATTCACTCTACATCTTGAGGGGGGTATTGGATAATAATATTCTATTTTAGTTAGTTTAGCATTGTTATTGGTTAATTTCACAGTTTGTTAAGTTTGTTTTACTGATAGGATCAGTATCAGTATTTCAGTTTTGTTTGTTAGTTTTATCTTTAATTTCTTGGCTTGCTTTAGTTGCAGTCGCGTATATAAGTTTAGTTCTTTTGTAACTCAAAGTAATTAATGAAAAAGTATTGATGTAATTCAGCAAATACTTTCTCTGATATTAGTCTCATTCAAACCACATTTGGGTAATGCCTTACGAATAATTTGGCAAAATAAGAACATCCGCAATCAAAAGATAAAATGGTATTGGGTTGAAGCAAGAATTTAAGATCAGTGCTTGATGACTTACCCAATTTGGTTCCAACTAGTACCACTGGACACCAGGAGCAAAATGCTGGAGTTCAGGGATCCACTGCTAAGTGTATACAAAATTAGAAAAGCAAACTCGAAATCTGGAAGACATGTCAAAGTACAAAACACAGAAACACAAATATACCTTCTTCAACACATTCTCATAGCAAGAATACCTCAAGGAAAATAAAAGAGAAAAGGAACCAGCAAGAATACCTCAAGGTCCTCGCGCTGTTGAGAAAAGGGTTTGAGGAGAGAACCATGAGGTTTCGCGAAGGTGCTGAGCGTGAGTGCTTAGGTCGCGGTTGTGGAGGTGAGGGTTGTGGACGACGGTTGTGGAGGAGCGGATTGTGGGTCGCGGTTGTGGAGGAGAGGGTTGAGGGTCGCGATTGTAGAGGAGAGGGGTTGAGTGCGCGGTTGTGGAGGGGAGGGTTGAGTTCGCGGTTGTGAAGGAGATGAGGAGGGTTGAGTTCGCGGTGATGTTTAGGTCGCGAGAGTATGTGAAGACTATTACTGAAAGCGCGCGCACGAAAGTGTAAGTGAAATCAGTAATATAAATGAAAAAATTATATATATATATATATATATATATATATATATATATATATATATATATATATATATATATATATATAGAAAAGGACAATTGCTAGCGCTTTTCCAAATAAGAGCTGGTAAAGGTACAAAATGTTTGCCAGCGCTTTTTTAAGAAAGCGCTAGCAATACTCAAAGTAGAGTATTGCTAGCGCTTTCCTAAGAAAGCGCTGGCAAATGTTTTGTTCCTTTACCAACGCTTATTTGGAAAAGTGGTGGTAATACTCGAGGTTAGAGTATTGCTTGCGCTTACTTAATAAAGCGCTGGTAAATCCCAATAATTTGCTAGCACTTACCAAAGAAAGCGCTAGTACTACTTCTCCGCCTCATATTTTCTAGCGTTTCAAGGGAAAACGCTGGTGAAGGTTGCGTCAATTATTCCCTCTTTTGGCGTAGTGAACGGAATGGAATAGTAATTAAGATGATATACAACATACATCAATCAACACAGATATAATCAATGTATATATCAAAGATGCATGCCAATGCGAATGCAATATCACTACTCCATATGCATGTGGCCAACAACTCTAACTCTGGAAAGACGATTAGGAGTACATGTTCGTTTATCAACGTGGATGATATGCCAGACCATGGGCCATCCCCGACCACTCTCACCAATCCTGATAACGTATAGTGGCTAGTCAGGATACTCAAGCTTATTCATTAGGTCACTCCGACAATAGATAGCTAGCCCATGTCACCTGGAACTTCCATACCCAATGTACCCGCAAGGTCGGGATAACACCCATAGTGGGCCTCCACTATCGCGATTCATCGTTTGCTTTCCACCCAACATATCAACTTCAACGTATGATGCGTGCAATGTTCATAAATATGCAAACACATGCCAACCATTCACCACCATAATCAACCACATTGATTATTAACTATGACTATCCACAATGGTCATCAACAACATCACTAATAATAACTCATCGTCATCATTAATAACAGCATCTTCATTATTATCTTTATCATTTCATGACGTTCTTCTCTAACTCGTTCTGTTTTCAAACCATGGGGTTACATCCTAGTGTTAAGTATGGTCAAAGATCAAGTGTTCTTAAGCTCCTAAGGGTAACCTAAAGTCCTTAGATCATAACAAGCCTATATAACACTATCCATCAAGCATAAGGGGTCAAAACTGCTCCTGGGCACGTGAGAAACGATTTCCAATCTCTTGAATCGATTTCTCAAGCCTTCAAATCGATTTCCATTACATGGAAATCGATTCCAACATATTCAAATCGATTTCCCTATAATGGGAATCAATTCTGAACAAGGCAAATCAATTTCCAAGTGGTGGAAATCGATTTCTGGGTTCTGAACACGTGAAAACCGATTCCTTCAAGTTAGAAATCTATTCCAGAAGTCCTAAATCGATTTCCCCATCATGGAAATCGATTTCTCCAAGGCCAAATCGATTTCCACACCATGGAAATCGATTTTGGAGGATTCAAATCGATTTCCATGTGCTGGAAATCGATTTCTGGGTGTCAGATCATGCAGAAATGGGTTTTCTCCGCTATCGGACCAGTCTACGTTCTCTAATTGACATATCATTCAAGCTTAAGCTATTTATCACTAATTTGATTAGTCCAACACTCATAAATTATAACCTAAGTGTTCTCAAACTAATCCTTGATCATCAATCTCACATCGCCTATTTATTTTCTCCCTATAACTATGTTCTTATAGCATAAGGTTAACAAAACACCATATCATGGCATAAACAACATGCTCATCATCATCAATTCATCAACAATCATATAAATCATGAACTCATAGTTATAAACATGTTATAACATCAAACTATTCATCAATCAATACTCATATAGCCAGAAACAACATAACAACATTCGTAGGCATATGCAGGCATACATAGGGGTCATGGGTTAACCCCTTCATCTTAACCTATCCCAAAACCCATATATTCATGACCAATTTCTCCCCCCATACCTGGTATGACGATTCGCAGCCTAAGGGAAAGAGAAAAGAGCCAAGTTTCGCTACAGTCCCTCCTTACGGGTTCAACACTTGATCACGATCGCAACACTGTAAAGCAGAGTCGATCTTTAAGTTAAGGATTGAAAGGGAACCAACTCTAGGATTAGATAACTCACCTTGGTTTCTAACTTAGGAAGATTAACTCTAGCAGCAGGAATAGGCTTGCCAAGCAAAGGCGTGTTCTTGACGAAGAACACCAAAACAAGATTCGTCTTTTGGGTTTTCTAGAGCAAGAGATCAATGAGAGCTCTTAGGGATGAGAAGAGACAACTTGTGAGTATAAGCGAGTGTAACGGCTAGGTTTAGGTCATACACTATGTATATATAGCTGTTAGGGACGTTTTAGGACGAATGGGCCGTACACAGCATAGCCCGATAACACGAACATGTTTAAAACGCGTATGCATGCTTTGACAGGCATGGGAATCGATTCCACAACCATGGAAATCGATTTTCCATTGACCAAATCGATTTTCTTATCAAAGAAATCGATTTTGGCTTTTAGAAATCGATTTCCACTTGCTGGAATCGATTTCTTCAGCTGGAAATTGATTTCCCAAATCGATTTCCTTTTAAAAACATGTTTTTGGCCTAGACACCAGAATAAGACTTGTAGATAATTCTCTAAACTTTCCAACCCATCCAAGATCACCTCAATCGGATGTCTAGAACTCAAGAGATGGCCAAAATCGTGAAACAGGTTACTTGGACTCGAATGGATCAATTATCCTAAAGGTTGAACTACTTCAACTATGAACTTATGCACCAAAAACAAGAACAAACAACATATGCAAACATATATAAGCAAGGATTAACATATATAAACATAGGGGTGAAAGGCAGGGTGTTACATTAATGATCAAAACTGAGTTCCAAGGTGGCTCATCTAGAAACTGTATCGATTGATGGTGGTGAAGTTGATACGAAGGGGTTGGAGAACTCGATCAAGGTGGAACCTTTCTCTCAGTAATCGAATGTTGAAGAAATAGTTTAATTAATTAGTAACAGGATAACCTATTGTATCCAGTCAAAAGTGAGGAGGATCGATCCTCAACATCCAACTTGGAGGACCGAAGATAGACTCAGATGAGAGAAGTGTCTCAGCTTAGTAGCGAGGTCATTAAAAGTGGAGTCAAGAAGGAGCTTGATAGACAAAGACATGTTATAAAACTCGGACCGGTCATCGATTTGGTCAAGGCACCGAGTCAATGGGTCATTGGTCGAACTAGTGAGTCACTGATTGAACCGGTTAAATCAGTATATATTAAATCATGGCATATATATAATATATATAATATATATTGCATACATATATCACAAAGTGGTTTATGGTACATTGGTTTTGTGTTGTCAAAATATATATCCCTTGATACCGGTTCAAGTCCCACCTCCTAAACTTTTCTTTTATGCATTTTTTTTTTGTTATTTTATTATAGGCCCAAGCGGGCCAAGCCCACAAGGAGAAATCCTAAATCTATTAACCTTTTTACCTAAATCTTTTACATCTCCACTTAGAGACATAGAATCCATTTCCCCTGGCTATAAAAAAATAAACTCATCTTCTTGTTCCCACATTCAGCCACCATCGGACGTCTCTCTAGCGCCAGCCACCATCGCACGCTTTCAGTCATGCACAGTGCGTCACCCCATCAAGATGTGCCTATAAGAACCACATCGTCTCACCGACTTCCGCGATCTAATCAGTAACGAGCAAGCTCCGTCGCCTCGGAACAACCATATCCCCAACGAACTTCTCCCTTCTTCTCTCAATGGACAACCTTCTCCATCTTCTACTATTTTTGACTCGGAGTGAGCCGGGCCTCCGAGTTTACCGATCCAATCCGATTCAAGACCGATTTAATAACATCAACACCGATTTGAATGCATATCCGACTGATGACTTGATCGGATCGGCTATGGGTCCGATTTCCGATTTATTCGGTCCGACTGGTTGGGCCGATCGGCTTTTTATAACACTGAACAAAAGTTTACCACTACATTTTGTTGAATTTTGCTGAAAAATAACGCAAATACCATTATGTTTTCATTGTTTTGCTATTTCCAAAATTTTGAAAATGAAACACGCGATGTTTCCTAAAATATTTCCCAAAAATAATAATATAATATAATAATAATTAAACAATGTGATGATGAGCAACTAGAGTCCCGCCATTTAGAATCCCTCCCACTACAAAATCAATCCAGCCGCCAACACAAAAGCTATAACTACAACCGCACCCAACAAAAAGCAAAAACCCTAAACCTCTCTATCTGAATTCTGAATCCACCACCACCACCACAACCCTCCATGGCCACCGATGGGACACAGCAACAGCAACTCGCCCTGATTCTAGGACCCGACCCGACCCACTTAGAATCTCTAATCTCAAACCTCATGTCCTCCACCAACGACCAACGCATCTACGCCGAGTCCCTCTTCAACCTTTGCAAGCAAACCCACCCCGACCCTCTTTGTCTCAACCTCGCCAACCTCCTCCGTTCTTCCCCAAACCCCGAAACCCGAACCATGTCCGCCATCCTCCTCCGCCGTCACCTCACGCGCCACCACCACCACGAAGACTCCTCCTCCTCTTCCTCTTCATTCATCTGGCCCCACCTCTCCCTCTCCACGCGCTCTTCCCTCAAATCACTCCTCCTCTCTTCCCTCCACAACGAACCTGTAAAATCAATCACCAAGAAGCTCTGCGACACCGTTTCGGAACTCGCCGCTTCGATCTTCTCCGATAACGACTGGCCCGAACTCCTCCCTCTCTTGTTCCAATGGGTAACCTCCGACGACAACCGGCTCCAAGAGAATTCTCTCTTGATTTTGGCTCAGCTTTCTCATTACTTATGCGAAACCCTAACTCCTCACCTCGCGACACTTCACTCCGTTTTTCTACGCTGCCTCAGCGGTGGAAGCTCCGACGTGAGGATAGCGGCTTTGGCCGCGAGCATTAATTTTGTTCAGTGCTTGTCGAATTCTTCCGATAGGGATAGGTTTCAGGATTTGTTGCCGCTGATGATGAAGACGTTGACGGAGGCTTTGAATTCTGGCCAGGAAGCCACCGCGCAGGAGGCGCTGGAGCTTTTAATCGAGCTTGCAGGGACCGAACCGAGGTTCCTGCGAAGGCAGATATTGGATGTTGTTGGTTCAATGTTGCAGGTTGCGGAGGCGGAGTCGTTGGAGGAAGGGACGAGACACTTGGCGATTGAGTTTGTTGTGACGCTTGCAGAAGCGAGGGAGCGTGCCCCTGGGATGATGAGGAAGTTGCCACAGTTTGTCAAGAGGTTGTTTGGTGTGTTGATGAATTTGTTGCTTGATATTGAGGATGATCCTGCGTGGCATAGAGCGGAGGCGGAGGATGAGGATGCTGGTGAGACCAGTAACTATGTTTTTGGAGAGGAGTGTTTGGATAGGCTTTCGATTGCTTTAGGAGGGAACACGATTGTACCGGTTGCTTCGGAGTTGTTGCCAACTTACTTGGCTGCTCCTGAGTGGCAAAAGCACCATGCTGCACTCATTGCACTTGCACAAATTGCAGAGGGTAGTTCAAAGGTATACTTTGGACTTGTGATTATGTTTAGTGTTTTTTGTGTCTGTCAGTATGTTTTCAACCTTTATAATTCTCTGCATTGTGTGTGAATGTTAGTAGTTAACAGAAAAAAAATGAAGTTAACTTCTCTATGTGTGTGTAATGTATTACATTATAATCTTTGATGGTGTAGGTGATGATAAAGAATTTGGAGCAGGTATTGTCAATGATTTTAAATTCATTTTGCGATGCCCATCCCCGTGTGCGATGGGCTGCTATAAATGCAATTGGGCAGTTGTCCACAGATTTGGGGCCAGACTTGCAGGTTAAGTATCACCACTTAGTGCTGCCTGCATTAGCTGGTGCCATCGATGATTTTCAAAATCCCCGTGTACAGGTTTGCACTTTTACCTAGACTAGATACATTGTCTTTTGTAATTATTCTAGTCAGGCTTCTTCCTTTAGCTAGTGTTTGGATGATTTTCAAAATCCGGGCTTACAGGTTTGCACTTTTAACTAGACTAGATATATTGTCTCCTGTAATAATTCGAGTCAGGCTTCTTCCTTTAGGTAGTGTTGGGATGTAGCATTTCAATATATACCGATGAAAATTCTGTCAATAGAGGTGTCACTTAAATTCTCTGTTTTGGGTTACAAAAAATATACGATGAAAATTCCCAGCATTTTTAAAATTCTATCATTTAATATCCAATCAAAGCATTCTATACCAAATCATTTTAATATCTTGCAATAAATGCATTACCGCCTTCAAATTCCTTATTCAAACACACAGTTATTTTTTCTAAAAATGTGTACAATTTGTCATATGAGATGTTGCATGTTCCCTTGCATATTTATTAGGCTAATATGGATTTTATCAAGCTTTATTGTATGTTATTTCTGTTCTTTCTCTTGTCCTTGACTACCTATTATTGGAGGCAAGCCACTTTGTTCCAATACATTGATCTAGTTAAATTGTGCAGGATCAAAGTAGTCTCATGCATTTCTCATATTCTTCTTAAATTCTATGTTACCTCATGGATTGTTTATAATTCTAGTGTTTGTCACATATAGATGCCAAACAAGTGATTACTGTCATACCTATCCTCTGATCTCTATGGTCTTTGTGCAGAGGTTTTTCTCAATCTTATTAGACATTATGACCTAAGAAAATTAAATTGTGAGGGCCAATTTTATGGTTGTGCATTTTTAACATCTTGGATATTTTGGTATTATTTATTTCATCATTTGAATAAGGCTTGGCTTATATGATTAAATTCTTTTGAATATTAGAGTTCTTCTGTCCTAAAACTATGTCTTCATAATTAGTGGATGTAGTTTAGTGCCACTATTTATTGACTTGTGTGTAAATATGAGTCTTGAGTGTATTGATCTTTGATAATTCATTTGAATTCAGAAAGGCTTTAATCTTGTCCAACACTTGTTACTTGTATATTGCAGGCTCATGCCGCTTCTGCGATGCTAAATTTCACTGAGAATTGTACCCCAGATATCCTAACTCCTTACTTAGACGGTCTTGTGAGCAAACTTCTTGTACTCCTGCAGGTATTTGGCTGTTGTTGACATCTAGCTGGCAAGAAAATCTTACAATTATTTGATAATACCATTGTGAAGATTATGGTATTTTCATTAGACATCTCGATTTGGTTTGAAAGAAATTTTACTTTGTGGATTCTCTTTAATTTCTTTATTAATTTTTTTTTTCATGATCACATATGTGCGCGTGCACACACACATTAAGGCTTGTTAATCGTGCCATTTCACAGTGCTGGTGCAGTGTGGAGCGGCCTCTGGCTGCGATGGAAGTTCTGTTGCAGAGTATTTCTGAATTGCGGCCAAGATAGTGGCATCTCGCGACTGTTGAATCTGCTATAGCTGTCAGGGGAACCATCTATAGCATTTCTTGCCTACCTTTTCCATTTCCGGCCATCCCCCACATTTTCTGGTGAACCTGCTTCATTTCTGTCCAGCCCACCCCTTTTCTGGCCACATCTCCAGCCCTTTTCTGGCAGCCCATCCTCCTTCGCACCTCTCTATTTCAGTGTTTCTGGCGTTCACTCTTTTCGCACTCTTCTGTCTTTCTTTTATTTTTATTATTTTTTTATTAGTTTCTACCTCTTTATCTTCCACACGCATAAGAGTTGCACGACAGTGGTTTACGGCTGACTCCACAACCCTTTGTTGACTCTTGATTATGAGTTATGTCAGTAGCGATTATATTTTTCATGTTAGACATTTACAGCTGGTTATGACATTAATTACTAGTTTTCAGGTGGTTAGCTTTTTTGGTTTTAACATTTATTTTCATGGTTGGCATTAACTCCTAGCTATTATATTTTTCATGTTTTTTCAAACACTTATCTATTAATGTTATGTCATTATTTCAAACAATGTAATCATATTATTAATATTAATATACAATTATAAATTTATAATTATGTCTAATTATAATAATTTACATGTAAAAGACACTGAAGTTCTGAAGTTATTTAACATATGTAATTATGTATGCATATGTTTATTATATATATATATATAATGTCACTTTGTTTGATCCATTGTTCACCAAGTGCTTTATAGTCAGTAAATGTTTTGTTATGCATGTTTCATGTTTTATTGCATGTTGGATGATGTGTTTAGAATTTTATGATGTTTCTTTCTTCTCTTGCATGTGTTGTAGAATGGGAAACAAATGGTTCAAGAAGCAGCTTTGACAGCTTTAGCATCAATTGCTGATTCTTCACAGGTGCTCTATGTAGCCAATCTTCTCCACAGTAATCGCAATGTTCTTATGTTTATACTTAATAACAAAGAACTTGTGTTAACAGGAGCAATTTCAGAAGTATTATGATGCTGTGATACCTTTCTTAAAAGCTATTCTGATGAATGCAAATGATAAATCTAATTGTATGCTTCGTGCCAAAGCAATGGAGTGCATTAGTTTGGTAGGAATGGCTGTTGGAAAGGAGAAGTTCAGGAATGATGCCAAACAGGTGTGTTTTAATTTTGTTCAGTGTGTTTTTTCTCGTGTTCCTTTTTTTTATTCATATATGTATTGCTGGAAGTAGTAATTTGTGTTGCGTTTCTTATAAGCATTGTTCACTTTTGGTACGATAATGTATGGTTTTCCTTTTCCAGGTTATGGACATCTTGATGTCCCTGCACCAATCTCAATTGGAGACTGATGATCCAACTGCAAGTTACATGTTACAAGTATGGTCCATTACTCCATTTACTAGTTTTTGGCATCAATTTGAGAATATAGACATTTTTGTCGTTCTAATTTAAAATTTGTTTAAAGCTCAAAAGTTCTCACTTGGCTTTTATGCTGTCAGGCTTGGGCGCGGCTTTGCAAGTGCCTTGGGCAGGATTTTCTCCCATATATGGGTTTTGTCATGCCTCGTTTGCTCCAGTCTGCACAACTTAAGCCTGATGTGACCATTACATCTGCTGATTCTGATGCTGAATTTGATGAAGATGATGACAGGTGTCCTTTCAGTTCTAGTTACAGGATTTAGTGTCATAAGCAATTGATGTGCATGTTTTCACATGATATGATATGTTTCTGGATCCAATTTATTCTTCATTTTACTTCCTGTTGTAGTCTCTTACCATGTTTGGGCTTCTACATCTGCCGGTACTTTAAAAATGTTTTTGGCCCATTTGAGAAAATGCGATCTATGTATTACTTTTGTTATGTTTTTATGATGATATCGTTTTCAATACTTCTATAAATTAGATCCTGTAATTGTCCATAGGCAAGTATTTTTGTGAAAGCAGCTCTTCAGGGTCCAAGGAGTTGTCTTCAGCCTTGGTTTGTAGAAAATGTGGAGGGCTTAGGGCAGCTTAGGTTCAGAATTCTGTGCAATATATGGCTTCTCATGTAAATAAAAAAGGAATAAGCACAGAACAAAATTAATTGTAATTTCAGATCTGAAAATGAAGAAGTGAATTGGATTATGCCGATGGTTATATTTGATTTGCTTTTTTGAATACTTAGTTTCTGGCTATTCTTGTTGTAGCATCGAAACAATCACTCTTGGCGATAAAAGGATAGGCATTAAGACCAGCGTCCTGGAGGAGAAGGCTACAGCTTGTAACATGCTATGTTGCTATGCTGATGAGTTGAAGGAAGGATTTTTTCCGTGGATTGACCAGGTTGACTTTGTTATTTTATATTTTATTGGCATTTTTCCAGACCAGTATATTTTATTGGCTAACTTTGCTGAAACATCTAGGTTGCTTTCACGTTGGTCCCTCTTCTTAAATTCTACTTCCATGAAGAAGTTAGGAAGGCAGCAGTTTCAGGTATTTTCTTGACTCTCTTGGATCCAAATCTTGTGTTAGACCTCTTATAAAGAATGTTTATAAGAGAAGGAGGGGAAAATAATTATTATGTGCTGTCAATAGCAGTTAGTTTTAATAGGACAGCAGTTACTAATATTAGAAGCAGTTTATTAGGAGCAGTTATTTTAATTAGACAGTTATGGGTATGTGTAGAATAAGAAGGAAAAACAGAATCATATTCTGGTTATCCTGAAGTTGTGTGTTTTAGACATTGGGAGGGAGAGAACCAAGCTCTCGAAATCTTGGCTTGTTTGAGTGAATGTTCTGTCTCTATTTGTTTGTAATTCTGTCTCTGTTTTGGAAGAACAATTCCTGCAGAGTATTTCAATAAAATTCAGTCTTGTTATCCAGTTTCTATCAACTGGTATCAAAGCTGTTTTTGTTTCCTGGGAAGGTAGATGGTTTCAACGAGAGGAATGGATGCACGCGTGGAGTTTCTTGAGCGCGGATTCGAAGGCTTACTGGACATGCGAGAAACCTGGGAGAAGAGCCGCGAAGAAGACAGACAAGAGCGACTGGAAATTCGTAGGCAACTGAATGAATTGGTGGAAACTGTACGCGGAATCACGACGCGTTCTAACAGGGACGAATCGGACAACGGCGACAACCACACCGTGAACGGCGATGACACCAGAAACATTCGCAATCCTCGGAATCGTGAGGAGAGATGGCGAAAACTCGAAATTCCCGTTTTCAATGGGGAGGACGCGTTCGGTTGGACAAATCGCGTAGAGCGATATTTTGAACTGAAAGGAATGAACGACCCAGAAAAACTGCAAGCGGTTATGGTGGCGATGGAGGGGAAGGCGTTAACTTGGTATCAATGGTGGGAGTTCAGTGCGGACAACCCAACTTGGAGCGAATTCCGGTCCGCGGTGATACGCCGTTCCCAACCATCCATGTTACAAAGCCCGTTTGAGTTGTTGCTAAGTCTCAAGCAAACAGGAAGTGTGGAAGATTACCGGGAACAGTTCGAGTTGTATGCCAGTCCTCTCAAATGCACTGAACCAGCGTATTTAAAAGGAGTTTTTTTGAATGGGCTCAAAGAAGTCATACGGGCAGAATTAAAGCTTCATCCGGTTGAGGGATTGACCGAATTGATGGACTATGCACAGAGGGTGGATGAGAAAAATAACTTGCTGAATAAAGGGAATGGTGGAAGTGGAACAAGTTCTGGAACAAAAGCAGGATTCAGAACTTATAATAGCACGAGGACAGTGACATGGGAACCAAATGCTAAGGGTCAAACACAGGTGACTTCATCGGTGGGTAGCGTCACAGGGAACTCTAGAACCAATCCTTCATTTAAAGGGAGGGGTTTTAGGAGCTTGACGGATGCTGAAGTGCTAGACAAAAGAGCCAAGGGGTTATGTTTTAGGTGTGATGAAAAATTTGGTCCTGGTCATATCTGCCCAAATAAACAGTTGCAAGTTTTATTGTTGGAGGAGGGTATGGCTGAAGAGGCTGCAGAGCAAGAATCAGAAAGGGAAGATGAGATGGAGATGAAGGCTTTGCAATTGTCAATTTATAGCATTACCGGATTAACAACGAAGAAATCCATCAAGTTGTGGGGACTATTGGGGGACAAACAAGTGGTGGTTTTGATCGATTGTGGAGCATCACATAACTTTATATCTTCTCCACTAGTCAAGGAATGTCAAATGACAGTGGAAGAAACCCCACCCTACTATGTGGAGGTTGGAGATGGCAGAAAAATTCCTTGCGGAGGAGTTTGTCCTAAATTGAAGTTAGTCTTGCAAGGGTTGGAAATTCATGAAGATTTCTTTGTGTTCGAACTTGGTGGAGTGGACCTAGTTTTGGGAATGGAATGGTTGTCAAGCCTTGGTGAAATCCGGGCTAATTTCAAGGAATTGATGATTAAAATTCCCCTTGGAAATAGATACCATGTACTCAAGGGAGAACCAAAATTGGCAAGAGCTTCTGCTTCATTCAAATCTATTATGAAAGCCATTAAGAATGAAGGGCAAGGATTTTTCTTGGAATACCAGAATTTGGCGAAAGAAGAAGTTCATAATATTCCCCAGCCAGATTGGGTAAGTGCTGTCTTGAATGAGTATGAAGATGTTTTTCAAGAACCTCAAGGATTACCTCCATCCAGGAGGCATGATCATGCAATTGTTCTCAAAGAAGGAGCCAATATTCCAAACCTGAGACCTTACCGGTATCCACATTACCAGAAAAATGAAATTGAGAGGTTAGTAGATGATATGCTTCGCTCTGTGGTATTATTAGACCTAGTGTAAGTCCATATTCTAGTCCTATTATTTTGGTTAAAAAGAAAGACGGTGGTTGGCGATTTTGTGTTGATTATAGAGCCCTGAACAAAATAACCGTACCTGATAAGTTTCCAATTCCTATCATTGATGAGTTGCTTGATGAATTGGGGGGAGCCACCATTTTCTCTAAATTGGACTTAAGGTCAGGGTACCATCAAATTAGAATGAAGGAAGAAGATATTCCAAAGACGGCTTTCAGAACCCATGAAGGCCATTATGAGTTTGTCGTAATGCCTTTCGGACTCACTAATGCACCTTCTACCTTTCAATCTCTCATGAATGAGATGTTAAGGTCATATTTGAGGAAATTTGTTCTGGTTTTCTTTGATGATATTTTGGTTTACAGTAAGTCGGTGCAAGAGCATCAAGTTCATCTTCAGGCAGTGCTTGCATTACTAAGGGAACACACGTTGTTTGCTAATCAAAAGAAGTGCACTTTTGGCCAAACACAGTTGGAGTATTTGGGGCATATCATTTCAGGGGAAGGAGTAGCAGCAGATCCAAAGAAAATTGCAATTATGATGGAGTGGCCCATTCCAAAAGACCTAAAGGCTTTAAGAGGTTTCTTAGGCCTCACAGGATATTATAGAAGATTTGTTCAGGATTATGGAAAAATTGCTACACCCTTGACACAACTGTTGAAGAAGGATAATTTTCACTGGAATCAAGAAGCCCAAATTTCTTTTGAACACTTGAAGAGGAAGATGGCTGAGTTGCCAATACTTACTATTCCAGATTTTTCCAAAGACTTCACAATAGAGACTGATGCTTCAAATAAAGGATTGGGGGCTGTTTTATTACAAGAAGGGAGACCGGTGGCTTTTTATAGTCAAACCTTGTCTGAAAGGGCACAAGCTAAATCTGTATATGAGAGGGAATTGATGGCTATTGTGATAGCAGTCCAGAAATGGAGACATTATTTAATGGGAAGACATTTCATCATTCTCACTGATCAAAAGAGTCTCAAATTTCTCTCGGATCAAAGAGTTTTAGGAGAGGAACAATTCAAATGGACTTCTAAACTGATGGGTCTGGATTTTGAAATTCAGTACCGACCTGGACATGAAAATAGAGTTGCTGATGCTCTTTCTAGGAGGATGACCTATGCAGCCTTATCTACAGTGCAGTTTGATGAATTAGAAGAATGGGAAAATGAAGTCCAGAATGATCCGAAATTGCATGGGCTAATACAAGACTTGATGCAAGATGTAAATTCTCATCCGGGCTACACTTTCAAGGATAGGAAGCTGTTCTTTAAAGGGAGGTTAGTGTTGCCTAGAGGATTCTCAAAAATTCCTATGTTGTTGGCAGAGTTCCATAATTCAGCCATAGGAGGGCATTCTGGGTTTTTCAAGACCTACAAAAGAATTTCAGCCATTCTATATTGGGAGGGGATGAGGAAGGATATTCAGCAATACGTTGCTACTTGTGAAGTTTGCCAACTAAACAAGTATCAAACTTCGTCTCCTGCTGGATTATTGCAACCACTACCCATACCTACTCAAGTTTGGGCTGACATTTCCATGGATTTCATAGAAGGTTTGCCTAAGGCTCAAGGTAAGAATGTGATATTGGTGGTGGTGGATCGTTTGACTAAATATGCTCACTTCATTCCATTGAGTCATCCATTCACTGCAAAGGATGTGGCTGAAAGTTTAATTAAAGAAGTGGTTAAACTACATGGGTTTCCTTCAACTATTGTGTCTTATAGGGATAAGATCTTTTTGAGTAATTTCTGGTCCGAGTTGTTTAAAATGGCAGGTACAAAATTGAAGTTCAGTTCAGCCTATCATCCTCAGACTGATGGCCAAACTGAGGTCGTCAATAGATGTTTGGAAACCTACTTGAGGTGTCTCACTGGGACTAAACCCAAGCAATGGACTAAATGGTTAGGTTGGGCCGAATTTTGGTTCAACACCAACTACAATAGCTCCTTGAAATTGACCCCATTCAAGGCTCTTTATGGTAGAGATCCTCCTCACATACTTAGAGGGACCACTATTCTCTCTGCCGTTGAAGAAGTGAATCAATTGACTCAAGAGAGGGACCATATTCTACATGACTTGAAGGATAATCTGACAAAAGCTCAAGTGCAAATGAAAGCGTATGCTGACCGATCCAGGCGTGCTGTTACCCTTTCTGTGGGTGACTGGGTCTATCTAAAACTCCAACCCTATAGGCTGAAATCTATTGCTAAAAAGAGAAATGAGAAGTTGAGCCCAAGGTTTTATGGTCCCTACCAAATCAAAAAGCAAATCGGCCTAGTTGCTTTTGAATTGGATTTACCACCTGCAAGCAAAATACATCCTGTTTTTCATGCCTCTCTCCTGAAGAAAGCAGTGGCTGCCACAGCTAATCCACAACCACTCCCTCCGATGTTATCTGACGATTTGGAGCTCCAAGTTTTTCCAGCCGAAGTCAAAGCTGTCCGTAACAATCCTAATGGTACTGCTGAAGTTCTCATTCAATGGGAAGATCTTCCGGATTTTGAAGCCACTTGGGAATCCGTGGAAGTCATCAAGGAACAATTTCCTTCATTTCACCTTGAGGACAAGGTGACTTTTTTGGGGGGGAGTATTGTTAGACCTCTTATAAAGAATGTTTATAAGAGAAGGAGGGGAAAATAATTATTATGTGCTGTCAATAGCAGTTAGTTTTAATAGGACAGCAGTTACTAATATTAGAAGCAGTTTATTAGGAGCAGTTATTTTAATTAGACAGTTATGGGTATGTGTAGAATAAGAAGGAAAAACAGAATCATATTCTGGTTATCCTGAAGTTGTGTGTTTTAGACATTGGGAGGGAGAGAACCAAGCTCTCGAAATCTTGGCTTGTTTGAGTGAATGTTCTGTCTCTATTTGTTTGTAATTCTGTCTCTGTTTTGGAAGAACAATTCCTGCAGAGTATTTCAATAAAATTCAGTCTTGTTATCCAGTTTCTATCATCTTGCTTCTTGGTTGTCTATTTCCAGTAGCCCTTACCGATTTTTTAATGTCACCTATCTGCTTTGTTCATAGCTATGCCGGAACTGCTGTCCTCAGCAAAATCGGCTGTAGAGAAGGGAAAGTCACAAGGACGTGATGAGAGTTACATAAAACAGTTGTCTGATTATATAATACCAAATTTAATGGAAGCTTTACACAAGGTGAATGTCCTGCCAATTCTTCTGGTCTTTTGATGTCCAATCTGTAGTGTTTTTGTGCTTGCATCAATGTATTTTAGGTGTCTTCCAGGAGCCAGAGGTAGAAATTTGTGCAAGCATGTTGGACGCATTAAACGAATGCATACAGGTTTGCGACATTCATCTATCAGGGTGTAACAGCCTTCTTATTTGGGAACTTCCATGATATTGAATTTTTGCACCTTCAGTCAAATAACTGAGTGAAGGTGAAATTGATAACCAAAAGAATTCCGGGAGACAATTTTGCTCATGATGTAATTCTTGCTCTTTTCCTTTGGAATTGTGTCCTAGAAGAATTTGTGATATATAATAGAATAATAGAATTTGTTTATTATGAGATATGGAATAGAGGATGGATTGGATGATTAAGAAATTCTGTTTGTTTCTGAAGTAGAAAGAGGATAAAACATTAGTAGCATGATCATTTAATCTTATTCATTCTGTGCAGTGACTATAAACATCATAAAGTACAATGTTTTCTTTTGCTGACCACAAAGCATCCATGATCATCGGTAAGGGAGAAATGGAAGGGAAGACGAAATTGAGGGAGAGAGATGGAATGTTGTAGAAATTGAGAAGGGGGGAGAAGTACAGTGAGTAGGGAGGAAAAAGTTTAGGAAGATTTTCAATTCTCAAATCAAGTTTAAGTCTCTTGAAACTCAGCACATATCAATCCTTGACAATTAGGCAAGCCCAGCTTGATAATTGGCAACTGGGCAAATCCTAAATTACTTTAAAGCCCCAAATAACCCGAGTTTATAAAAAATACCCTAATAACCCTAAAATTTCTCTGTATACATTTATTTCCTATGTCCTAATAGCATATTCTCTATCCCGGATTGACGTGTGCCAAGTTTCAGGAGACTTAAACTGTTCAACTATGTCCTGATAGCATATTCTCTATCCTGATATTCCTATGGAATTCCCCATCAATCCAGGTATCCGTGTACTTGAGGTTTGAGAAAAAGAAATGGCCCAAAATACTAAAATTGCTCTGTATACAGTTAGTACCTATGTCCTAATAGCATATTATCTAGGATTGACATGTGCCAAGTTTCAGGAGACTTAAACTGTTCAACCATGTTCCTTTGGAGGTAATCCCCGGCTCGCTTCCTTTTGTAATCCTGTCATTAGGAAAATTTCTGAGGTTAGACAGTTGGAAAGGTGCTTTCTTTACTTTTGGAGGTCATATCCAATTTTGTTTGACTAGTATCTCTTTGTATTATCTCTCTTTCGCATCCCTGTGGCTGTTGCACATGGAAAAGAGAAGACGAGGAGGGATTTTGTTTGGTCTGGGGTTAATGGATTTTCTAGAGATCGTCTGGTTAACCCAATGTCTCTTTCCTTTTGGATAAGCCTATCTGGAAATCAATTGCTCCCTCTAAGGTCAAATCCTTTGTTTTGACTGCGGTTCTTAACATGATTAATACAAATGATTTGCTTCAAATTCAAAGACCTCCAACTGCTTTGCCCCCTTGATTATTGTGTTATGTGTAGATCTAGTTCTGAAAATGCTTCTCATTTGTTTTTGCATTGCTCAGTGGCTTCCTTTCTTTTGAATATTTTGTTTGGTGTCTTTGGTGATCATTGGGTTGGCGCCAGGGATTTACAGATGTTCTTGAGTCTTACCTATAGGGTTTTTTGGCTCTAGTGAAGATGTTAAAAAGATGTGGCAATGTGCTTGCTTTGCGGTTATTTAGTGCATTTGGTTGAAATGGAATGCTAGAATCTTTGCAGGGTGTTGGTTGACTCTTGAGCTCATTTGGGATAGAGTAGTTTTTCTAGCTTCTTTCTGGTGTTCTGCTCACGGCCTTTTTAGGTGGGGTGCCTCTGACAGATCTGCAGAGATATTGGCGTGCTTTGGTGCATGTTCCTAATTTTTTTTTTTTATTTCTCCTTGTATTTTCAGCTTTTTAGTTCTTGAAGATTTCTTATCCTCTTGCACTTGTACTATTCTCTTCTCTCTTAATAAATTCTTTTATAAAAAAAAAATGTCCTAATAGTATATTTTCTATCCTGATATTCCTATCACATTACGCATGGTATCTGTGTACTTGAGGTTTGAGAAAAAGAAATGGGTAATGATCCACAAATAGCATAACCAAGTATAAATATGGTGATCTTAACTTTGTTTACTTGATTTGCTTTTTCAATATTTTTTCTGATTAGTTATTACTTGTTTGTCCTTGTTTGTTCTGTTGGTAATGTGGAAATGGAATAGATTGGTTAGGCAACTGCAATCAGGTTATTTTGGGTTTTCCATATTACCATGTAAACTTGCATCTGTATAACAGACTAGGAATATAATCTCTTTCCCATTTTCTGCCCATATCTGTTCTATCTATTTCATGGTGGACAAACATGTATGCTATATTTTGTTGTTTTTAAATCTCTCAGGGTTATGTTTATTGTAATTGCTTAAGTCATCAATTCTCTGTAAGCTGTTGTTTATGCCTGAAGTTAGCTAGGACTTGTTTCTCAGGTCTCTGGACCACATCTAGATGAAAAGCAAGTTCGGAGCATTGTTGATGAGATTAAACAAGTAATTACAGCCAGTTCATCAAGAAAACATGAAAGAGCAGAGAGGGCCAAGGAAGAGGACTTTGATGCTGAAGAAATAGAACTACTTAAGGAAGAAAATGAACAAGAAGAAGAACTTTTTGATCAAGTATGTTCAATAATATATGTTTTTGTTATCTGACTCATTTGATTAAGTACATTTTTTTATGCATGCTGACCTAGCTCTTATTTTGAATCTTTTCTTGTTCTAGGTTGGTGATTGCTTGGGGACTTTGATAAAAACATTCAGGGCATCCTTCTTGCCTTTCTTTGATGAGCTTTTTTCATACCTAACACCTATGTTTGTATGTTCCTTTCCCCTCCCCTCACCTTGTATCTTCCCCTGCTGCTGGAAGGAATCTTAAATATTTCAGAGTTCTTGCTTATAAGTTCTCTTGTTGTTTCTTTCCCTCTTGCCATTTTCTTCTTGTCTTTTGTCAAATATTTTTCTTTATAGCACTAATATTGGAGGAAAAATTATCTTGTCTGGCAATTATCTTTTATTTTCTGTTAAGGCATTGGTTCTCTTACTTGTTCAGCATTGCCTGTTTTATGAAAAAAATAGCTAGCCAGAAAAAGGAAAATACTGTGTACCCCTATTATTACACTAATTCCTCCTGGAAATGCTGTTGGATGAATTTATGTGCTTCATTTTTTAAATCTTTTGTTGGTATTTGGTGTCTGTTTTTCGCTGTTAGTTAATTCATCTATAGTAGTTTTACAACTATTCTTTTCTTCACTTAGTTTATTAGCTGCCACTTAAACAGTGTGGTGTTCAGCAACACCCTGATGAAATGTTGGTTCAACTGCCTAAAAGCTGTTATCTGCAACTTTGCTTATATGCTGCCTATAATTTATGCGCTTATATGCTGGATACCTATAGCTTCCTTAGACACATTGTCATTCAGTTTTATTTAATTTTTTATTGATAATCAATGATCAGGGTAAAGATAAAACCTCAGAGGAAAGGAGAATTGCCATTTGTATATTTGATGATGTTGCTGAGCACTGTCGTGAAGCAGCTCTAAAGTAAGAATCCTGCCCCCACCATTCTTTTAATTCTTATGTGAATTGTCTGTACTTTCATGCACAATTATTTTATTCCCTTTATTTTAAATGATATTGTTCTATTTTAAATGCTTCTTTATGTTGTTGCTACAGATATTATGATTCTTACCTTCCATTCCTACTTGAAGCTTGCAATGATGAATATCCTGATGTTCGGCAGGTTTTTATTTTTTAAAATCAGACTTTATATTAATGTTGCTTATTTAGTCTTGTGACATAATTGAGGTCTCGTTCAACAAAATTAAATGTCATTTCAGGCAGCTGTTTATGGGGTTGGTGTTTGTGCAGAGTTTGGTGGATCTGTTTTCAAACCTCTTGTTGGAGGTTATTTGCTCTATACCATTTGCTTATTTTGTTCTTGTGCCTTACTATATTGTTTTGATTAATTTTTCTGCTCTATTGCAGAGGCACTTTCAAGGTTAGATGCTGTAATAAGGCACCCGAATGCACTTCATTCTGACAATGTAATGGCATATGACAATGCTGTTTCAGCTCTAGGAAAAATATGCCAGTTCCACCGTGATAGCATAAATGCAACACAGGTACTTTGCATTTTGGTGCTCCACCTCTTCACTGTTTTTTGAAGTGCTGTTCTTGTTCTTAATCTTGCATGTGATATGTTGCTAGTCATCAATGTTGTCACAAGGCAAAAAATGAGTTGATGTGGCCAGCCCAAAAACTGCATCACTTCTTTGCAGTGAGGTGGTGTTGCCGCATCATTTATGTGATGCGGCCTCTTCACTGTCTTTTGAAGTGCAGTTCTTGTTCACTTAATCTTGCATGTGATATGTTGCTAGTCATCAATGTTGTCACAAGGCAAAAAATGAGTTGATGTGGCCAGCCCAAAAACTGCATCACTTCTTTGCGGTGAGGTGGTGCTGCCGCATCATTTATGTGATGCGGATATTTAAAAAAAATAATACATTAAAATCACAAAGCAATCCACATGGGGTCCTTCAAATGTCTACTCCCAACCATATCCTTACTTGAAGCTGAGAATTCTTGGGTAGCCATTTAAACACTAAAAATAGGGAGATAAGAGAGAGGAATAAGAAAGAAATGAAGGGATGGGAAATAGGGAATAAGAGACGAGGAACATACAGCAGATGCTGGATTCCTGTGGGTCATGTGGGCTTCTAGGTGGTCAAGCACAACAGTTTCTAGGCATGGGTTAGCAGCTTCAGGTGTGTCTTCAGTGGAGCTTCTGCATTTAGCCTCTCGATCCTGGATTTCTCATCTGATGGAAAGTAAGAATTTAGAGATTTTCTCTGCCTAAGGGTTTCAGAAGGGGTGGATGGATCGTATCGCCCCTTTAGTTTTGATGCCCATTAGCTAATAGGTATTTTAAGTGAGGATAGGATCGAATGATATTTTGACTGAGTTTCATGATGCGGATGCATCACCCGCTCATCCGCATCAGGATTCAGGGCTGCATCATCGAACTCGCCTTTGATTTCTAACATTCGATTATTGCTTGGTTAGCAGGTTGTTCCTGCCTGGCTTGGTTGCTTGCCTATAAAGGGTGATTTAATCGAGGCTAAGGTTGTGCATGACCAACTTTGTTCAATGGTTGAAAGGTAAAATTCTGATCCGGAACTTGTTGAGTCTTTTGACTGAATGCTATTTGGCTAGTATGCTACCTCTTGTTCCTGTTGCTTATCAATTTTAATGTTAATGCATTTACACACACTTGCATTCAATTTCAGGTCAGATAGAGAACTTATAGGTCCCAACAATCAATATCTTCCCAAAATAATTGCAGTTTTTGCTGAGGTAGAATCATTGTTCTTTTAATGCCAATTCTTTATTATTGCTGTTAAATGTTGGTTCTTTTTCTTCCCTTCTGCCTTTCTAAAATTTGTGTATTTTGCATCAACTATGGTGTAGATTTTATGTGCGGGTAATGATCTTGCAACTGAACAAACTGCTAGTCGTATGATTAATCTACTGAGGCAGCTTCAGCAGACTTTGCCGCCTTCTACCCTTGCTTCAACCTGGTCATCCTTGCAGCCACAGCAGCAGCTTGCACTTCAGTCCATCCTATCATCCTAGTTATTTTGGATTGTTACGTGTTTCATTACCTTCGGAAGATGCACGTTTATAGTCATGAGATGTCACGGTTGCCCTTTGGGGAAGCATTGGAGTGTCTTTTTTGACCAGCAGCTGTGTCTGGTTCGTGTGTCTTGATTGCTGAATCTATATTTGGTAATGTAACTTGGCACTTCTGAGGCATGGCCTGTCGCAGAGCGTTGTTGAGTTGGTTTGAAGGAATTTTGTGTAAAAGGATGAACAGTGGCTCGTTCCTGTCTGTGGATGATGGGACAAGAAGGCATGCTTTACTCACGAAAATCGCATAGCATTCTTTTGTTTTATGATTTGTTTTTTTTTTTTCGGGTTTTTGGAGAAATATAACAGTTTTGGTCAGTCATGTATCCTTTCTGAAGCAATGTCGGTTCGAAATGAGAAACTTGTGCGAAGAAATGAAGTTCAAGAGGAAACGAGAGAGAAAGAAAAACTTTGCTGGACGTATAAATATACGGTGTCTATGTATAAAATGGGTTGTCAAAGTTATGGGGCTGCTTGATTAATTTGCGTATCTTTCCCTTCAATTTTCACAGTTGGTAACCCAACTCCTTGGAGCCCCTAAATTTATTTTTGGAGATTAAAAATGGACTCTTATTTTAATTATCTTAAAAGTTGCTTGTATCAAGATTCGTGATTGATTGATAGTCAAAAAATTCATATTAATAGTGCATACTAATTAAAGTCCAAAATAAGATATAAGAAAAGTATGTATGCATATACCCATTTAAAATAATGATTTATACACGCGTTAAATTTCTCTCAGTAGTTTTCCATGTAACAACAATAAAAAAGCTTTAGATAATGTCAATTACACCATGCATCTTTGTTATGTGATGACATATACGGTATAATGCACTTTTTTTTTTATTTTTTTTTATGTATGAAGGTATCCTCTAGTTGATAGTCAGAGAAATGTTGATGTGCACTGTTAATTTTATGGATAAGGCTTCTTTAAAGTGAGTTTATCTCGAAAGTGAGCAAGTAAGCGTGTTTTCACCCTTGATTTAATAAAGTACATAGAGATCTTAATTCACCTTATTAAATCAAGTGTAAAAACATCCTTACTTGCTCACTTTAAAGACAACCTCACTTTAAAGAAGTTTTTTTCCTAATTTTATCTATAATAGTAAATTTGTAAAATAACCAGTTATTTATTATTTGAAAATATGCCACTAAAGTAAAATAAATTGTCATATAGTCTTTTCACTTCCATCTCCACCCTTATCTCCTCCCCACCTCCACTCTTGCCCCGTGTAAAAAACATTTTTTCTTTCTTAAAACACCTCTTTTCAAGATTTGACCCATCCTCACCCCCAAATCTAACATCCACCGTTGGCAATATCTCTTTAGTCCCTATTCATTGGAGAAGTCTTCAGTCCTCCAATGCAGAAGTTGAGGATTAGTCATCCAGCAGTGTAATTCATTTGTTTTTTTTAAATAAAAAAGGAGTTAAAACCTTGACGTTGATGTTTACGTGTCGGAAAACCGTTTGTTATTGAGCCTGACACACATCAAGCTCTGGCACGTGCCCAAACTCCCAGAATCTCGCTGGAGAACGAGTGGAATCTCCTCCAACTCGTCATGATCTCACATAGTCATTGGAATCTGACATGAGAATTGGTTGCTCGAGATTTCAATCCATCTCAACGAAGCATTCTTCCAAAGATTCTCCGGAAACTTCCCGATGAGTTTATTCCCAAACAACCTTATTTCGTAGAGGTTGAGGCGAGTCAGCTATGCTCGCTGGCAAGTCACACTCAAACCGATTCTCGTAAAAGGTTGAGGCTTTCTAACGGCAATCGAGTCAATTAGTCGGGAATTGCTCCACTCAAAAGAGTCATAAACACGTCGAAAAGCCTCAATGGGGTGAGGTTGGACATTCATCAAGGCAACTCACCAAAGAACGAGCTGTTACAAACTTAATCTGCTTCAAAAGGGTTAATGTAACGCCCCGATTTTTCACGTTTTCTAATTCTTCAGTATTTTAACGTCTTTATTTTATTCGAGGTCTTAGGAATGAAAATAAAATATTCCGAGATCATAGTCATGCTCGACGAAATCGTAGGAAGCTAGGATTAAGTTTTGAGTCGAAAACTCAAACGGAGTCCGGTCTGCGTTTTTACACTGACAGTATGATTTTACTGCTCAGGAGACCTCAGATGGACCCGTGAATGAGGCAGTAAGTCTTAGAATTCGATTATCTACGTTTTGGTTAAATTTCACAAAAATTTCAGAAAAATCATTTCCTGACCTCCGTTCGAGCGGAATCCTCAATCAGGTGACGAACGGAGCCACATATGGATTTACCGGGACTCGCCAACGAATAATCTTGTTACCACATCATCCCAGGACACTTGGGAGAGTATGCCAGAGTCTTCATGACGTTCGGAAATATCTGGACGTAAAATGATCAAAATGCCCCTAACCTTAGTCTTTTACACTTTTACCATTTTACCCTTTTGGCAAATGACCATTTTGCCCTTAAGTGAGCTTTTAAGAGGCTGAACTCAGCCCTTCACACCCTTCATTTTCGCACAGCCCTCTCCCCAAATAGAACTCCATAGTTCTTGAGAAAACACCATTGATCCTTGAGAAAATCTTGAATCACTTGTTAAAATCACTTAATTCCTTGAGCAATCTTCCTTCATTCTAAGGTAAGATCACTTCTATGATCTCTTAGCTTCTTGAATCTCTCTGTATTTCAAGATCAAACTTCATTTTCATGAAAAGAAATTCTTAGATCCAAAACTTTGAAAATCCATAGGAATTTGTAGAAAAATCCTTTTGATATGAAACCAATTTCTTTCAACTCACCTCATCATTCTCTACCTAAACCCAAGAGCTTATGATTCAAATCTCATCATAGCCCTAAATCCCAAAATGGCCGAACCCTATGTGATGATGATGAATAGTGTTTTTCATCAATTTTTGATTTCTAACACTTGATTTCATCCTTAGCTTTCCTATTGCCTTTGAATCCATGAAATGGAAAACCAAGATCAATTCCTAGATTTATTTTCTTTAGGGTGGCCGAAACCCTTAGGTAGAATTGTTGAGTTTTGTTTTGATTGTTGTTTAATGTTTGATTGTTGTGTTGTTGTAGTTATTGACGATTGTCAGAAGGTACACAAACCGATCAACCGACTTTGATCCGGATATCTTCTCTTCAACAGGTATGGGGGGTGAACCTCATCACGGCAAGATGATGGTAGTGAATATGGTTGTTTAAGTTTATGTGTGGGTAACCCTTTGGTTTGGGTTCACTTTTATTTGTTAAGTTTTGTTAAGTTTTGTTAAGTTCTCTTGGAGAACAAGATTGTCATGATGAGTTTATGCTTTAGTATGTTGTAGTGTGCTTTAGCATATGTTGATGATGATATGATTGAATGAAATTCATTTCCATGTATGTTGAAAAACCTACTTTGATCACTAGATCAAGCATGTACTTTTATGCTTGATTATGAGGCCATGATGTGTGGTGGACTTTTATGTTTGATTATGAGGTAATAATGAGTAATTGTTGTTCATCTTATTTGCGTAAGCTTTTTGAGCTATATTTGCTTAGTTGGTGAAGCAAAGTCTCCATTTTTCATTGGAGTGGACTTGTGGCCTTAGTAAGAGGAAATATAAGAACATTTGTTGTTCTTGATCTTGGAAGGTTTTGATGTAAGAAAAATGATTTCATAACCTATGTTTTAAAAAAAAACAAAAAGTGATTTTGATCCAAAGATCAAATGAAGTTTTAACCTTTAAAGTGTCACCAAAGTGGAAAAATGTTTTTTCTTTAGCCATAGGTCTTTTAATCAAACTAAGTGTTTCAAAAAGAGAATTAATGAAGGAGTTAGGGAAAAATGAAAACAGGGCACTCGCCCTGCGAACCTTGTCTCGCCACGCGAGACAGAGGGAAAACAAGGCATTCGCCTGGCTAACATTGTCTCGCCACGCGAGACAGTGGGCTGGCCCCAGCAGCAAAGATATAACTTCTCGGCCTCGCATCGCGACGTCATTCTCGCCTCGCGAACCAAAAGGACTGTCCGAGCAGTAAAAGAGATAGCTTCTCTGCTTTGCGTCGCCATACCATTCTCGCCTCGCGAATAAGAAAGACTGTCTAAACAGTAAAGATAACCTCTCAGCCTCGCATCGCGAAACATATTTTCGTCCCACGAGAAATGGTTTTGTTTATAAAAAGTGTTTTTCAACTCAAACTGTAAATTTTTACGCATTAAAACCTAAGTTAAGTAATTAACTTAGAGTTGAAGACAAGGGTTAATTAAGTATAGTATGTGGTGGAACAAGACCATATACTATACCATTGATGACTTAGTATATCAATGACTTCATAAGACATAAACACAAACATGAAACGTTTTGGGTTTTGAAACAGTAGTTCAATGACGGATCGGTGATTCGGATCCCGATCAGTCGTTCAATTGTTTCAGTCTTGTGATGACTTGATCCCGGAAGGATCCCGAGATTTATCCGGTAGATAAAGGTTTTGTTTTTCAAAGACGTGTATAGTTTCTAAGGAAGAGAACCTTAGTGGACCTCGAGGTTTACCCGGGGGGTAGGCATTGCATTTTCGCATCTGCTTTGTGTAAGCATTGGCATTTCATTTGCATAGTTGTAAGGCCTTGAGCCTAGGAGTTGAGCTTACACCTTGATGCAGGTGCGAATCTTACGGTGACGATCTTCAATGGTCTTTTTGGAGGTATCAGGGTTGGAAAGGCTGACATGTGACCAGTTGGTAGCTCTTCTGTGTCGTGGCTAATCCGAGCAATACACTGATATCCTCTACTAGATGCTATACTTCTCATGTTTGGCCGAGAGTGTCCGTAAAAGCCAGATACGTGCACGTTATGAATGTTGTAGCATCTTGCCCAAGGATGGCGCTCACGGAACATGTCCTCCCATTTACTCTCTCCGACGTTTTGTTAGCTCCATGGAGTAGGGGTCAGAGTAGTACCCAGTGGCATTGGCATTGAGTCATGTACATTACACTGCATTGCATGACTATTGTTGTTTACATTTACTGTTATACATCGCTGTATTGTTTAAGAATGCCCTATATTATGTTGTTAACTGTTTAACATGATTTTATGCTGTTAACTGTTTAACATGTTTTATATTGAGAATTTTAGTAAGTATGTTGGGTACGCTGTTACTTGGTGAGTCATCCCATTTTTACTACTGCTGTTTTGTTGTGTTGATGAACGAGAATCTCACCCATATCTGTATGTTTTCTGCTGGTACTTGCTGTTGCTGCTTGAACAGATGGACGTGACGATGGTTCAGTTCAGTAGTTTCCTTGAGCCCGGAGGCGGACTCTTTTGCTGTTTTGTTTTTGTTGTCGGCCAGACTATGTCAGCTTTTGTAGTACCTTTTGGGAGCTACGACTCCTACTACTTATTATTCTTATGTCAGATATACATTAGACCTATGTCTGTATAAAATAATGTTGATGTTTCTGTTTCTATTTTCTGTCTTCTGTTTCTGTATTTTAATACAGTATATTCTAGAAATGCATGGTGAACCTAAGTTCATTTATTAGTATTATTTACCTTTACTAATCCCATTACTTCTTGTGAAAAGAAAAAAAAAACTATATTTTCTGCATTAATAAATATTTTCGGCCTTATAAACGTTCGGGAATGTGACCCTCGGGAAAGGGTGTTGCAATTAACCCAGTGAGCGAACTCGAAATCGACCCATATAGGTTATTCATGGGCAAGTCCAAATCTGGAACCTTGTTGAGGTTGCCGACAGTGTGAGGGATGGATCCAACAAGGTTGCATTGTGCGAACTAGAGGAACTCGAGGTTCGTTAGGTTCCCAAGCTCCGGTGGGATACGACCCGAGAGGAAGGGTTGATGTTGAGCGTAGTGATATCATCAAGAGAAGAAGGAACAGTGTCGAGAGCGTGGTGAGCTAACTTGATTTGCAATATCCGTTCGCAAAATCCAACTCCCTTTAATGTTTTGTCGTTTCGCTTTGGATTCCATGCCATTTTTTTGTTGTAATGAATTAATCCGTTTTCGCGTTGCAGAGTCTAGATCTTCCGAGAATCGATGGAATTATTCGATGTTCACTTCAATCTCAAGGTTTTGTTTTGTTCGTAATGAACTTTTCTCATAAGGTGCATGTTTGTTTGATGTATTTGTGGTAGTTGAATGGTTAGGGGTGTTCATATCCAAACCGGACCGCAAAAAAATCGCTAACCGATCCAAAATAACCGAAAATCGATCATAATCGATTTATCTTGGTTTTTTCTGGATGATATTTGATGACAACCAATCGGTTCGGTTCGATTTGCGGTTTTATTTCATAGAACCGAATCGAAACCAACCGAACCGATTCCTTAAAATTTATACTAGTGATTAGTGAATATTGATGCCTTTACTGTTACTGGAATACGAAAGGTTTACTCTTCTCGTCTAAGCAAAAGCCCATTCACCATTTCATTTTCACCTCTCTAAGCAGTGACAACCTAAACCTAAAGGTTCTCCCCTCCTCCCACTCCACCAGCCCTAGCCGCCGTCGCGCCCCTTCCATCAACGCCGCGCCTCTCTTCCATCAACGTCACGCCTCCTTTCCATGGACGCCGCGTCTTGCCGTCTCCTTCCATCGAAAACGCGTCTCCTTCACTCGACGCTACGTATTCAATCTTCTCGATGCCGCTTTTCCTCCCCTCGACGCTGTGTTGGTGTGGACATAAGTAGAGGTAAGTAAAATTTCTCTTTCTCTCTCAAGCTAAGTGTTTTAATCTGTATGCTATGTGTTCTCTTGACAATGATTCTATTTTAAGTGCATTCTATTTTGGTATGATTTAAGCTTGACATTGTTTCTGATTTTGTAAGTGTATGGTGTATGCTATGTAATTTAAGCTTGATTTGGTAATTGTTTGAATTTTGATTTAAGTTCTGAAGCTAAGTTTTGATTTAAGTTTTGAATCTAAGTTTGAATTCTGATTTGGTAAGTGTATGCTATATATGAATTACCAAATGCTAAATTCTGATTTTAGGTTGAATGCTATATTCTGTTATAAGTTTTATTTTAGTGTTATATTAATATCATTTTATTTTGTGTAACAGATGATCAACAATCACTGTTTGTTGATCCTACTGCTTGCTGCTTTTATTATTCTGGTTTGTAATCTTTACTTGTTTACACTTTATAGCAGGTTTGTAATAGAACTAGTGTCACTGGTTTTTGGTTTATGATGTAATTCAGTAGGTTATCTCTTTAGATTGAATGGAAACAATGTTCTACTATTTAATAAATTTTTTTAATTGCAAACCGAACCGACCGAACCTATTCAAACCGCATATAATTGGATCAGATCGGTTTAGATTTTTTTAAGCAAGCCAACCGTACCGAACCGAACCGCGTGTTGTTATAATGTTTGGATCGAATGACTTTTTCACTCAAAACCGATCCAAACTGATCCACGAACACCCTTATGAATGGTGATTGGTTTTGGTTTAGGGTTATCAGCAACTGCGATTGAAGCAGTGGCAGAGAGCAACGTGTTGACAGTGGAGAAAGAGGAAAGAGAGAGAGAAGACAAACTTTTTGTAGAGACCTATTATTCCGGTTTCCCTAAGTTGATCTCTACCGCTCATATTTTTTAATCATAAATCAACGATTGTAAGCGTTGGAGGATGGATCCTCCAAGAACAAACAGGAGGATTGAAGACGATCCTAATCAAACCCCATTTAACCTCAACACAATGTCAATCACCTCTCCTGAACTACATATTAAGGTGAGGGTGCTCATCTAACATCCAATCATAGACATCATAGACATGAACCATGCTACCATGAACAACATAGTTGCCACCATCAAGGCCAATCGTAATGGTCATTCCATCACGTGGTGCTTAGCTTGAAATAGACCGTGTCAGTCTCAAACCAGTTGCCATTGAATGGATCCCACCTTGCTGAATGTGATCGATTAATGGTGTGTTTGGAAGAGTTTATAAAGAGCTTGTTTGAGCTTATGAGAATATGTTATGAAAATAAACTTAAATAAATCACTTATGAAAATGGTTTATGATATTTTTATAATTTTTTTAGCTTATTTCAATAAGATTGTCAGAGAAACTTATAAAAATAAGTTATTTTTAGCTTATTTAAAATAAAAGCTTATTGAATAATCATTTAACTAAGTTGTTTATCCAAACACGCCTTAACTCGGTAGTACAATTGAAGTGAGTGTAATTTTTTTTTTCCACAAATAAAGTGTATATTCAAGAGTTGAAAAATGCGAGTCTATAGACTATAATTTAAAGCTTAAACTTCATCTGTAGTTAGTAAATTTTTTGCACTATCAATAAATAAGAGTTTTTCATAATATTTCAGTAAATAAGGTTTTTAATTAACAGAAAACTTTCTTTAGCAAAAAAAAAAAAATTAACAGAAAAATTTTTAGCAGCTTTTTATTAGGGGCGCTCATCAACTTATCCAAACCAATTCAAACCGCAAAAAGCGAACAAAAAAAACCGAAAACCGAAAATTCAAAAAACCGAAAAAATCGAATACCGAAAAAACCGTTTTATTTTTCTATTGGATTGGATCGGATTTCAGATCCCCTAATGAAAACCGATCCAATTCAATCCAAACTGACCTACTATATACATATGCTATTATTTTTAAAATTATAGCACTATTTATACTTAAGCATTGTTTTTCATACTTTTATGAACGAATACCCTCATTCTCTTTAATATTTTTTCTTGAAATTGTCAAATACTAGATGTATTGAAATGTTTGTAGTTATTAATGTATTTAGGAATCAATAGTTATTCATGTTCTAGAGGATTTCATGTATGTACTTAGGAACTAGAACTACATTAACTCTAGTATATACAGGTTTAATGTTGGTCTTCAACGTAATATAACTATGTAACAATGTATCGGTAAAAACCGAATTATCCAATCCAATGCAAACTGCATTTGATTGGATCATATTGGATCAGACTTTTTTAAAGAAACAAATCGATCCGATCCAAACCGCAAGTTGTTTCTTTCTTTGGATCAGATGGTTTTTGGTTCAAAACCGATCCAAACCAATCCGTGAACACCCATACTTTTGACATGTATGGGGTGACAAAACGGGCCAACCCGCTCCGTCCCGTCCCAACCCGCCATTGACCAGCCTAAAACGGGGCGGGGCGGGTTGACCCACTTGAACAAAATGGGTTAGACCTCTTAACCCACCCTGTTTAGTGGTGGGTTGGCGGGTTGGTCCGCCAAAAAGAAAAAAACTAGAAAAATAGGTTGATGGGTTGACGGGTTAGTGGGTTGACCCGTCAAAAAAAATAAAAAGAATAAAAAATAATTATAAAATATAGAAATTAGACATAAAAACCAAAAATGCGTTGGCGGGTCAACCCGCCTCGCCTCTAAACTATTAAAATAGTAAAAAATTAATTAAAAAATATATATTTTTAGAATAGGCGGGTTGGCGACCCGTCCCGTCTTTGACCCACTTTCTTGGTGGATTAAGCGGGACGAGTCAAAACGGGCTGATAAGTTAAGAACCCCAATCCAACCCGTCAAAATAGATGGGTTAAACGGGTTGACCCGTCAGACCCAACCTATTTTGTCACCCCTATGTATGGCACCATATAAATTGTTGGTAATATAACATTTAATGTTTTTTTGGTAATAGAACAATTAATGTAACATTTTAATTAGCATTGTCAATGGATTATAGCTCATCAGTATACTCGTATGTGTTGACAATAAAAAATTCGACTCGTATTATATTTGAGGGGCTCATTAAGTTATTAGTCTTTGCACTATCTGCACTAACTGTTCTTAGGTATCTTTACTCATTTCAACTTTTCTGAACTAAGACGAACTACGAGTAGTTGTAGTAGGTAGGTACCGGCAGTATATGTGGGTGGCGAATATTTAAAACAACCCAAATGCACCATTGACTTAGAGATATGGGCTTGCATTTCAATACAATTTGGTCCTTTAAAAAAACCAAATGACATTAGAAATTAGATTTTAGAACTTAGATTATATATAAATATATAAATGCACTATCAACTTTAAAAGGCAGCTAAAGGCTACATTTAATAAGCAACCAAGGAAACTAAAGGATAATGATACATAGAAAATTAGAAAGGAGACAGAGTCACTGATTTTAGAGGGGATAAAGATTCTCATTGAATCAGAAATTAAGGCCCCCATTACATCATTAGTAGTTGAAATCAAACATCAGGCATCTCTCAATATCGAAGTTCTTCATTAATGTTATCTTCTATATATATATTCAGTATTGGAAAAAATATATTTTTCATATTAAAAAAGGAACACAGGACAATTCGATTCCTGCTTCTTCTTGCTTTTTTTTGGCCTCTTCTTGCTTCTTTTTCAACTTCTCCTCCATGATCTTCTTTCGAACCATACGATCGCCACCACGAGACATATGGTGGGGGTTGATATTCTTTTTTTGGATTTCCTTCGCCTTTTCCCTTTTCTTTTGTTACAAATAACACGTATTCAATTCATTTAAATAAATAAATAAATTAGATATGCCTATTATAAAAAAAAAATGTAACGAGAAACTAACTAGAAAGGCAGGGTCTTGTTAGCTCACAGCAAACCTATCCCACGTCTCCTGATCAATGAAAGAGTACGTGTCAAGTGAAAATTTATCGTCTTTCTTCTCAAAAATTTATTTATTGTCCAAATAGGTCTTGAACCCTGTCCACCGCTTCGTTGCATAAAAAAGCCATGTCTTCTTACATTCAGAAGTATTCAGGACATCAAAGGTCAACTATTAGTGTATGATAATAATATGAGTAAATGCAATTGTGCGTCTACTAAGCATCACTTATGCATCTACTAACCATCCAACTACGATCCATATCCGGATCCACGTTCTGTAGATATACACATATTTATGCAATATAAGCACAAGAGGGGAGACTGGAAGAGCAGTATTGGAAATTGTAGGCCTAAACCCTAAGTCCTATAATAGAATCTAAACCCCTCGACTATTGATTAAAACCAATCCAGATGACCCAAAATTCTCGACTATTGAGATTTTAAAATCAGAATCATTATTAGGATGACCCAACTATTGATTTCATACCTAAAAGTCTTGGTTCAAATGAACTAAAAGCCTAATATCTCTCTCACATAAACTAAAAAATTAAACTAAAGAGCTTTACATTTCAAGTGGGTTTACAAGCAAAGCCTAAAAGTCTTTGCTCAATTTGTAAGCTCAAGATTGTTTAAGTTTAAAAAAATTCAAAATGCATAGTTGTACAACTTCCTATGAACAATATGCCCTACTAACTTCCAGCTATAAATTTTCATCTATAAGTTTTCAGCTAGCTTATCAGCTATTTTTGTCAAGCAGAACCTAATATTTATGGGAGAGTAAGCACCTTATTAAATATTTTTTATTTTATTGGACAGAAAGATACATTCATCACCTCCATTTCATTCTCATACTAACTAACTAACAGAGACAATGCTAAAATATTCAAATCAGAAATGAAGGGACAATGCTAAATATAAAATATAAAATATTTAAATCAGAAAGATACATAAAAATAGAGACAATGCTAAACACTAACTAACAGAGACAAGTACTGAGGAGGAAGAGAAGGGAAATGAGGGAGAGGACTTACCAAATAGAAGGGAGGTGGTTCAGTTGCAGAAGAGAGAGACACGAGAGAGATGGAGAAAGAAGGATTTGGGATGGTTCAATTGCGGTGGTTCTGAGCATTGTAAATAGGGAAGAGAGAGTTACACTAGTACAGAAAGCACTTTTTATATCGGTTAAAAAATACTTTTAACAGCGGTTATAGTGGCGACGTTAATTAAAGGGATGTTAAAAGTGTGACTTTTAACATCGGTTGTAAACCGATGTTAAAAGTTTAATTTTAACATCGATTAATAAAAAACCGGATGTTAAAAGTAAACTTTAAACATCGGTTATATTAACACCCGATGTTAAAAGTGTGGTCTCAGTCAGAGATGTACTCTGTTCAGTACACTTTTAACATCCATTGTATCTGAAACCTATGTTAAAAGTACTTATAACATCGGTTTTAGGAACACACGCTGTTAAAAGTGTACTTTTAACATCAGTTATTAGAACAACCGATGTTAAAATTAAATTTTTTTTTTAAATGGTCTGTTACATTTATAGTTCTTTCCCACCCTGCATATCAATCAGTATATCATCCACAATTCAGTACACAACATAATGCCAGAAAAAAATTCAAACATGTAACTCATATAGATTACTGTTCCGAAATTACAATATTACAGTACTAGTTACACAAGTCCAGAATAATTAAACTATATTATAATGACATTACATATATATACAGTGTTATAAGTGCAATAACCTAAAGTCCAAAATGTGTCACATGCAATACATACAAGTGCAAAAATCATATACAATCTACATTATGCTGCCAAGTATGCTCATAAAAGAAATTAGCAAAACGATCCCTCAGGTCTTTCATCTCTTCTTTATCAAGTGGAGTTTGATCGTCAAAAGCCTGCACAAGTTTAAATAAACTCAACATTAAATCATCAACCAAAACAAAATATAATTTAACTTGTGCAAAACTTTATATTTATTACCTGTTGCCATCCGTCAATAATAGTGGCGGAGACCACGTTCAACATATGTTTCATCACGTAGTATTCACACTCCCAGCCGCCAGCTTGTCTACGAGACTACAAGACAATATGAAATTGAATATCAAGTACAGTACTAATATAATAATAATTACTGTTGTAATTTTTTTGTAAGAAATAATAAACTACTTACGAGTGGGATAATCCATTCAGGCTTTCTTTTTGACTTGGATGGCCTACTTTTGCCATCTGCACAAGCCATGATACTTGCAACCATAGCTCTATGATTAAAAATAATAATGTCAATTATGTTCATGTAATAAAGCAAAAGCAATTTGAATTACAAATTAAATTAAAGCTTACATGTCAATCGCGTCGTCCAATAAAGATGTCGGACTATAGTGCAACGAGCATAAAAAGACGACACGATGCTGGTTAGGATGAAGTATGAGCAACTGCCAATGACCACTCCTAAGTATTGGTGCTAGATAAATATCTTTCTTTGTTTGACCAAGTAGCTTCAGGATGTATGTCTTCATCGCATCCCCATTAGTGCAGTAATTTCCCTGAATTACGCTTGGGTCTAAGAATCCATACATATTCTGGTTGCCTCTTTCCATACATAAGCGATGAAGATACCTAAGATATTAGAATAAAATAATGTTAAATACCTAAGACATTGAAATAAATTATAGAATTAAAATACCTACGATGCATGTCAACAGTGTACTTACGTGTACCACATACTCAGAACGGTATTGGCTAGCCAATTACCCGGCAAACATATGTCACCTATATCCTTCCCAGAGAAAAAAAAGGCTGGCAAGTCGCAAGCACCTTCGTGTTCCAAGGGAATAGCATACTCTTTATCCGGCGCATCCGCAGCAAATGCGGCCAAATGAACTACATTCGATCTTAGCTTTTTATCAATGTTCTAAGCAACAAAGATGAGGCATTAGTTAAGTAATGTCATTTGTAAATAAATAAGACATAAGTAATTAAATTATTAATATGAAATTAATATGCATACCTGGGATAAAGGCATCTCAACTGGCTTATGTGCATCCTCACAGCTCCCAACGGTGCTCACATGCTGAGAAGGTTGGCTCATTGGGCTTGGTTGGGAAATTGTAACCCCCTAGATGACATCTCCTTTATGAATGATTCCATAAGCTCCGGAAACATCTCTTTTTTAAGCTCCTCCTTAATGCTTTCCCGCTCGTGGCTGCTGATTCGGCTTCCAACATGGACTCGTCGTCCGTGATATTGCCGAATGCCCACTAGCCCTCCAACACCCTTTACAAAGCCAGGGTGGTCATCTTTACCTAGGGCAGTGCTCAGGATATCCCTACGTCCATGTTGAACGAATGATCTTTGCGAGCTTTGTTCCACCAGCGATGTCTACAAGGGGGAAATTCACAAAATATGTATAAGATAGTGTTTACTTAACTGTATTAATTACAAGTAGAAGTAATCTATTAATTACTTACAATCTTTTCAGCGACAATGCGTGTGGGCTCGGCTTTAAAAGCTCCCGATTTTGTCTTTCGGGCTTCCATCTATGTTTCATGGCGTTCGGGTGGAGATGGAGGATTAACAACTATTTCTCCATCGGCTTCGGCTTCTCCATCGGCTCCACCTTCTTCTTGCTTCTTTTTGGCCTCTTCTTGCTTCTTTTTCATCTTCTCATTCATAATTTTCTGCCGAACCATACGATAGCCACCACGAGACATATGGTGTGGGTGTACATTGTTTTTCTGGATTTCCTTGGCCTTTTTTCTTTTCTCCTGTTACAAATAACACGTACTCAATTCAATTAAATAAATAAATTAGATAGGCCTATTATAAAAAATATAACGGAAAACTAACCAGAAAGGCAGGGTCTTGTCGGCTCACAACAAACCTATCCCACATATCCTTATCAATGAAAGAGTATGTGTCAAGTGGAGATTTGTCGTCTTTTTTCTCAAAAATATATCTATTGCCCAAATAGGTCTTGAACCCCGTCCACCGCTTCGCGGCAAAAGAAAGCCATTTCTTCTTACATTCAGGAGTATTCGGGACATCAAAGGTCAACTATAGTACAAAACAAAATGGAGGAAATATATTAGAGTGTGATAATAATATAAGTAAATACAATTTAGATACAAATAGAGAGGATAAAAGTAAAATACCAAGATTGAAGACCAAATTTGATCCTTCACCATAATCGGTACCTGAGCCCATTCCTCAATCAGAATGCTAACCCTGTTTCGAGCTTCCAGGGCCACAAAACCGGTGAATTTTTCAGCATTCGGCCCTATGGCCCCCATATGTATCAAACTCAACCGGAAGCCTCTGATCACCGCAACGACTCAGGGCCAACGATCGTAACTTTGTGGCTGCTCTACCCCTTTTTTTGGGGCGTGCACCACCTGACTCGCTATGTGAAGGAGAAGGAGGAATGCCTGCTGGATCAGTCATGTATGCCTATTTAGACAAAAAGTAATAAATTAGGTCAGTATATAAGAATGGATAAATAAAAAAAAAGTCTACTATAACATGGATAAAAAAGCCTACTTTAACATGTATAAATAAAAATAAGTTTAACTTAACATGGAGAAATAAAAATAAGTCTACTTTAACATGGATAAATAAAAAAAGAATACTTTAATTTAAACATAACTTACACTATGGTCAAGTTTAGATCAATATCCCTTCATGATGATCATCACGAGTGACAAGTACATCGTCCACTACATTTTCCTCGACGAAAATAGGCATCTGTGTTGAGAAAGAAGGAGTTTCTGGAATATCAAGAGTTGAATCTTGATTTTCATGGATACCATTAGGCATGCTTTTTCCTTGGAGAACAACTGACCACCTTTTGTTAGAAGGATCATTGATATAAAACACTTGTTTTGCTTGGGAAGCCATGATGAAAGGCTCTTCCGTGTGACCTACTTTGTCAAGGTCTACCAATGTAAATCCTAATTCTTCAGTTTGCACACCACTGTTACTGTCAGCCCACTTACACTTAAAAACAGGCACTTAAAATTTAGTGTAATCGACCTCCCAAATCTCTTCAATGACTCCAAAGTAAGATTTCGATGCCATAATGAGATTTGTATCTTTTGAACTAGAGAAGTGCATCAACTCAGATATGATCATAACGCCACTGTTTTGCATGGTACTCTTGTCATCTTGGGACTTTGTATAGAAGGAAAACATATTGATATCATATCCACTCCAACATATGACTTCAAGACATGGCCCCTATGCTAGCCATTGTAATGTATCGGAAGCAGTATGATCATTTGTAATTTTTTCTTTAAACCAGGCTACGAAAGTCTTGTTATGATGGTTCAACAACCATTTTTCGTTCCTTCTAGGGTTTTCTTCCTTGACCTCTTGTTTGTGAGCACATAAGTAAGGTGCAACCTCATCAGTGTTATTCAAAATGTGCAAATGGGCTTGAAACACTTCCTCCCGAGCCTTGCTATTAACCTTTATACCTCGTGTACCCTTACAAGCACATCTTCCCTCATGACGAGGCTTAGGAATCCCTATAGCCTCCACTTCTGAAAGGTAGTCTTGACAAAACTCAATAGCTTTTTCTGCAACGTACCTTTGAACAATAGATGCTTCAGGACGGTGTGGATTCTTCACATACCCTTTCAAGATCTTCATGTATCGCTCAACTGGGTACATCCACCTTAAATAAACGGGGCCACATAATCTAATCTCCCTCACTAGATGAACAATTAAGTGAACCATGATGTCGAAAAATGAAGGAGGAAAATACATCTCCAATTGGCATAAGATTATAGCAGCTTCATCTTCCAACTCATCCAACTTCTGGGGTCAATGACTTTGCTACATATAGCATTGAAGAATGAGCACAACCTAGTTATGACATGTCTAATATTTTTAGGAGCAATACCACGAATAGCCACTGGTATTAGTTCTTGCATCAAGACGTGGCAATCATGAGACTTTAAGCCAATCAATTTTAGATCATTTGAGACAAGTCTCTTGACATTTGAAGAGTAACCCTGTGGCACTTTGACGCCCCATAGACACTAACAAAAACTTGTTCTCTCTTTTTTTGACAGGGTATGACATGCTGGAGGCAAATATGTCCGCTTACCATCCTTTGGTTGTGGAGCTAACTGCTCTCGTATACCCATCGCAACCAGATCTAGACGAGCATTCACATCGTCCTTTGTCTTACCCCGAATGTTGAGAAGCGTTCCAATTAGACTATCACATACATTTTTCTCCACATGCATGACATCAATACAATGTCTGACATCAAGTTTGTACCAGTATGGAAGATCAAAGAAGATCGACCTCTTCTTCCATATGTTTTTCTCAATAGCCTTCTTTTGAGCCTTTCCGAACATAACATTAATGTCCTTCACCCTTTGATAAACTTTCTCTCCATTAAAGGCCGTCGGAGCAATTCCATTCTCTTGGAATCCATTGAAAGCTTTTTTCAGTCTATGATATGGGTGATCACGTCTGAGAAATCTTCGATGCCCAAGGTAAACTGTCTTCCTTTCATGTTGCAATTGTGTGAAACATGTGCCTTCTTTACATATTGGGCATGCTTTATGCCCCTTAACACTATACCCGGACAAGTTCCCGTATGCTGGAAAGTCATTGATGGTGCAAAATAACATGGCACGCATCTTGAAAGTCTCTTTGTAATGGCCATCAAACACATCAACGCCTTCCACCCACAGCTTTCTCAAGTCTTCAATCAAGGGACTTAGATAAACATCTAAGTCATTTCCTGGCTGTTTTGGGCCCGAAATCATCATAGATAACATCATGTATTTGCGCTTCATGCACAACCAAGGAGGTAGATTATAAATTACGAGGAGAACATGCCATGAACTATGGATACTACATAAGGTACCATACGGATTCATTCCATCCGTAGCAAGTCCAAGCCTAAGGTTTCTTGGCTCATTTCCGAAATTCGGAAACAAACTATCAATTATCTCCCATTGCACAGAATCAGCCGGATGGCGAAGCATTCCATCACGTTTCCTCTCATCTGCATGCCATCTAATGTTCTTTGCGTCATTTACATTAGCGAACAATCGCTTGAACCTTGGAATTATTGGAAGATACCACAACACCTTTGCAGGAGGACCCTTTGTGATCACATCATAACTAGAATCACCATCCTTCACTTTGTACCGCGATACCCCACACTTGGGGTAGTCGTGCATCCCTTCATACACACCCCTGTATAGTATGCAATCATTAGGACATGCATGTATCTTCTTATACTCCATACCCATCAGACAGAGTATCTTCTTTGCCTCATAGTTACGATCTGGCAGTGTGTTGCCTTCTGGAAGCATGTTGTTCAACAACTCAAGCAATTCGGTGAAGCTTTTATCACTCCACCCATTTCTCGCCTTCACACTGAACAATTTTAAGACCACCGACAACCTTGTATAAGTAGTGCACCCCGGATACAAAGGCGTATCCGCATCACTGCACAAAGTATCATACACACGTGCTCGCTGAAATGACTCTTGTCCAATATCACGGATCATGTCCTCTAGTCGATCGTCCTTCATATCTACACCAACTTCTTCACTTTGGGACACACTTGGCATGTTTAACAAGTCTTCACCATGCCATATCCATCTTGTATAACTCTTGCAAATCCCTTCACAAATAAGATGATCACGTATTTGCTTAACTTCACATTTCCTCATATTCAAACATCTAACACAAGGACAATTAAATCTTCCATTACTATCAGGAAGATTTCTTTGAGCAAATTCTAGAAACTCTTCCACTCCCTCCCGATACTCATCACTTGTGCGTTTACTAACCATCCAACTACGGTCCATATCCACGTTCTGTAGATTTACACATATTTATACAATATGAGCACAAGAGGGGAGACTCTCAAAGAGCAGTATTTGAAATTATAGGCCTAAACCTTAAGTCCTATAATAGAAACTAAACCCCTCGACTATTGATCAAACCAATCCAGATAACCTAACTTTTTAAAAGAACCCAAACCCCTTGACTATTGAGATTATAAGCAAAGCCTAAAAGTCTATGCTCAATATGTAACATCAAAGTGTTTAAGTTTAAAAAAAACTCAAAATGCATTTCATTATTTCATGAAATATTCAAATCATTAAAACAGAGACAATGCTAAATACTAATTAACAGAGAAGGATTACCAAGCAGAAGGGGAGTTGGGGCGGTTCAAATGCGGTGGTCAGTTGTAGAAGAGAGGGAGTTGGGGTGGTTCAGTTGCGATGGTTCAGTTGTAAATGGTTCTGAGCAAATATTAGCAAAAATGGTATTTAGCAAATGAGGGTTTGAGCAAATAAAAATAGGGAAGAGAGAGTTACGTACCTTTGTGAAGAGGAAGTTATGGTGGTGGTTCTACGGTGGCTCACGAACGGAGGAGAAGGAGGTCAGTGAAGAGAAGAGAAAAGTAGGTCGCGGGAGTGAGAACACTGTAACGTTGAAATGTAGGGCGCGAGACAGAGAAGGTTTGAGAAAGTTAACGTTATACATTTTAATAACTTTTAACATCGGTTGTTAGAAAAAACCGATGTTAAAATTTATTTTAACATCGGTTATATAAAAAACCGATGTTAAAAAGTTACTTTTAACATCGGTTAACTAAGAACCGATGTTAAAAAGTTAGCACCAGTAAATATGGAATGGAGGGAAGAAAATTTTAACATCGGTTTTACCAGAAACGGATGTTAAAAGTACATTTTAACATCAGATTACTCTTAACCGATGTTAAAAGTCTACTCCATACGCTATTTATTTACAAGTTTGCCACCACGTCTATTTTTAACATCTGTTTTTCTTTAACAGATGTTAAAAGCCTGACGTGAAAAGTCTATTTTCCACTAGTGTTAGTGATTTAGCAAACAATAATTTGGGGATTTAGCAAATAAAAACAAGGAAGAGAGAGTTACCTTTTTCGCCGGTGGTTCTACGATAGCTCACGAACGGAGGAGAATGAGGTCAGTGAGGAGAAGAGGTCAGCGAAGAGAAGAAGGTAGGTCGCGGGACTGAGAAATGTTAGGGCGCGAGACTAAGAATGTAACATTATAACATTTTAATGAATTTTAACATCGGTTGTAACGAAAACCGATGTTAAAAGTCACTTTTAACATCGATTCTAAAGCAATCGATGTTAAAAAGTGAAGACGCGGTGGCAAACCTGTAAATAACTGGTGGGGGAAGAAACTTTTAACATCGATTGTAAAGAAACCGATGTTAAAAATAGACTTTTAGCATTGGTTTCCCTAACAACCGATGTTAAAAGTTTCTTCCCCCATCAGGTGTTTACAGGTTTGCCACCGCGTTTTCACTTTTGACATCGTTTGTTAGGGAACCGATATTAAAAATGTGTTCCATGCATAATTTATTTACAAGTTTGCCACCGCTTCCATTTTTAACATCTGCCGCTTCCATTTTTAACATCTGTTTATCATTAACAGATGTTAAATCCCTGACGTGAAAAGTGTATTTTCCACTGGTGTGAATTACAATTCCACAAAAATCTTTAGGCAGTTATATTTTTCTTGTTGGTAGGCCAGTTACATTTTTCTAGTATTATGACGATTTCATTTTTCTATTATTAATTTGATCTTACTCACTTAAATTATATATCTTTGTTTAAGCTATTTAGAGTAATTATTCATAGCTACTATTCAAATTTTGGTGAAGCTTAACCAGTTTACGTACCTTTTGCTTTATTTTATTTTTGTTGGTAATATACCTTTTGCTTTATAATAACAAACTTAAAATCTCAAGGTATGTCAAACCTCGCAATTATTGTTAACATATAATGGATTATTATGGCCATTATGGATTTTGCTAAGCTTGTGCTAACATAAACTTGAATCTTGGAAAGATTTTGCAAGATAGCATTACCATGCTGGATTGCTAATTTATATAATATAATAAACTGGTGTCTTTTTCCCGATATCTTCATTCTTGTCTAAGCTGAGATACATTGTGAACGTTAGACGCATGTAATACTTAATTATTCAATTTTCATTTCATAGTAGAAGAATAAACCAAAAAAAAAAAAAAAAAAGCTTCCATCGTTAACTTAAATTGAATATATATAATTTTTTAGGTTAGCTAATTGTCTTTCTCAATCAATTAACAAAGAAGACAACGACAATGTCATATGACCATAAACTTGCGATTGGTTGAAGATGGTGAAGAAGAATCAATGAATAATCATAAAGGGGAACAAAGGGTTTCTTTGGTGACGTGAGGATGGGGTTATAGAACTTACAACAAACGCAGCACGCACGATAGGATATATGTGTGAATCTTATAATATATTATTATGTGTGCTAGTAGCCATATAGCTAGGTGAGGTGAACCCTGAGTCGGTCTACTTTAGTGCCAAGCATGGTTTTGGTCTCTTAGTTTATGGGTGCATCTGAAGGATCATTTTGGAGCCTCCATGTGGCAGCTATTCATGCCTTCACCAACATCCTTTCAACTGTTTGACTTAGCAAAAAGAAGGGAAGAAGAGTGAGGACAAGGACTAGGTAACCTCAACTCTCTCTCTAACCCTAGCCGGCTTCTTGCTTTCTTTTTCCACCGTTGGCTTTATGTAGTTGATTAGGTGATTAATTCCATGTTCTTCGCGTGGCCTTAGGATCGTTTGCCAAGTTGGACATCGACCAAAAGGGCAGTATTTTACGACCATTTCTAGATATAGGGTTGATGGGTTAAGTAATACTACTAGTACTTATATGCCTTTTTTCAGGCTAAAGTGATAACTACTTTTTTGTCACAAAAAAAATGCCCTAGATTTTTCCTCATAAAATTCGCTAGTGACACTATTTCATAGATCGATGTTGTTCATTACATGTTTATCTGCTAGATTTATCCTCAACTCACTATTATCAATTGGACATTTTAGTCTTTTAGACATTACAAAAAATAAATAAATAAATAAATAAAGTCTACTCATCCTTGACGTGGGATTTTTTAATTTGGTATACCTTGACGTGGGATTTAATTGTGAAACAATACTTCATATGCTATATATTAATTGTATCTTATTAGAAAAAAAAAATCAAGAAACAATAAAAAAAAATCTGAGTAATTTTAAGGGTTAAGGAGAAGTAGAATTAGAACTAGAGTGTAGGTTAGTTAATTTTATGGGTACTTTAGGCGAAGAGTGTTCGCGGATTGGTTTAAATCGGTTTTGAGTCAAAAATCACCCGATTCCAAAATAAGAACAAGTTGCGGTTCGATTTGGATTGAATTGATTTCGGTATCAAATCTGAACTAATCCAATCCAATTAAAAGCGGTTTGGATTGAATTGAATAATTCAGTGTTTACCAACACAATAACAAAAAGTAAGTCTAAATAACATTGACAAATATAACATATAACATACTAAAAATTAAAACATTATGAATTAATAACTATCAATTTTACATTTGGAACATTAAAAATAGTAGAAAATTACATCACATCAAGTTAATAAGTATTATTGGGGAAACAAAACCAACGTCAAATAGTCTAAATGCATGTCTGTTTTCCGTTGGGAAATCTCAAACATACGTTTGAGGCAAAGTATCTATAGAGTTCCTTTGGGACAAACGTGCTTTTGGACCCAAACGTACGCTTCCAACGGTAAACCAAACATGTCATAATACGACGTTAGGTTAGGGTAATCGGTAATACAATAATAGTCTAATACGTATACGGCGTCACATACTAATTATAGAATAATTAAGTATTAAATTTTATATACGCGGTTTGATTTAGTTTGGTTCAGCTAAAAAAAAATTGAAAACCGATCCAATCCAATCCATTTTTCACAAAAAAAAACTCTAAAATTTTTCAATAAAAATCGATTTTATTCAGTTTTTTGTTTTTTTTTTATCGGTTTGCGCTTTTTTTAATCGGTTTGGATCTAACACCCCTATTAGACAATACCTCCATAAGATTTAATTTTTTTCACTTTTTATATATAAATTTTGTTTTGCAGTACATAATTCTTAAAGTATATGTGGTAAAAAGTGTAAACCTATTCCTTATTAAATTTAACATTGGCGGTCTACATTGGGAGTTGAATGTTCTAGGATAATGTTAAAGAGAAACGGTTTTTGAACATCATAATAAGAATATCATACGGTGTTCCTTTGTTTTTGTAATGTATTTTTGAGACGTGTGTATACAAAAAAAATAAAAAATAAGTGAGAGATAAAGATAAACACATACGGTGTCCAAATTTTGATGTTCAAATTACATAGCTCTATGTTAAAGGAAGTCGAATATTTCTTACATGTAACTCCCACTATTAAAATATTTAAATAAATAGCACCAAAATAAATTAACAAAAAAATGAACACAAAAAAAAAAATTGACAAAAAAATATAAGAGTTTAATTGTAATGCATTGTCAGTGTATATTTTTTACACTGTCAGCCAATCAGAAATCATGTTATAAGTGACTTTTAAGGTAGTTAGGATACGAGTCTAATACTTTAGCTTATATAGTAATTTCTGATTGGTTGACTGTGTAAAAAATCTTTACACTAACAGTGCATACTAATTAAATCCAAAATATAAATTTACACTTTTTTATAATAGTTTAAGAGAATTATGTGTTACAAAAATGAAGTTGAAGTATGGAAAGTGAAAAAGGACAAAAATTTACCCTAATTTTATTTAGTATTTGTTTAAAACCATAATGCTTTGTGAAAAAGATTATATGTAAGACTAAAACTGTATTAAATTGATTCTCTTTTAATGCATGAATCCAAATTAAGCTTGACTCTTTAGGTGATGCAACGCCTACAAACGACAACTATAGGAGCGGTCATTCTGTTCAAAGTAAGGGAACATTTGAATTTGAAGGGTAAATTGTCTGCATCATGCAAAATTTAAAATATTCTTTTAAAAACTAGACAAATAATTACACTTCCAAGAAGATGTGCATGTAATATATTAATCCCACTTGCTTGTTGAAAAGCTTAGCAACTTTTTCATACATATATATATATATAATGTCACGGCTTGCAAACAACAACATGAAGATTAAGGAATAGCCTTCCACTTTCATAGTGAGAGCTAAATCAGTTTCTAATCCTCTTTGTCCCTTTTTGATATATCCTCATATAATTTCTATTACTCAAATACCATTTCTTGAACAACTTGTGATGGAAATTCAATTCCAGCAGCCAAACCTGCAGCATCAGAAAGCTGGCATTTCAGTAACCAACAAAGGAGGCAAATTCAAAGGGAGAAACAGAAACAGCAACACAAACAAATTTGTTGGGGTGAGACAAAGGCCTTCAGGAAGATGGGTAGCTGAGATCAAAGACACAACTCAGAAGATAAGAATGTGGCTTGGCACATTTGAGACAGCTGAGGAAGCAGCCAGAGCTTATGATGAAGCTGCGTGCCTTCTTCGCGGATCCAATACTCGCACCAACTTCATCACTCATGTCTCCTTGGATTCTCCTCTTGCTTCTCGGATTAGAAATTTGCTTAACAACAAAAAAGGTATCAAACAACAGAAGGAAGATGTTGATGCATCATCTGCCCCAAGAGTCAGCACCACTAGCAGTGCTACTAGCACTAGTAGTAGTTCAAGCAATAATAATAATGAAAACAATGATAACTCTCTTCCTAGTGTGACAACTCAAAACACAGAGCTGTTTGTTGGTGATGCTTATAAACCTGATTTGAGCAACTGCAGGGTGGAACCTGAGTCAAGTCCACAATTCAATTTTTCATGGGGTTTTGGACAAGTCTTTGATCGTTTTCCTTTTGGTCATGTGTTGGATATACCCAAGACTGATGGCCTGATCGATACACATGACTTGGAGCTTTCAGAATTTGAAAGGATGAAAGTTGAAAGACAAATATCAGCTTCACTCTATGCAATTAATGGAGTGCATGAGTACTTGGAAACTGTTCAGGACTCTAATGAAGCTCTATGGGATCTTCCACCCTTGTGCTCATTGTTCTGTTAAACTTGAAGGTCTAAATAATATCCTGCAAATATTTCTTCCCAATGTCTTTGCAGTCTTTAGCAGTCTATTGTGGAGTGGAGTGTATGATCTAGGATTGATTTGAAATATTACTATAACATAGCTTTTGTGAGATATAATTATGTTTTTCTAACTGGTTTCTATATGTCAGCATGAATATCCATGAGTTGCATTATCTTCTTGCATGAGGGAGCCCTTTTTCAATCATTATTATGTAAAAAAGTCTAAGCATTAATGTTCCTACCGTGCAAATCTTTAAGTACTTTCTTTGCTATCTTATCTTTCTAGGAATACGTCAGTGTGAAAATCTCGACTTTGGAGGCTAAGTAAAGCAAATTGGAATCTTGGACCTTACTGCCAAAATCAAATGACTATTCACGTTGCTTAACATGGATAAACAGTAGAATTACACACTCTTGAAATTTGCTTCATACAATAAAGAGGCGAGTACTATGCCTACTTTATTAATAAATTAAAAAAAGGCTTCCATATCTTCTCAGATTTTGGTCCAATGATAGTGCATAATTCATGCCTTTTGGTCATCTGCATTGGCCATGGTTATTTATCTATATCATGTCACATAAAGTTATCTCATTTTCAAGTCTCAAATCTTAGCCGGCAAAACACCACAGGAATCAATCTTTAATTTATTTTGACATTAAGTGATATGATAGAGATTAGAGATTATATCACTCATCATATCCAAAGATATGGTAACATCTTGCTCACAGTTCTGAAGACATCATTTTCATTTGGCCTACCTTGTGGACCCAATAGGTCCCTTTTATATTCTACTTTCTTAATCCTTATCCTTCCTTCTCTTCCATTTGGCTCATGAAGACTGCATTGAGACATAGCTATCAATAAGGGTCCTCTAAAACAACCAACTTAATATTACCAATGGCTAAACTCTGAAGTAAGGACTAAAACTAGTTCATGGCCATTTGTATCTAAGAATTTCTTTTGTTCTATATGAGTTGCAAGAAGCGACAAATCCCACGGTTATGGGAAGTATTATAAATTCTGTCAAAAACTCGGAAGAAAAGAAACTATTTCCTAGTTAGTAGCAAAAAAAAAAGAGGGGAAAGTCTAGTTGAACAGGTCAAATTTGATAAATACATGACACAACTGAACATTAGTACCTGGTCCTAGGTATGGTCTTGGATATTAACCAAAAAAATAAAGAAAAATGAATATATTACTTCAGACAGAACTTGCAATGACAGAGGAGTCAAGAAATTTTGACCAAACATGAAGTTATTCAATAACCAAAAGAGGCTTGCTTCACGCTATGTAACACCACTATTATATTATTCATGGCATAGCAGACTTCCACAGATGTTCAATACAAATGGTAGGAGTAGGACATTTCTTACCTCATTAATTATTTTTCTCTTCCACTCTCCTTTTTCCCTTCCCTGGGTATCTTGCACTCATGATAATAACTGCTCTCGCAATAACAACATGACTTTGTTTTGAATTCAAGTATCTTGTGTTAGTAAGCGATCTGAAATCTCACTATAAATACTCGCTAAAGTTGGATGTTTGTCCTAGCTTTAGAACGAGGAGAACCTCCCTCATCCCACATTTTTTTACAAAAAAACGCTCTGATAATCCTAGAAGTTTGCAAGTCCTAAAGTTGGTTTAGGATCAAAGCCAGCATCCTCCAATTCTTTTTATTCTTTTTATTTATTTTTTTGGTTATAGTTAATTTCCATAATGCAGTAAATGTACCACAGTAACTTCCAGTCCCTTTCTAAGAGAATAGCTCCGTACAGATATAACTACTGATCATTATTAGTGTGTTTAAACCTGCAAAGTTGAAATTAGTTTACCTGATTTTGTATGCATCTGCATTATTTGTACATAGACCATGGAACAAGTTGTTCAACCAATGTTGCATAACCTTGAAGTGTAGAAGTAGAACCACAGGCCTTCAACCTGTTTCCTCAAACAATTAAGCCACTGAGGCAATCCATGATTTTGCAATACATAATTTTTCCTGACCCAGATAGTTTCTGCTTTGGGATGTACTATCCGAGGGTGTGCTTGGCTGGAGTGAATAGTAAGGTAGAAAATCATAATGTATTAGATTAGACATATTGCGCTCAAATACATTACCATCTTTCACCTCATCATCTTCCACCTCATTGGAATCAAGTGTGAGTTCCAAATGGATATGTGAAGCACCACGTTGTTCATAAAGGGATTAAGTCAGAACTTTATAAATGACTAGACCACAAACTTTTTGTCCTAAGTTTTTGTGTTGAGTCTTGCTATCAAGCCTATTTTCACTGTTGTTGTGTGTGGTGTCCAGCCTATTTTCACTCATATCACAGAAGAGAGTTACAAAATAATTATGTTGAAAATTCCTTCTATGGTTTTGTGGCACAAGAGCTATGGTTTCTATATTGCAAATACAGTGAAATAACAAACAGTGGCTAGTTTGGACACCCACCATTTGAAATTTTGGATGGACATCATAGTTCTTCTGCAAACTCTAATCCTAACTATCCTTCACAGGCAAAAAACACAATAGCCAATTTATCTCTGCAGTTCTTTTGCTATCTTTTAGACATATTACCACTGCAAAAGATAAAATAAATATGTAATTTCTTTAAGTAATGGCAATTTGCAGCATTCCTACAAAGCCTTTTATTTTTCTTTGCACACAAACAATCAAGTCATTCAAAATTACAATGAAACTACCATTGTAGATGAGGAAAACAATTGTCTCAACACTTTAACTTGAAACAATCATAAGAACAAATCCAGCATACAACAGAAAGATGCTTAAAAACAACGGACAAGGACAGACATTACACAGCAAGAGATACAAAACAGGGAAAGAAAGGGAATTGACTACTTTTAGGGTATGTTTGGGAATGATTATAATCCAAGGAAACAACTTTTATTTTGAAAAAAAGTTGTTTTGGGTTTAATATGACATGTTTGGTTAACTTGATTAAATTACAAAAAAACTGTTTTATCGGAAATCGATTTTCAGAATAGTTTGAAGTTTGAAGCTTATTTAAAAGGCCGTTAGATTATTTTGAAACCAATAACACTATTCTCATTTCACCCATGCAAAACTAACTACCAAACAAATATTATTAAATTATACAAATAACTTCATACCTTTATTTTGTAATTTACTGTATAAAAGTGATTTTCTTACATAACCCAGACGAAATAAATTATCTTAAAATTGGTTTTCAACAAACATATCCAAACATAAAACTGATTCTATTATAATCAATTATAACAATACTCGATTATGCATATAATGGATTATTGAAATAATCATTTTTTCACAACTAGTCCAAACATACACTAAGATTCAGTAACCTTCTTCAACTTCATCTTCTTGATCTTCTGCCCCAACTTCTTCATAGTCCTTTTCAAGAGCAGCAAGATCCTCCCTGGCTTCGGAGAATTCACCTTCTTCCATTCCTTCACCCACATACCAGTGAACAAATGCCCTCTTAGCATACATGAGATCAAACTTGTGGTCAATGCGAGCGAAAACCTCAACAACAGCTGTGTTGTTGCTTATCATACAAACTGCACGTTGCACCTTTGCAAGATCACCTCCTGGTACTACTGCTGGAGGCTGGTAATTGATACCACACTTGAAACCAGTAGGGCACCTGAAATTAGTCATCAACTACACTTAATCAGATTTTGTGAACCCAAATATGGAAAATTCCAATTAATGTGTAGCAGTCAGTTCAGATCTTTTCAAATCATTATTACATATTCATATTAGACAAAACTTGTTTTGCTCCACTAAGTTACAGTTTATCCAATCTTTCAACAAATAAAACTTTTCTTTCTTTTTCTTCTAGTGTATAAGATTCAAACCAAGGACCTAATTAGCCTCATACCAACATGCACCAAGCTCACTGTTGAACCTGATGCTTCTGAGAAAAAGACACCCAAAATTAGGACATTTCTTCCTAAATTCTGTTTAGATGTTTCAGTCAATTATCTAAATTGGCAAGTAAAATGCTGGTCTGAATTTTGCAAGTTGACAATAAGAGCAGTTATAAGATTTCACACATCGCTAAAGCATGTCTAAATAATAATTAAACAACTATCATTAGTTACCACATAATAGTATCATGCAAACAAGCATAATCTCAGCATTTTAGTTGTTTAAAGCATAATTTCTAGGTAGTTTAGCTAAGATCATCTGAAAACAAGTGTCTTTGCACAATCAATCAAAAGAAATACCGATATATAAGGAACTATAAACTGATAGTAGAAAGTATCACATAGCTAATATTGCAACAGAATGAACAAAACCATTAGATAAGGAACATAATCTAAATTAACACACGTAATATGACATTCCAAGGAAGTCTAATTACCAGTCAACAAACTGAATTGTTCGCTTTGTCTTGATATTTGAGACAGCTGCATTTACATCTTTGGGCACTACATCTCCACGATACATCAAGCAGCATGCCATGTACTTCCCATGTCTTGGATCACACTTAGCCATCATACTTGATGGCTCAAAAACAGCACTGGTGATTTCAGGAACTGATAGCTGCTCATGGTAGGCCTTAGCAGAAGATATTACGGGGGCATAAGATGAAAGCATAAAATGGATACGAGGATACGGCACAAGGTTAGTCTGAAACTCGGTAATGTCCACATTAATTGCGCCATCAAATCTCAATGAAGTGGTCAAGGAAGAGATAACTTGAGAAATCAGACGATTTAAGTTGTTGTAAGTTGGCCTTTCTATATCTAATGATTTTTTGCAGATATCATATATTGCTTCATTGTCCAAAAGCACAACCACATCAGTGTGCTCAAGAAGAGAATGAGTGGAAAGAACACTGTTATAAGGTTCAACAACTGCTGTAGATACCTGCATGTTAAACAATACCATCATAAGGGCATTCCACATGGATAATCAAGAATAATATAGACATAAACAATAAAAAAAGCATAAACATGAATTAAGTAAACCAAGAATACCCAGAAGAATGTAAAGCAATAAATGAGAAAGTATCTCTAGTAATATTAGCCTACCAGGTATACCTTTGTGGCAATGTTACATCATATCTTAGAATATACAAAAGAAAAACAAATTGGGGACATCCTAATATATATATATACCTAATTTGTTCTGACTAAGCAGGCAATAAACATATTTCTTACAGAAATATTGTCCTGAATAAATGGCATACAAATCAGATGGTATAATGTTAACAAATATTTGATGCTCCAAGAACAGCTCATTTTACTTTCATTCTTATTTTCCAATGATTGTATGAGGTGAATTTGGATTTCAAAGAGACTAACCGAGAATTCCAGTAACCAAGGCAGGGAATTCAGATCTAGAATGAATTCCGTTGCAATTGATAATCAGAAATAGAGAGATATGAAGATTTGAGAAAGAGAGTTGTTATGAAATGTATATTCTTTTTTTTTTCATTGTGCTCACAGCCTTGCTAAATAGCATATACGGTTACAATGGCCAAAGAGAGAGAAAAGCCTTCTAGTATAGTTTCTAACAAACTTCTCTCACCAAGGTGCCACATCAGCCGAATCTATCAACAAAAGAATCTAATGCATTTAACAGATGCATAAAAGGAAATAAAAACTGACATATTGCGATATCTAAAAGCAGGGAAATAAAAAGCATCTAATAAGCTAGCATAGTAATGCTATGACAATAGCCCCTTCTTCAAAGCATCCTTGTCCTCAAGGATGGAAGTGAGGAAACTTCTTAAGGATATCATAGTAAAATTCCCAAGTAGCCAACTCACTAGGAGTGTCCTTCCATTTAATTAGTACTTTGGTGGCATGAGTGCGGCCACGCTTCACCATTTTGCGATCAAGGATGGCTTCAGGATCCTTAGTGATAGCAGAGAGCTGAGCTGAATAGGGTAGAGGATGAAAAGTGCTAGATTGAGGATCAAAGCAAGGCTTCAATTGAGAAACGTGGAAGACATTGTAAATGTCATAAGAGGAAGGCAATTCCAACTGATATGCAGCAGTGCCAAAACGGTCCAGGACTTGAAAAGGACCAAAGAACTTGGGAAGTAGTTTGTGCTGATGGTGCGGCTTCAGGGCCTGTAAGGCTGAAGTTTGAGATAAACATAATCACCAATGGCATATGTTCTGTTACTGCGGTGTTTGTCAGCCTGTTGGGCCATGCGATTCTGAGCACGCATCAAGTGAAATTTGAGAAGTTGTATGACTGCCTCACGGGCACTTAGGGTGCGGTCCACGGCCACATGAGAAGCTTCACCTGGTAGATAAGGCAAATGAATAGGAGGAGACTGCCCATACACCACTTCATAAGGAGTGGTCTGAATGGAGGAGTGAAAATTTGTATTATACCACCATTCGGCCAAGGCGAGCCATTGGAACCATGTAGAGGGTTTATCGGAACAGCTGCATCGAAGATAGGTCTCAAGGCACTTGTTAACTATTTCGGTTTGGCCATCGGATTGGGGATGGTATGCTATCGATTTATTCAATGCCACCCCTTGAATTTGGAACAATTCACTCCAAACCTTACTAAGGAAGATAGGATCTCTGTCACTAGTGATGGAAGTAGGCATGCCATGTAGTTTAAGCACATTGTCTAAGACGGTTTGTGCTACATCCAAAGCAGTATAAGGGTGAGATAGTGCTAGGAAGTGAGCATACTTACTTAGCCTATCCACTACAAAAAATATGACCTGCTGACCATGAGATGGGGGTAAACCCTCAGTGAAATCCATGCTTATGTCTCCCAGACCTTGTTAGGGATGAGGAGAGACTGTAATAGACCCGAGGAGGCTGCAAGATCCGGTTTACATCATTGACAAACGTCACACTTCCTCACATACATATGAATATCTTTAGTCATACCTTTCCAGAAAAATAAGGACTTCACCCGAGCAGCAGTAACATCACGACCAGAGTGGCCTTCGATTGGCAAATCATGAAGCCAATGCAAGATCAATGATATGAGATGAGGGTCGGACCCAATAACTAATTTACCTCTTCGCCTTAATTCCCCATTTTTCCAAGTGTACTTTGGGTGTTTGTGAGGATCCAACTGAAGCTCCTTGACCAGTCGCTGAAGTGTTACATCAGAGGACCATCCCTCTTTAATCAGGCCAAACAGATCCTCATGCACATTGCTTAGCAACAAAGGCAACAATTCAGCACCCGGTCGTCTATAGAGAGCATCGGCAACAATGTTGTCACAACCTTCTTTGTACTAAATTTTGAAATCAAACCCCATGAGTTTGGACATCCACACTTGCTGGAAGGGCATGTTCAATCTTTGTTCCAACATATGCTTGATACTTTTCTGATCGGTTTTAATAATGAAGTGCGCATGAGCTAAGTAGGCACCCCATTTCTGCATTGCATAGAAAATAGCTAGTAATTCCCTCTCATATACCGACATAGCCTGTTGTTTAGGACCAAGGGACTTGCTGATAAAGGCAATGGGGGGTTTACCCTGCATCAAAACAGCCCCTATACCGGAGCCCGAAGCATCTGTCTCCACCAGGAAGGGCAATGCAAAGTTGGGAAGAGCCAACACCGGAGCTGTCACAAGGGCAGATTTTAGTGTCTGGAATGCAGCAGAGGAGGACTCAGACCAGAGGAAGTTATCCTTCCTTAACATATCGGTTAAGGTTTTGGCTATCTTGCCAAAATCTTTGACAAAGCGCCTATAATACCCTGCCAAACCAAGGAAAGCCCTGAGTTGTTTAATGTTGGTTGGCTGAGGCCATTCGGCCACAGATTTGACCTTAGTAGGGTCAGTTGAAACCCCTGCTCCTGTGATAAAGTGGCCTAAGTATTCCACTCTATGAGTAGCAAAACAGCATTTAGCTTTGTTGAGGCTCAAATGTTGCTCTCTCAAAATTTGGAACACAGAGCGTAGATGGATCACATGATCTTGGATTGTTGGATTGTACACCAAGATATCATCAAAGAAGATGATCACAAATCGGCATAGGAATGTGTGGAAAATATAATTTATGAGTGCTTGAAAGGAGGCCGGGGCATTTGTTAGCCCAAACGGCATAACAAGGTATTCAAAATGGCCTGCATGTGTTTTAAAAGCAGTTTTGTACTCTTCCCCTCCTACCATTCTGAGTTGATGATAACCGGATTTCAGGTCAAGTTTATAGAACATTGAAGATCCACCCAGCTCATCCATTAAATCTTCAATGAGAGGGATGGGAAACCTATCTTTAATGGTCAGCTCATTCAGCCTTCTGTAATCAACACACAGTCTCCACGACCCATCTTTCTTTCGAATCAAGACAACAAGGGAGGCAAATGGCTGTTACTATGTTGAATGATGCCTTGAGCAAGCATGTCTTCAACTAGGTTGTCAACCACATCCTTCTGAATTATAGAATACCTATAGGGCCGCAAATTAAATGGTTGAAATCGCTCTTTAAGGGGAATTCGATGATCAAACCCAGGCCTGTGTGGAGGAAGGAGTCTCGGCTCTTCAAAAATATCAGAGAACTCAACTAGTAGGTGTTCAATTTCGTGAGGGAGAGAATGAGTAGGATCAGCCACCACATGGCTGTTGCAGGATGGTACTTCGAAATGGTTTTGGAACTTGTCAATATATAAGAAGCACATTTGAGCACCTTGCTGAACTGCTTGTGTAAAAGTTTTGTTGTTGATGAGTTTGATGCCACTTGGTTTAGCACCCTGCAAGACAAATCTTTTCCCCTTCACTTAGAATTCCATCTGCAACTTGGTGAAGTCCCAAATAATTGGTCCCAAGGAAGTGAGCCATTGCACTCCCAATATAAGATCACAACACCCCAATGGAAGAACCAAGACATCCGCAGTGAACAAGTGTTGCTGCAGTTGCCAAGTAAAGTCTCTGCAAATATAGGCGGCCTGCAGCTTAGTGCCTCCTCCAGCAGTGACAGTCATGGGGTCAATGGGGTCCAGCTTGCACCCTAGTTTCTTGGCCAACTCCAAATCCAAAAAAATACGAGTACTGCCGCTATCTATCAAGATTTGTAACATTTTCTTATTATGCAAACCACTAACATGCATGGTCTGATAATTAGAGACTCCATTTAAAGCTGATACGGACCTGGAGCCCAATCAGCCCAATAGGCCCAAGGTGACTAAGGTTTATGTGAGGAAGAGTTTTAAGGAGAAGAGGACACCTGATAGTGCAGAGAAGAGTGATGCACTTGATCCTACTATCCTAACTAACTGCTGAGTTGGCAAGGGAGAGAGTGGGGGGAGTGCATTTTCAGCTGAGGGGAAATGATGTTAAAAAGGGTGGGAGGTTACGGGTGGAGGACATGAGGAAATTGGGACTAGAACCTTGGGAGAGAACTAGGCCTCTCGAATTGCCTTGCTATCACTGTATTTCTTTTTTCCTTACAAGCTCTGTTTCATACTGATACAAGCTTGCTTTCATCAATAATACAATACATTTTCCCATTTCTTTTACTGTGATTTCTGAGTTCCTAACAATGGTATCAAAGCTCTCGGTCCCGGGAGCGGGGATAGGCATTACACGCTACGCAATGAGGTCCAGATGGGAGAATTGGGAGCGTGATCTTCAGGGAGGGAAAGTTGAAAACCAGTTGCAGAGGCATGAGATCAGGCAGCCCTGGCGAGAACGAGACCAAAAGCGCCGAGAACTATCTCGACATCGACGAACTCGGGAAGGGAGTCTCTATGATTTAGGAGGAAGAAAGCTCGAAATTCCAGTATTCAACGGAGAAGAAGACGCCTACGGGTGGGTGATTAGCCTTGAGAAGCACTTCCAGGAGAAGGGAACACCAGAGAAGGAGAAGTTGACGAAGGCGGTGACGGCACTAAGAGGTGGTGTACTCAAATGGTGGCACGAGTGGTATCGACGCCATCCACGAGCAAGTTGGCTAACATTCATGGTTGCACTACTCTGGCGTTTTAAGCCGGAGTACCGGGATGTTCTGTCGTATTCAGATGGGGACGAAGAAGATGAACCAGAATTGGTGGAACCTGAGTTTACAGAAGAGAAGAAGAATACGGAGGAGATCGAGGCGGAAGATCACAGTGGTGAGGTCTCAGATCTTTCCGAGATGATGACAGAAACGGAGGAAGACCGCCATCAAGGGTGTAAAGTGGAGGAACGTATACAGCCGCCTCGATGGCCACATCTGGATGTCAGAGAGAAGAAACTGCAATATCCATCAGGTTGTGAAGTGATTGAACAAAAGGGGAAGAGGTGGGAGACATCGGAGGAAGAAATGGCTGAAAGCCACTGTAATACACGCAATTGGGTCAAGAAACCGCCACTGGAACTGCCTGAACCGTCAAACTTGGACTCTTCCATGGAAGGGAATGGGTCATCAACTGTGACCGGGTTTGAGGTTCCACACGGGCCAGCAAAGCTTACCCTGCCAGAGCCGCCGTATCTGGGTGGGTACATGGAGGCGGAAGGGTCTCTCACGATCAAGGCGATGGCGGAGAGGACAGTTGCTTAGCAACCTCGGACCAGTAGCGCCGTGGAGATGGACGAGACGCCGTCGACTTGCTGGTTACAGCCGCTGGAGCCGCCGGTTCGGAACGCGGCCGTGGAGGAGGGGGGAATGTCCAACGATTTGGTCAAGCAGCCACTGCTACCTGCGACTGAGAAGTTCAACACATGTGGGAGAGAGAATGAAGCTAGGGCAGAATGGGCACTAATGAAAGTGGGTCAGACTTTGGCCAATTGGGCCAGGCTCAAATATGTTCTTCTAGTAGAAATTGAAGGAAGATCAAGCTCTCAGCAAGTGATTATAAATGAGATAGTGGGCCAACTTAGTGAAAAACAGATGTGGGCCTTAAAGGAAGGTAAGAAGCTAACCATCACTGATACACAAAATGAGGCTTTGGTCTGGACCTCCACACTCCAAGGGTTGCTTAAGTTTATGTTTGATAGAGGAAAGAGTTGCACCGGAATTGAGGGAGTAAACCGAGCCCAACTCAATGAAGAAAATGGGACACTAGAGGAAGGGGAGATTGATCAATGGGACCCTGGTGGACATCCTTCTCTGTTCCTAATAGCTGCAGCATTTTGTTTCAAACAGTGGGACCCTGAAAAGATGTGCTAGTTAAAGGGAAGCAATTGCCCACTCGTGAGAATCCATGGGAGTTGCTAACTGAGTTCCAGGGGACAATTCCTAAATCTCACCTTGAGGACAAGGTGGATTTTGAAGGGGGAAGAGTTGATACGGACCTGGAGCCCAATCAGCCCAATAGGCCCAAGGTGACTAAGGTTTATGTGAGGAAGAGTTTTAAGGAGAAGAGGACACTTGATAGTGCAGAGAAGAGTGATGCACTTGATCCTACTATCCTAACTAACTGCTGAGTTGGCAAGGGAGAGAGTGGGGGGAGTGCATTTTTAGCTGAGGGGAAATGATGTTAAAAAGGGTGGGAGGTTACGGGTGGAGGACATGAGGAAATTGGGACTAGAACCTTGGGAGAGAACTAGGCCTCTCGAATTGCCTAGCTATCACTGTATTTCTTTTTTCCTTACAAGCTCTGTTTCATACTAATACAAGCTTGCTTTCATCAATAATACAATACATTTTCCCATTTCTTTTACTGTGATTTCTGAGTTCCTAACAAAAGCATTCAGGGACAATTGGGGGCTGTCAAACATAGTATGGTCAGCAGATACAAAGCTGCTGCCTTCAACCATTGCCATCTCTTCCAAAACAGGTTCTTCTTCCTCCATTTCCATGACAAAGAGTTGAGTCTTCCGATGTTTTAATTGGTGACCTGGGGTAAAAGGTTCATCACAGAACATACATAGGCCCTTGGCTCTTCTGTCAGCAATTTCAGAAGCATTAAATGTTCGAGGGGCCTTTCCAAGTAGAGATTTAACTGGGCTGGATTGGAGAACCGTGTTGCTACCCCCCACAGCTACATTGTTCACACTCACAGTTTTGGGATTCACATAACTAGATCGATTATAAAACTTGTTTCCCCCTAGGGTTGGTTTACAGGATTCATGTAGTTTGGCTAAGTTGGCAGCTTGAGCCATGGAGCTAGGGCTAAACATGTGCACATGCATTTGGTTATTGTGCTCTAGGCCAGCTCGGAAAATACTTAAGGAATGCTCTGGTGGTAAGGAAATTTGAGTCAGGGCTAATTCAAAAGCATCAATATAGTCCTGAACAATACCCGTTTGTTTAACCTGAATTAGGGAAGACAATGGATCCTCATAAACTTCCCCAAATCGCAATGTTATGTCAGAAATATACTGAGGCCAGCTTGGGTAAAGATCAAATTTAGCTCTCATATAGTTAAGATGCCATTGTAAATCACTACCCTCAAGGTGAATGGAAGCTAACCTTACGTTAGATTCCAGATGCGTATAGAGAGAAGAATTGTTCACAGCGGTAGAGCCATTCTTTCACCTTCGAACCATCAAACCGAGGGAAATCCACCTTCGAGATGCGAGTCGCATACTGATTTTGGCCAGAGTTGGGTGGTCTTCGAAATGATCCACCGTTTCCCTGTTGTTCCTCATGGTTTCCAGTGTTCTGCTGATTCGTTTGGTTGGAGACCAGAAGCCTGAGATCAGCAAGGCAAGAAGTGACCTGCTCGAGCTTAGCTTGCATCTCCGCATTCGATTCACTGATCTTCACCGTCAGGATTTGATCCAGCTCTTGGAGACTTACCTGAGTGCGTGTTTCGTGAGCCATACCGAAGCCTCAGGATGAAGCTTTGATACCAATTGTGAGGGGAATTTGGATTTCGGGGAGACTAACCGAGAATTCCAGTAACCAAGGCAGGGAATTCAGATCTAGAATGAATTCCATTGCAATTGATAATCAGAAATAGAGAGATATGAAGATTTGAGAAAGAGAGTTGTTATGAAATGTATATTCTGTTTTTTTCATTGTGCTCACAGCCTTGCTAAATAGCAGCATATACTGTTACAATGGCCAAAGAGAGAGAAAAGCCTTCTAGAAGAGTTTCTAACAAACTTCTGTCACCAAGGTGCCACATCAGCCGAATCTATCAAGAAAGGAATCTAATGCATTTAACAGATGTATAAAAGGAAATAAAAACTGACATATTGCGATATCTAAAAGCAGGGAAATAAAAGGCATATAATAAGCTAGCATAGTAATGCTGTGACAGATTGAAATTACCTGAGGAGAAGGATAGATGGTGAAGCCAAGTTTAGACTTCTTCCCATAATCTACAGACAATCGTTCCAAAAGTAATGATCCCAAACCAGAACCAGTGCCACCACCAACAGCATTGAAAACCAAGAATCCTTGCAAACCAGTACAGTTGTCTGCTAATTTTCTGATGCGATCAAGGCATAGTTCAACAATTTCTCTTCCAACTGCAGCATAGATGCACAATAAGTGGCACTATCTAGCTAAACAGTGAAGAAAACAGCCAAGGTTGACCTGCATTAGAAACTGACTTACCAGTGTAATGTCCCCTTGCAAAATTATTAGCAGCATCTTCCTTGCCAGAAATTAATTGCTCAGGGTGAAAGAGTTGTCTGTAAGGACCAGTCTTTATTTCATCAATAACACTAGGTTCCAGATCAACAAATAGAGCCCTTGGCACATGCTTTCCAGATCCAGTCTCACTGAAGAAGGTGTTAAAAGCATCATGTGCAATGCCAACTGAGGTATCACTGCAAGCAGAAATAAATCAGCATTATTTGTGCACAAAGAAAAGGGAGAAACAATTAGATAGAAAATGATAAAAATCAAGTTCTAGTTTCAGGGTAATGAGAAATTAGAAGGTTAAAAAGTGATAAAATCCATTCTTTATGAATTTGGGCTCCAAATTGTTTTATACTCTAAGACCCCACCAAGACTCCACAACAAATCATCCATATGATTTAACAAGTATATAAAATATGAAGAAAAGTAGTATAGAAATTATACTTTTGAAGTTTCAAAGGTGGCAATTAAAAGTTAGTAGTAGAAATGAGAGTGGGAGATGGAGTAGCAATCATCTAATAGGAAACTCAAACTGAAATAAAAACAAACAAATAAAGTTATGCTTGAAGAACCCACCATAAGGTTCCAAAATTAAGTTTACACATACATGCTTCAGAAATACAACTATACCATATTTAGCAAGATGTTGATCCAAATTGAAGAGATATTCCTTGATTTCCAGTTTGGCAGCTATCTTTAGGTCTAAGGCTCTAAGCAGAGTGCTAACCACTCATTACAAGCTAGCCTAGGACAATTGAACGCGCTGGCCTGATGGACCTTTTATATGCAAAATTTAGAAATAAGGGATTCTTATATGCAAATATAGTCTTACTACATGATTATTAGATCACCTCTTTAAGGATCTGTGAGGATATTATCCAACCTATGAGCAGATGATAATAGAAAAAATTAAATTGAAAAAGGCTAATTATGGGATATAATTAAAACGAGAAGAAAACTATTTGTTGAGAGACGAAATCTTTGAATGTGTTGAGGAATTTCAGATCTCGTTTTTATTTTTCAAGCTACCCAGAACAAATTTCATGTCAGCATAAAGTTTCTGGCAGTGAGGTACAAAACCTATGCCAAACCCTTGATTCTCTAAACTTGATCAAATATCAAGTCAATAATCTTGCTAAGCTTTTCCCCTGCTGTTACTTCATTTCTTTTACTCATAAAAGAGGGAGCTAATGAAATCCCTTACTTGTATTGGAACCATAAACTTGAGCATCATTCAGATATGTCAACTACATGACTATAAACATTACAAACATTCCAAATCCATTTATATTTTTATCCTTTCATGAGGGATGGCATTTGCTATAGCCTAATATGATCTTTTATGCATGTTAGTATATAACTCAAAAAATGACCATAGCAATGGAGGATATGTACATAAACATGACATGTTCAAGGTTTTTTTTTTTTTTTTAAACCCCAACCTACAAAGGACCCCTCATTATGAAGGGAAAAAAAAAAAAAAACAACAACAACAACAACAATGATGATGGTGATGAAAACCCTTAAAAGGCACTTTTTGAAAGATATTAAGGATTGCATCTAACAGAGCAAGTAATTGCAATTAAGGAAACAAATTGATATTAAAAAAGGCAGAAGACCTAAAAAATCAAACCAATTCTATAATGATATACAACCCAATGCAGCATTCATGTAAAAGAAAAACATAAAACAACATTGATCATATAAAACAGTACCTGGGATTCAAGCCATCAGGTTGGATTCCATGCTCAAGGCAATACAGCTCCCAACATGAATTCCCCACCTGAATTCCAGCCTGTCCCATGTGAATACTTACTATCTCTCTCATCTTCTGTTTCTAAGTTTTTTTCTGCAATCCTATGCTTCTCTGTGTTGTAACTTGCAAATATAAATCACAAGGAAGAGGAAAGTGCAAAGGAGAGTAAGCAATGAAGCATCTGTGATATTTTGTTCTCTCTTTAATCTTCTAATTTGACAGAAACACAATGATAAATAATGAAGGACAAAGAGTCAATTGGTCTCAAGATTTAACAGTTGATAATAAGAGTATTAAATTAAGGGAAAATCTATAGTACAATTTAGGTACCATATCTGTCCTTACGTGGTCCAATCAGATTGTAAGAATTTAATCCAATGTGATATTAAATGACCATTTAATTGAAGTAACGCATTCTGATTGGATATAGAGTACTGAAACCTTTTATTTTTCAAGGGTACCATAAAAATGTCCTCAAATTGATGAGCCAACGTTTTCTTAATATTTAATGCAGACCCAAATAATTGGCGCCAACTGCTCGGTGGGGTTGAAGGGGCCATGCTTTTGGTCGTTTTTCCAACACAACTGTGGGACCACATGTCCTTATCTTCTTTGCTGTTCTTTCATGTCATAGCACAAAACATGCACATGAAGAAAGATGCATATCTTCTTCTTCTTCTTCTTTCCTGAAATATCTTTGTGTATTATTGTGCACAAACTATCTTTCACTCGTGACTCATCTTTCTCCTTTGAGACTATTTATAGCTGTTGAAGTTGCTTTCTTGGCTACCCTTCCACATTTTTCTCAATAATTAGGACTGTTAAGTCAGATTATTTTGTATGAGGTAACAGATTTTTTATTACACCTTGGGTAGGATAATACTGACACAATAATTGATTGATAGTCTCAATTGTTAGATTAGGATTAATAAATCAAAAGGGACAAAATATTGAGCTTAAAAAAAATAAAAAACTTTAATTTGTGGAAACTCGAAATAATTCCCACAACACAGCTGACAACTTTCATTTTACCGTGTTTTTGAAAGAGCAACTCTTCTCAAAATCTCAAAAGATATTGAGTTGGAATCATATATTAAGGATTCTTGTGGTTCGAGACTTTAATTGCTTGCTATATGTATGCTTATGTTTGTAATGATTGATTAGTTAACAAAGTGCTTATGTTTGCACTCACTGTTTTGTTGGTGTACTTATTTGTAGGCCCGGAGAAAACCAAGCCACCCGATAGCGACAGTGGATGCTCGGGCAGGTTAAATCAGATCCGCGGGTGCGCGGATGCAAGCAGCGGTCACCAACGGATAAAGGCGGGCGGGTTCGGGTAGTGATATCAAATTTCGCCCGTACCCGAACCCGACCGACCCTGACTTTTTTAGAAAAAATCATGTCCCATACGACGCCGTTTGCTGCTTCGAGTCCTCATCTCTGTAGTGTAGAGTGTATACCCACGCGAAAGGCTTTCATTTTCCTCCTATCCCATTTTAGAACCCTAGCGCCGCTCTCTCATTTCCTCTTCCTCTCTTGAGTCTCGATCTCTGCTCTGCCTCCTGTGTCGTTCATCTTCCTCGTTTATTCGTTCGTCTTCCACTTGAGGGCGTTCTTTCACCTTCGATCTCTTGTTCGTCATCGGAGGTAAGGTTTTATGGGGTTGTGTTTTTTTATTATCGGGTTTAGGGTTTCGATTTTGGTTTGGAAATGCTTAATTAGCTAAAATTTTGTTCTTTTTTACCTATTGATCATGCTGTTACCCAAAGCCCCAAAGGAACCAACTCACCGTGGCCAATCTTTGCTTCAATTTGAGATTATGGTTTGTGATTGAAAGGGTAAGTTACCTCTGAGATCTTCATGTCTCTTGATATCTCATTCTTTTTCTGTTCTTCACCTCCGTCTTCTGTTTTTCTTCTAGTATTCTTTGATTTCCTTATTATAAATCTAACTTATATGACTAACATCTTGTTTTTCCTTTGCTTGCAGGTGTTTTTCCATCTCTGTTCAGCTTCCAAGATCTTTTCTCAGTAAGTATTCAGAGATATTAGCTACTAGATCGTTCCTTTTTGTGTGTTTAATTCAAGATCCTTCATTTTTTTGTGTGTACTTAGATTTTTGTGTTATTGTTTTTGGGGTAAACCTTTATTTAAGGGACATCATTATTAGTAGAAATATTTTGAGTAGTGGCTTACTAAGGTGTGTGTTGAAACTTGGTTTTTGGGTTAAACTTGTTCTTTAAAAATATCAGATTTTGTAAATGCTTCACTAGAACACAGTTCTTTAAAAAGAACTCTTGTGAGATATGTGTTGAACTTAACTTTAATTATTATCTTTAATTATTATTACTTAACATGCTTGCCTGGAATACAATTCTTTTCTTTCCTTTAAGTTACTAATTATTCAGTTACACTCATGTCTTAATTTCTTATTGTGTGTATTTTATTTGATAGCCCTTGACCCTTGTTTGATACACCTTTGGAAGGAGAGCAAGCACAAGGATCTTGAGCTTAAGGTAAGTCAATTACTCAGCTTATTTGACAACCCTTGTGTAATTTGTATGCTTAGCCTTAATTTGTATGATTGATTTGTTAATTTGAAACTGTAAAATTGTATGCTTAATTTGTGTTTATTTATAAGCATATTTGTATGCTTAAGTTTATTCTACATTTGAATATGCTCTTGTAAATCTATGCTCTTGTGAATGTATTCTTTTGTATGCTCTTTTTAGTCTATGCTCTTGTAGATGTATGCTCTTACTGCTTTGGAACACACACACACACACACACACACACACTCACTGTTTTGATGTGTCTCTTACTGTTTTTTGGAACACATACACACACACATTGTTTTGATGTGTCTCTTACTGCTTTGGAAGCTATATTTGTTCACTGTTTTGGAAACAAACACACACAGAGTATATTATTTGCATGCCTGATTTGTATACTTAATTTTCTTTGTATATGCAGTTGTATGGTTGATTTCTATGCCTGATCTTGTATACTTATGTGTGTGTGTTTGTTCCCTATTTTGATGGGTACTGTTGTGTGTGTTTGTTCCTTGTTTTGATGTATTTCTTACTGTTTTGGAACACTAATACACACACACACACACACACACAGAGTTTATGCCTTATTGGTATGCCTGATTTGTTATGCTTAAGTCCCCCTCATAACAGAATCCTATTAGTTGGATAGAGCCTTATCTTGTTCATGGTTTAACAAAATCCTATCACTTGGATTCCCTGCCATCATCTCTTCTTAAATCTCCACCTCTTCTTGCTACTTAGGAAGACTAATAAATTTAAGATCTGATTAATAAAATTAAAGAAAACTGATAAATCTCCAGCCTGATAAAAACTTAAAAACTTCAAAAATGATAAACTATAATCTCTGTAAGGTTCAAAACTGATAAACACTTAATGTAGTTGGCAAATGTTGACTATGGCTTCTTCATTCTTTCAGTAATGGAGCAGTCTAGTCAAAACTTGCCTCCGACGTTAACACCCCAAATAACATCACAAATTGGGACTCAAGGGGCTGTAAATCCAGCCACTTCTGCTGGAACAGCAGGAGGTAGTGGTGGATCTCAGCCTCCTAAACAGGCAGCAGCTGCAAATGCTGTAGCTATAGCTAACCCCAATCCTTCTCTCATAAAGAAGAGGAAACCAAATGCAAGTGGTCCTCGGAAAACTTCCGCTGCCTGGGACCACTTCATTAAATTAACTGAAAAAAATGCAAGGAACCAACTGCAGAATGCAAACCCTGCAAAAAAAGGTATTTATGTGATACTAAGCAACATGGCACTTCCAATATGTTTGCTCACTTGAAGTCTTGTCCGAAATACCATATGCATTAATTAATAACCCCAATCAAACAACCCTCACATTTACTAGTGGAGAGGGTAGTGGGTTGGTTGCTGCAAGCACAAGATTCAATCTTCAAGCTTGTAGAAAGGCATTGGCTCTCTTTGTCATTCTAGATGAAAAACCCTTCGGGGCTGTTGAGGGTGAGGGTTTTAAGAACCTCTGTAAACAGTTGCAACCGCAATTGACTATCCCATCAAGGCGTACGATTGCTAGGGATTGCTTTCAGCTTTATCTTGATGAAAAATTGAGGGTGAAAGCCTTCTTTAGATCAGATTGTAATAGGGTCGCGCTCACTACAAACTGCTAGACCACTGTCCAGAATCTTAATTATATGACTCTCACTGCACACTTCATTGATAATGAGTGGAAATACCAAAAAAGAATAACTAGCTTCTCCTTAGTTCCTAACCATAAAGGAGACACCATAGGTCGGAAGGTTGAGGAGGTTTTAAGGGATTGGGGACTAAGGAATATATCTACGGTCACAGTTGATAATACATCATCGAATGACACGGCTGTAGCACACTTGAAGAGGAGAATTAACAAGGTGAATGGGCTAATGGTACCATTGGATGGCCATTTCTTGCATATGAGGTGTTGTGCCCATATTTTGAACCTGGCAGTCACCGATGGTTTAAAAGAAAATCACATCTCCATTTCCAGCATTCGGAATGTTGTTAGATGGGTTAGATCTTCACCCCAAAGGTCTGCCAAGTTTAAAGAATGCATTGAATTCGCAATAATTACATGTAGAAAACATGTATGTCTTGCTGTCCCAACTCGGTGGAACTCAACATACATGATGCTAGATACAGCTGAAAAGTTCCAAGCTGCATTTGAAAAGCTTGAGTTTGAAGCTCCGAGCTTTGTGGACTTCTTTGGGGCTGCTGGTACCCCTAGTTCCATTGATTGGGAGAATGTCCGTGCCTTTGTCAAAATTTTAAAGATTTTCTATGAGGCAACCCGAGTTTTTTCGTCATCACAGGAAGTTAGCATACATACTGCATTCCATCAACTTGCTTCCATCCATTGTGAGCTTAAGGAGGCCTCCATGAATCTAAATACCGTGTTGGCCATTTGGGGTGATATTGCAAATATCAATCAACTTCTGTACTTTGGTGTTATTTTTGACCCTAGATATAAATTTAGATATGTGGAGTGGTCGTTCAATGACATGTATGGTGATCAACCCGTCTTTGCAAGTGAACTGGCCACTAGTTTGAAAAACAACTAGTTTAAAATGTATAATTGGTACAAACTAGCAATTGAACAACAAAATAGGTCTGCACATTCATTTGCTGGTCCACTGAGGGTGTTTCCCCTGCTGGAACATCTATACTTGCTGAAAATTTATCCCATTTTGCAAGGGCGGATGCGTTTAAGCAGCATTTGAGGGAAAAAAGACTCCATTGATAAGAAAAATGAAGTAGAGCGGTACTTGAGTGAATCATGTGTAGATGGGGGTGATAGTTTTGACATTCTACTTTGGTGGAAACAAAATTCTTCTCGGTATCCCATATTGTCAACTTTGGTTAGAGATGCATTGGCCACACCAGTTTCTACAGTGGCTTCAGAGAGTGCATTTAGTATAGGGGGTAGAGTCTTAGACACCTATAGAAGCTCTCTAAGCCCCGAAATGGCAGAATGATTGATTTGTGCTCAAAACTGGTTGAGGCCTACTATTTGCCAATTGAAAGACCTCAACCTAAATGAAAAATTTGAAGTATCAGAGACTATAGTAACAGGTAGTAATTTAAATTTTTTTATAGTGAATCCTTAGAAAACCCATAATTGTATATAGATTTAGTTAAATTTTCTTTCAATGTACCTTAGAATTTCTTGGAGGGGCTGGTGGAGCATCAACAGTTGCTGGACCAGCTACTGGCTATAGTCCATCATCTCAGCCACAACCAACTGGCTGTGACTAAGATCATCACCTGAGGTTGTCCCTTGAATATTACTTACTGAATTTTAATTGGTTTGTTCTATTTAATCTTTGGATTAATTTATCTTTCTGTATCATTGCAGTTTTAACACTTTTTGGAGTTATTTGTGAGCAATGACTCATGACTCAATCTCTGGCAGTATTTAACACTTTTTGGAGTTATTTGTGAGAAATGACTCAATCATTGCAGTGTAGATACCAGGTATCTATTCTAATCTCTGTAGTATTTTCCTTGAATGTTTAGTAGATTTTGATAATATCCCAGCCATATTTACTCTGTTATTGTGGTCTCTGTAGCATTATTGCCCCATATTATCTCTTATTACTCTTGTGGATAACACTGTAGTACCATGAGCTTACTTGTTACAAGGGGAAGGCAGCCAATGTGGGAGGCAATGCTGCAAACATTGGGACCTCAGCTGAAGGCAGAGGGGGGAACCAATTGGGTAATGTTATTTCCTTGCTGAAATTCTTTACTTTAATTCTAATCTTCTTAGGTTGTTTGTGCTTGGTGACTATATTTGTGTGTAAACAATGCTTGCTGAAAAACCCAAGTGCTTGCTGAATATATATTGTTGTGCTATTCAAATTAAGAATGTTATTTATTCATCAGGAACTCTATATCAAACATTACAAAGATATATTCAGAGAGACTATCCAAGAGATGAGGAAAATTTCATCCAAGCTATGGTGAACACTCTGATCAGTGGCTTGTGAAATGTCCACTTATTTATATCCCCTGCCATTTCATACTCCATACTCTTATGTATTCATTTGATTCATTGTGATTGTATTTCCGCATTTCTGTTGATATCTTGAACTTTCTTGGGTGCTGCTAGTCTTATGACGAGAATGAAACTGAAGGGGAGTCTGCAGAGGAGGGATTACAATCAGAATGAAGCAATGGGTCTTCATTTATGGATTTAGTTACTTTTTATTATTAAACCAATTTCCTATGTCAGATCTAGATTAATTGTTGTAAAAACAATGTTTTTTTTTTTGACAAGGAAAGACATTTATTCATTCAAATTGATAGAGTGCATCGATGATAATACAGATCCAAAATTCCTAAAAACCGCAAAGGATGAAACTGCGAACAAACTCACAGCATCCAGGTTAAAAGCATAATACAACAAAGTTAGATTGCCTACAAAAGTGACACCATCAAAATCACCGGAATACCCATGCTTCCGGATCTGTAGCATTGAGACCCAAGTAATCTGTGATGGATCGAAGCAAATCTGTCAATCTGGAACAAACGAACACCGCACCAAGACGGGAAACCAAACAAAGCCACACCAAAACTACGACGAACAAGGAAAAAAAAACACAAAAAGATCCAGATCTAAATGGAAAACCCACACAAAAGAACCAAATCTATGTGGAAAACCCACTTATGAAAAGAAAAGAAGAGAAAAAGCGAAGTAAATGGGTGGTTTTAGGCCAAAATGGCCCAAAACCACCCTTGTCGCCGTCTGTGAGAGTGTGAGGAAGATGAGAGAAAGAGAGAAGAGTTGAATCAAAAGCACATATAAGACATATGATAGTTATTAAACCACATTTGATAGGTCAGATATGGAATTATTGTTTTAAAAACAATGTTGTATTTGTGTATTTCTTAACTGCTAGTGTATTTAAATGGATTATGATTGTAACTATAATTTTAAATGGCCAAATGTATGAATTAAGGTCAAACCTTAATATTTAGCTATTAAAAAATGTAATAAAAATTGACAAGAAATAAAAAAATGCTCAAAAAATTGAATATGACCCAAAAACTAATTCAGCCCAACATAGGCCCATATCCGCTTCAACCCACCCGAACCCCCCGCCCAACCCGCTCAGCCGCCACCCGACCAAACCGATCACCTAATTGGGCGGGAATGGGCCATGATATATATTAGTTGGTTATTTTCGGATTGGGCTTTTTGGACCCGAAACCGACCGATGTCCAGCCCTACTTATTTGTAGGGGTGACAAAGTGAGTTTTGACCCGCGGGTTAACGAGTTAACCCGCCAAAATTTGACGGGGTGGGTTGAGGTCCTCAACCCACCAACCTACTTTGACCCGCCTCGCTTAACCCACTCGAAAACGGGTTGGTGGCGGGTCGGTGGATTTTTTTTAATTAATTTATTAATTATTTAGTATTATTTAATTTAATTTAATTGTTACTTAGAATTATTTCATACCACAAAAATAATGTCTTTACTTTTGTAACACAAATTGTATGCTATAAGATAAGATTATTTCAATTTTTTAATAATAATTTAAGAAAGGTTATGAAGATTGTCCAAAAAAAAGAAATGTTATATGATTTTTTTTATTTTTATAGTGAATCAACCCGCCAACCCACCAACCCAATTTATGTTTTTATGTGTTTGGCGGGCTAACCCGCCATTAGGCGGAGTGGGTTGGGGGGTTCAACCCAAACAACTAAAACAGGTTGGCCCGCCCGCCCCGTTTTGGGTGGGTTAATGGCTGGGCGGGACAGGTTGACCCATTTTGCCATCCCTACTTATTTGTGTGCTTACTAATAATTAGTAATAAAAAAAATTCTTTCCCTTGTCTAATTTTAGTTTCTCATGTTAGATTAATTATTTTAATTAATGGATTATGTGGATTGACATTAATCAATTATTAGGAATTATTGTTAACATATATTAATTATGGTCATTTGTTGATATTAAAGCACTTGATATATATGATGATATAGTATTGGGTTTAACCTTATGAATGACCTATGATAGGTCGGGCCTTTCACTTAAATGTCTGTTGAGAAGTCACTGCTCTCATCTAGAGTCTATACATACTGCCTCCCCATTAAGCAGACATGACATACTGATCATAGCTCCAGGAAAGAGAGAAGTTCACTCTCACAGTCTGATCTCTCACATTTTCTCGCTTCTTTACATCACAACTCCTTTTGACATTAAATCAAAACAGTAAGATGAATCTTTATTTGGTGTTAGGTACACGTTCTTGATCTATCTCTTGAATGTAATATGCATAATATGTTATAATCTTGTATCTATGAATGATCTAGGATTAAAAGAATTATCATATAATTCCATCATCTCACTAAAAGGAAAAGCCTTCCTAGCCAAATAGCAGAAAGACAATCATAACAAAATTTATTACTATCTGTTCTTGAGGATGCTGAGAAGAAATAATCAGGAATTAGAAAGCTCTTGTCCACGCAATCTGTATTGGGCCAACCTCACTGGGATCTGGATTCTCTGTAGTCACAGAGACATGCAGTCAACATCTAATGGTTGTAAAAAAAAGTTAAGGATTAAATATTTTGCATAAATTAAAAATCAAATATTTTGTAAGGTTGCTTTTGTGTCTGTAGAGGATCCTCAACCAACCTCACTGTCTACTGCATCAACTTTAGGCACTTCATTGAGTAAATGATACCTGTAAAAGCATTTTTTAAAATTTACTGTATTCTTAAGTAACACAAATTTACATAGAAGTTTAACAAAAATGATATTTATACATCCAAACATCAAACAACATAGTTAGTTGACGTACAAATCGTGATTAATGATATCAAGTGGGTATTTGGCAAGTTGGCCCTTTCTATTAGATTTGTAATAATAATGTTAGATTTCCATTGTTAGTCGTCGGAAAACCTATCCCATCTCTGGAATTTGAAAAAAGTCGTCAGAATCTAGAAAAATTCACCGGAGACACACACAAACACTCTTTCTCTCTCCCGTATCTTTCTTCCTGCTCACTATTCTCCCTCCACTGAAATAAACAACGTCACAGTAGAACACGACTTATTTTGTTCTTTCTCAGCCGAACCCGCACACCTCCATTCTGGTTCGTTCTCTACATTCACTCCCAGCCATATACCTCCATTTTTTTTCACCTTTCCTCACCATAAACCTTCACCTTTTTTAGGTCCTTTTCTTCTTTGTGCCACCACCACCCTCCTGCACATCTCTCTTTTGCCATTTCATGGTTAGGGTTTCACAAATTGGGGTTTTTGCTTTTTAAAGGTACTGTCACGAAATTCTTGTGCTTTCTTGCTTATTTCTTCCATTGATGACATGTTTCATTGCAATTTTAGTGTCTATGCCATGATTGTTTATGATTTTTGACATTATTGGTAGTAGGTGTTTGGTGGGTTTGATGTGTTATTCTAATTTCATAATTTTTTGATTTGTTGGGCCATGATGTGTTTACCTTGTTGATTTGGTACTTGACAAGTTTCTCTTCATTGTGTTTGATTGTTATGTGCTTAGTTTCTCTCATTGTTCATGCTCATGGGTTATGCTTGGCTACGCTTGGTTTCGCCTGATCAGAGTAGACCTTCTGCACATTAGTCTAGAGTTAGTCAACAAAATCGAAGGTGTTAAAAATAATTAAATCAATAATTGATCTAGCAAGTGAGGAGCATGATTTTTCTAGAGGGCTCACACGCAAAGAGAGGGGAAGAGTAGAAGAGCGAGGAAAATAGAGAGAGATGGGTGTAAATCTAGAGGATTTTCGATGAGGAGAGAGGATTTCTAGCGACTAACGGTGGAAATCTAACATTGTTAGTTCAAATCTAACGGAAAGGACCAACTTGATATAATGTTGACAACATAAGAGAGTACTTCGAAACGAAAATTAAATAGAGGACCACATCGAAACCTAAAATAAAGATAAGTGACCAAAAGTGTAGTTTAGCCTAATTTCCTTGTTAGAACTTCTTTCAATACCTTTAATTCTGAAAATAAATCAAGACAACACTAATATCAGAATGCTCACCAAAACTTAAAAACTTCTCAAAATTAATACAATATTTTTACAATTCATCCTTATCCAATGTTTAAATTTTTTGAATTCAATTAAAATACCAAAAATGGTTTCATATTCTGAAAGCTGTTCAAGTCGGCTCTCAATAGAAGAAATAGATTGATATATTATATATAAAATAATCAATAAAAAAAGAATCTTCAGTTGGGTCTGAGCTCCTTGATAGACGACAAAGACAAAATTACTAACACATATAGGGAACGATTTAAAAACTTTTTTAGGTACAAGGACTAAATAAAAAAATATGTATCACGTATAGGGACCAAATTTGTAATTCATGCACAATAAGCATCCACACGAGTCTCCCTTTGTCACGTAAGTCCATTAGTGACACCGTTATAAACTTTGTTTGTTAACAGGGACAAATTTGTAAGCGTTTGTACATGTAGGGACCAATTTCTAAATTTTTTAGATATAGGAACAAAATTAAAAATTTATGTTATGTATAGGGACCAAAACATTAGTTAAACCATAAAATATAATTATAGCATTAAACTCATGTTCAAATAGAAGTAAACCAAATGCAATAAAAGTAGAATCTACATTTCATTGCGTTAGAATATCTGAAAATATCTCATGATATCTTATCTTATTTTAGAGATATTTATGTTATTTTATCTTTCTAGGAGTCTTATCTTATCCTAAGGGGTTTTATAGTATCTTCATTAAGTTATTTGTTTTCTTATTATATTAGGACCAGGTTTTATATTGGTATAAATAGGACACATATGTTTGTCATTTGTAACACATGATCATTAAATTAGATTAATATCATCTTCAAATTATTCCAATTTTTTCTCTCTTTTCTTTCATCCCTGCCTAAGACATTCCAATTCAACTTGGTATTATCTTGATACCATCCTCTTGACCTATCTCGTCACTATTTCGTTGCCGAGTTACCAAAAAAGAAATCAAGAACTTCAATTAGTCACCTCTCTTTGTCGTGATTTCTTTCCAGTTTCAAAATGTTTGTCACCACCATCGATGTTTTTTGGTAGCTTCTCTGGCCAGCTATCCCATAAGCCACCTCGCGCTTTTCCATGTGACCCAACCTCAAAGACACTGCCTTAGTACGCTTTTCTGTTGTCCGCTGCTCATGTCCATTTGCAAGTGACATTTTCAACCAATGAACCCATCGTTGGAATCGTCTCCTCCAAATCGGTCGTTCACTAAAGTTTCACAACAATTTGTCCAAGGATGCATGTAAACATGTGCTATCTTTAGTCTGTCAAAAGCCCCACACATCTCCCGTCCAGTGGCACGTGGCAGCGTCTGGCCACTTCTCTAACGACTGTTGGTTGTGCCAAATCAACGCTTATCTTCTACCCAGATTTTCTCTCATATCCTCCATCTGCTCATTATGTTGACTCCTCCCCTTGTGTAGAGCCTTTCAGGTACCCATAGATTCAATTTTGCCTTTTTAAACACTAATCCATGGCCATTTCACCCCGTTCCTGGGCACCTCCACTATGTGTTTGCCTCGCTGCTATGTTTCTGGTCAAACCTAGCCTCCATTACCTCCACTAGCCACCTGAACGTGGCTATTTGACTCTCGGGTTGTGTTTTGTTGTGTTTGACACTCAAATATCGTTTGTTCTGATCTAGTGCTTGCTTCTTCTCCAGTGTTTTTCATGCCATTTTTTCCCCACAAATGGATTATACCAGTGGATCTTCCACTAACGATTATCTCGGTGGTGACTCCTCTTCAACGGACGATCATTCTGATGGTGAATTATGCTGGTTATGGCTCATACCAGCCCGAATCTTCATCCTAGATGCACTAGCCTTTACTCCCATTAATAAATCATATTAGTGATGACTTCTCTTCCCATCAACGACCATTCCGATAATGACTTATGTTGGTTATAACTCACACCAGCCCAAGTTTTTGTCCAGATGCATTGGCCTTGTTTCCATCACAGAAGCAAATATTGACCTCAATTTAAAACTTTTGAGTCTCCGACATTGTTGTTTGAAGCTTCCATATGGTATTTTGAGAAGTTTGGACCTTGTTGTGTTTGATTACTTGCTAAGATACTTTTTGAGGCTAATGATCACACTACAACATTTTTTGTTTTAGGTAACGCTCGAATAGGCATCAGGTGAAAAGTGTATGTTGCCTAAAATTAAAGTACATTAGCCAACAATTTACAACTGTTGTCATAGAATCTATGTTTTTGGCAACACTTTTTGTTTGATAACTATTGCCTATTCCTATAGTATATGAAACAATTATGCGAAAAATGTGGTCAGAAGGTAACAAAAAATATTTCTTTAGACAATAGATAATGCTCGAATAGGCAACGCTGAGAATTGTTGCCCGAAACATTAGGCAATATTTTTCTTTGCTATCATTACATTTTTTAAGTGTTCTTATAAAGCAAAAATATTGTAGTGTCAATCAGGTGTCTAGCCAATTATCTTTCCAACAATTCTCCCTAGTGTCTCTAGCATTTTTGAGTTGCCTTCCCAATCATCGTTTTCGTGGAGCTATTTTTGTTTCTATTATTTTCATTTTAAGAGTTATATATTGTAACAAGCTTAAATCTTAGTAAGTTTTAGTATTAGTAGGGGGAATGTTAGAATATCTAAAAATATTTCATTATATCTTATTTTATTTTAGTGAAAATTGGGTTATCTTATCATATCCTTTTAAGAGTCTTGTCTTATTCTTAAAGGCTTAATATATCTTCATTAAGATATTTGTTTCCTTATCTTACGAGGACTACAATTATGTATTAGTAAAAATAAAACTCTTAGATTTGTCTTTTATAACACATGATCATCGCATAAGATTAATATCTATTTGATATTATTCTAAGATTCAATTCTTTTTTTCTTCTTTTTTTCTTACCCAAGACCCTCAGTACAACACATTGCATTCCAAATATGAATTTATATCCAATAAGTACGTCAACCATTCCTTTCCACGAAAAGATAGAAAAAATATATGGGGATTGCTTTTTGCAACCCAAATTTTTCTTATACACCCGCTCTTTTTTTTTTTTATATTTTTTTTTCCAAAATACCTCCTTCCCTTTTCATCTTCTTCCTTCCTCTATTATGGTAGATTCCAACTAAAAAAAAATCTTCTTCCTTCCTTCTCCAATTTTAAATCTTCCATCTTCCCCCCTTCCCTTTCTCTCTTTCCTTTATGTTCTTTATCTTGCAACAAGACCACATCCTTTCCCTCTTCGTTTACTTTATGTATTTTTTTTTTTTTTTTAAGATTTACATGCTTCCGGAAGTGATTTTTTGTTTTTGTTCTCATTCTATGTTTTAGTTGTTCCCTACCTTCATGATGATTTTGCATAAAGTTTGCATTTTTTGTTGGATCTGGAGCATTTTGCAATCTGGATTTGTTTGATTTTTTGTTAAGTGAAATATGCTGTCATTACAAAATGTTGTGCTTCCACGGAGAAACTCTCAGTTGTCTCACGTCTCATTGTTAGGATGTTTTCTCTTGTACACATAGCAGAGATTTAATGTATACTTCTATTGTATTCATGTCTGAGTTTTTCTGATTTGATTGAGAAACAATATCAAAACATAAAACCCATAAACTCCTTCATTTTGCAAGTGGACTTGTCTCTCTATTTCTAAGATTTGCGTAAAAGCTAATGAGGTTTGGATTATACTATTGCAAGCAGCACTTGATTGTACAAAGAGACTTGCGTTATGGAGGGGTGCGAAGAGGGTTGGGGGTACTTTAGAGATAAAAAAATTTTTAAAATAAATAAATGGGTGTATAAGAAAAAATAGGACTGCAAAAAGTAACACCCAAAATATATTAATTTGCTAAAAGAGAAGAAGATTACAACGAAAAAGTATCAAATTTTATAAAACATTACAACTGAAGTGGCCCAATTCTGATGGAAGTTAGGTTACACTAAATAAAACATAGCAAAAATTTGTTATCCCCAATCGATTTAGCCTTTGCCTTGCTGTTTCTGGAGGCTGTGCATTTTACTTTTGAGCTTTACTATTCCTTTTTCTTAAGTTTCCTCTTTCATTAGATTGTGGTGCATTAGGCTATGGTGCACTTGGTCGTCATGCAACACTAAAGGTTATTGTTGTTGTCCCTTGATCAACAATTGGTTATGAAGCTTTTTTTCTCCTCCTTTGTTGATTACCTCACAAGCATCGCAATACCAGCGATGCCTCATGCCTATAGAATATATACACACACAAATAGACCCACGAATGTCTGAGGTCTTCACTATGGAGTCTCCTATCCCAAGTAGTTCTAGTTGCCAAGATAGGTGACACACTCTCTCTCTCTCTCTCACACACACACACATTCACAATGTGTTTTCAATCTACTGTTGTCCCTAGGGTTCGCAACATGTGCCGTTGGAAGCACTATTTACAATAGTAGCCGTCGTACCCGAGAGGAAGTGTGATCAATATAGCCTACCCTAGACTCATGTTCAAAGTTTAATCCATGATGGAATTTGAGTAACTCTTGGATTCTTTCTAAGTGTGTGATTCTATAGGTTCATTAACAATAATATTAAAATCTTATTTTAATATTAGAAACAATGGATAATATCTAGCAAAATATCACTGCTACCTAGGTAAAGAGAATGTCAATGATTTTACATAACCTTTCCATGAACAATGTTACCATGTAGTGTAGTCCTTTGTCAAAATATCCCACTTGAACACAAGGTAGGAAACATATGACCCTTGCATAGTTTAACTTTTCATTTCTTGATGTCTAAGTAAACTTACTAAAATAAATAAGATCGTTATCTCACACTGACTCATTTAACCCAAACCATGCATTTGTACGTAGTCTTACTCAATCACGAGGCCGAAAGATATCACTCTCATTATATAGTAGGGACAAACCCCATCTATCACTCACATCCCTCCATATGATCATAGTATATCTAGTTACCGACTTTATGATCGACAACGTCATGACTACTTTTGATGATAAAACATACAACTCCTCATATAGCGAATTGTAGTGATTTCATGTCAAAGGATCAAAAGCACCACTATTATTATGAAAGCCACTTATGACACTCATATCATGATCCACATATAACTTTCTCACTGTGGGTCAGTTTAGTAATCATTATTTTAATATGTACCAATATGAAGATTTGATATTTGATATCCATGGCAGGTGAGATACAATCATCAATTTACACACATACTAGTCTTTATGTATTAACATTATTCTAATTCATGATAATACCTGACTAGGGACATTTAAGGATAGTGTTCTAAATTCATCCAATAGAATGATCTCGCAATCAAAGTCATGTACTTGACATCCTATAACATTGAACTTACCATCCTAACGACTTTATCATATCCATTTAATTAAACAATCAACACAAATACAATAAATAAAATTTCTCATTTTATTAATAGAATAACATAATACAAAGTGCAATCTATATAAAGGAAGGCATTCTATTTTTCCTGGTATTTTAGCAACAATACGAGCATAGGCCTTCATAAATGTGCGGATCTAGTAGTAGACGTAACATAGTTTTTAACAATTTCTTACACTACTGGGGTGTAAGTAAAATCGACCCGTGAAACCAATCAATCCGAACCAAACTCATTTAAGCGGTTTGGATCGGTCGATCTATTAGATTAGATTGGGATCAATTATTAGAATTTGAAGACCATCAGTTCCTATCTCGAATTAATAAAATTTGGAACGGTTGAACTCGAACTAAACAAAACTTATAAACTCAAATTTAGTTCTTTTAGACTTGACTATACTATTTGAGAGGGAGAAGAACAACATAAGAATTAAGAATGAGTTGAATTTTGCTATTAAAAGTTTTAAAAACTCAAAGTGTATTATTACCATTTTTTATGAAATATTTATATTTTTGTTTTAACTAAGAATATATGTTTTTATATTAAGATTATATTAACTTTACGATATCCTATTATAATTTTGAAAATTTGTGATATCTATATAAAACCCTAGAGCATCATAAAATGGGTATGGATGTTTGGAAAAGTAGGTTGCTCGATCCCATTCTCTTAGTATTGTAATCAACTAACCAAACCAAACCAATCATTTTCATTTTTCCTTACTCATTCCACAAATCACAACCTCCTCCTAACCTTAGACTTAACCGAACCTCTTAGATGTAACACCACCAACATTACCAGACACTTTTCAGTTTTGTTTTGAGATAAAGAAATCCAACAACTTAACTAAACAGACACCACACCAAAATTTTTTTTTTGTCTGATAAGGTATTCCTTTTGAGATGTAATAAAGATCATGGAAGTAAATTTGGCTTCTCCAAACAAAACTTTTTTTATGCACATTGGAGGAATCAATTTTGTGATAAGATGTCTAAAAAATTCAATTATCTATCAACCGCAATAGATGTAGTTGTTAGTAAAGACAGCATCGTTTTATTTATAATATGATTGTGTTTAATTGTTATGTATTATTAATATAAAATTTTTATATCGTTAATCAATCAGAAATTATTATGATATGAGTGATTTTTAAATTAATTAGGATAAAAATCAAATATTTTAACTGTTCTGACAAATTATGATTGTATCACGGTATAAAAAATCTTTAATCACTCTAGATAACAATTAAATCCATAATCTATTCCTTTCTAACCTTGTGTTGTAACATTACTGTATTCATTTTCACTCTGCACATAGCATACCCCTTCTTCAATCTTCAATGGCTTCTTCTTCATCTATGGCCACCTCGCTTCTTTTCCTCTTCATCACTTCTGTCTCCTTCCTCCAATCCTCATCTTCCTCTTCTCTCCTTTCTCCTCCCTTTCTCTATGCTCTCCAATCTCAATGCTCACCTGCCATCTCGCCAAACCCACCTCTTCAGGTGTGCTTCTCTATCCCTTCAAAAACTCCTTTTTAATGTTTTTCTGGTTTATTATGTGATTTTGAATATGAGAATTTATTGGTTTGCGTTGATATGATATAATCTAGACTGTTTGTTAATCCTGAGTTTTTGATTTGTTGGTTTTTTGTTTTGTTCCAATGTTTTGCCAATTAATGGTTTTTGAGTCATGGGGTGTGTCCCACTTTGAATTTGAAGAGTTAGGTTCTGGTTTCATGATGTGAAAAATGGGGAATCAGTATATTAGGTGTTGGCAATCATCTAAATGGGAATATTTTGGGAAATTCGTGATTATGGAAGAAAGATAAGAATAAAATATTGAAGGAAACTAGGAAAGTTAGTGGAATGGTTTCCTATTATATTTGGTTGATATGTTTATTAGAACTGCTTCTCTAATTCAAATCAATTCATTATGATGTCATGGTCCTAGGAAGATTTTTATTACCACTATAGAGAAGGAAAACCATGAATATGCTTGGATACAACAATTAAATCTTTTACTGTTTGTGCTTTTGGCTAAATTGGAATAAGTATTAGGGTTAGTTTTGTCAGATCATCTAGAATCAAACTAGACATCAGCTGGTTCAAATCATAATTAGAGGATTAATTTATGTGAGTTCAAGATTGGGGATCTAATTGGTTCCTTTCTAGGAATTGTTTTGTGGTCCTGTCTTAGGCATCTAGATAAATGATTTATATTGTTTATAGCTGACTGAAAAGTGAGAAATAGTTGATTGTGTTTTACTTCTTCTGGGAAGAATGTTATTGCTACTCTTAGAATTTGAGTTTCGGCCTAACTCAACCCCACAAAACCAGCTTATAAAGTGAGGATTGTCCAAACTTTATAAGCACTACTTAGGCCATATCTCCAGGCAGGGACTAAACACACCCCTCACATCTAGCACAATGAAGGTGCTGGAGATTGCAATGAAGGCAGCCCAAAGTTACTGCAATTAAGGTGGATAGGGGCGGATCGGAATTAAGGCAGCTTTCCAACACCCCCTCATGCCTAGGGCTATGCACCTGGAGCATGGACGATGCGGGCAGCCCAACAACGGATCTAGGATAGGCTTTGATACCATCTTAGAATTTGGGCTTTAGACCTAACTCAACCCCACAAGCTAGCTTAAGAGGTGAGGATTGCGTAAGCCTTATAAGCACTATTTAGGCCATATCTCTAGACGATGTAGACCACACCCCCTCACATCCAGCACAATGAAGGTGTTGGAGGCTGCAATGAAGGCAGCCCAAAGTTGTCGCAATTAAGGCGGCTAGGGGCAGACTGTAATTAAGGTGGCTTTCCAACAACTACAAGAATAAAATATCTCCATAACCATCTTGGGAGTGATCCTTTCTATCTATCAAAATAGTTTACTTGTTATAAATACTATACAAATTAAAGTATCGATAAGGAGATTACATAAAATTCCCAGTTTTAACATGACATGTTTTACCGATGATATGCCATGTAATGCATTATGTAAGTTGTCAAATATTGCGTTGTTAACTTCTAGTATCTTCTCTAGGATATTCTAAATGCAAGATGAGACTACACCTATCATAATAATCTCTAATAGGAAAAATAAAAATCTCTGTGAAATTGTTTGAATGACAACTTTCCTTTTCCTCAAGAAAATAGATAACATTTTGATGATGTCAATCAAGTCATTTACACTACAAGTGCAGGCATGCCCAAATAATGTCTCAAATTTAGTTTTCCTTGCTGAACATATAGTTACATAATCCATCAACAAAAAAAAATGTGGTTTACAGTTTACAAAACAGATGATATTTAATATTGTTCTCATACTTTTTTACCAAAAAAGAAACACAGACCATGTCTAAGTTAGTTGCTCCATAAGTTATAACTTAAATAATGTCTTGACTGTTGAGTATACTTTCCACTTTTTAGAGCCCTTACATAAACCTTCCATCGGTCATATGCTTGGAAACGCGAGAACTGATAAGCATGTAATTACACTAAAATCTCGGGCACAGTCGGTTTATTGATAACCTATAATTTGTTCATTGCTCAATTGTAGTTAAGTTTAAGTTTACCTGGTGAGTGTACCAAAATAATTGTTATAAATCTTCATATTTTCCCTAGGTGATTCTGTTTTCTTATGAATAAGTTTGCTTCAGCCAAGACCCTTAAACACTGTTGACTTTGAGATCTCATTCTTTTCCTTTTAACTTGATTATAGCTTGGTTGGTTATCATTTCTAGTTTGTCTTTGTCCTTGAAATCTTGAATGTGAGATCCTCACTGCATGAAACTGAATATTTTGTTCTTAAGTTATGAAAGGAATGCTATTAATTATGCAACTAAGTGCTATCGGCTTTTGGGAAATTTGTGATTTGGATTGCATACTGTTCAGCAATGACTAGCTGGAATTGATGAGGGTTACATGTATTGATATTTAGTTAGTGTTTAATAGAACCTAATAGAGTATCAAATCCGGTAGATAAAAAGGTAGTTTCATGTCGTCCAATTATATGCTGTCGAATTCCTTTCTTTTGTCTCTCTGATTTCTCTCATTCAACCCCTACAAGGACCCCATTGAAGAAAACTGATGGCAACATAAACAAACTGCAGTTTTTTTCTCCTCCTTTCCCCCCCTTAATTTCTCTGATCTTGTCTCCAACATTATGCTTCCATCACCTTCTTGTTGTCCCACTGGAGACTGACTTGTTGGTACTACAAAACTAGTTGCTGACCAACAGAAGGCCCACCTAAAATTCCACTGGCCACTCTGTTGTTACTTTTAGTTGATAGAAAATATTGATTGTTTTGAATAAAGCGATCCCTGCTCTGCTGTGCCTGATATTATTGTTGGTCTTAAAAACATAATTCATGAGGATGATGATGATAAGGACTGCCTGAGATTTAAAAAGGAAAAGACAGCTTCCAACAAGTTAAAAAGAAAACGGAAATGTTGCCTTTAGCTGGTGTACCTTAAAAATGGGGGTGAAAATTATAGGTGTGCCATTTATATGATATATAAAACATCGTATGAAAAAAATCATCCTAAAATTTTCACCCCCTTAAGGTGATACCAAACTCACTCTAAATTTTATTGGGCTTTCAGAGATTTGAGTTTGTAATTACTCTCAATTCTTCATTGAAAAATAATTGGGCTATATGTTAAAAACATGAGTTTAGACGTTATTGTTAAATAGTAATCATTTTCCTATTTTAATAGCCAATGGATTTTAAAGTTAAACTAATGTGCTTTTTTTAAGGTCTTTTCATGGATTGAAGTTCACATTGGACCCATATTTGATATTATGCATCTAACTTTGTTATGAATCTTATTATATTGTATATAAATATATTTAAAATGATTTATTACTATAATCTACAATACCCATATCCTGAAATTTTCTAAAATTGCAGTATCCACAGTCATATTGTTTTATCTTTATACTATCATACGAAATAGGTTTGTGCATGTCAACTATCAGCTGGGTTTATCATATTAGGATTTGTTACTTTTATCATGTCTTGACTCCTGAGCTAATTTTTTGAACTTCTCTCATCTCCTGGTTTAACAATCATAAGCATTAATTTGCATGCAATGTGAACATTATTTTATTTTAATTTGTTAAATTTAAATCCCATTCTAACTTCATCGCTTTAGAATCTTGTTTTGTCCTGTGCCCCCCTCTGCCCCCAGAGGTCCTCAAAGTTTTGATTGAGAGGCTTAAATATTAAAAGAATTAAAATAGCTGAACATGATATCCCTCATATGGTAAAGAACGCAAATAAAGGGTAGGAAACTGTGGATGGAATGCTAATGGTCAGAATTTATCCTCTTGATTGGTTGTTCTCAACCTTTGACTGAATCCTCTCTCTCTCTCAAACTTTAATTTCGGAATACTCACTTCTGCGTTTGACTGAGTAAAGGAATTGAGAGCAATTTTGTGCTGCTAGCCTTCTACTAGGCTTCAATGCCAACTTCTAATGTGTCTTTTCAGCAACCTGCTTTCTGCTAAGGATTTTATTTTGTTTAAGCTTTTAAGCTAATACGAAACCAGTTTAAAATGGCCCATATAGCATTACTTCATCAATGAAAATTCTGACAATATTGCAGTTGATTTTAGTAGCAATTGATGCATTAAAAGTAATAAGAAGAATCACAATTTCATTGCTTCAACAGGAGGCCATTTGAAGGGGTGGTGGAACCTAGTATGCCCCGTTAAAGTAGACTAAGGGGCACGTTTGTCTGGGCCAATGATGGTTTTGCCTTTGATTCTAATTTTGTTTCATAACCACTCTTTGAACATCATTAACCAGTTGAGTGTTTATTTGTTCCTAGACTAGTAATATTTTTACAACATCTTGATTTTTTGTCATTTTCTAGCTGAGAGTTGTTGTCATTCAATGCTCCAGGGTTTGGCTTATCTCTTTCATTCCATGACTTCTCAAGCCTTATGGCATTTCCTTCTAACCTCGGTTCAAATATGCCATGACATCATTACATCTATACAGGATAATATGCCATTATTCATTTTTCCCCATAGATGTTGGGGAAGCGATCTCTTACCCCTGTTGCTTTGTTGTGATTTAGAGTTTCATGAACATGCTTATTCGTCTTTGAACCTTACGATTGGAACCAATTGTTACATAGATTTGGATATTTAATTATATTTTGCTGATTTCACTGGTTATGTGTTTAGTTAATTTATACCAATTTGCATATCCTGGTAACATATATTTGAACTTTTCATTTTGATTTGTCCAGGTGGACGGAACTTTCATCGAAGGGGTTTTGTCTGGCAGAAAGAGGGTTGGATATGTTTCTATGCTCTTCTATGCTTCCTCTAGTCCTTTTTCACGCAGAATGCTTCCTGAATTTGAAATTCTTAGTTCCATGTTTCCTCAAGTAGAACATTTTGCGCTTGAGCAATCATTAACCTTCCCAAGGTTTTGAAGCTATCCCTGCTTTTGTTCTGAAGTTTCTGGATAATTGTGAAATTTCTTTCTTTTGCTATATGATACATGCAGTGTTGAATTGGATGATTTTAGATAGAGAAGGAGGAAAAGAGATAAATAAACCTAACAAATAATATGAGACTAATATTGATTTGATGTGATGATAATGTGATACAAAAGACAAACATAATGGTGCTATTTATACTAATAGTAGACTCTTAATCTTAATTAAATAAGAAAACAAAGCATGCAATATAAATAGGAAATAAATCCTAAGAGATCATTTAAGATATTCTAAAATATCTGAAGATATAATAATGTTATGGGATATTTTTCAGATATTCTAACACATAGTTTGGGGTTGGTATACGAGTTGCAGTATTTAGGTCCATTCTTTGTTCGGTGGCGCCTCAGCTTCATTTTGGCTAGCTTAATGCCATTAAATAATGTTAAAATGGATTCTTTGTTGTTCTACTTTGTATTTTGTACATGGAATTTGAAGTTCAGCAAAACATATAGCATACTCAATTGGTAGACTTTGTAAATGTCTTTTGATGTGTATGTTCATGTGGTTTTCCCTGCAGCATATATTCAAAATACGGAATCCATAGCTTGCCTGCTATCTTTCTGGTGAACTAGACATCAAGGGTGAGATATCGTGGTCCAAACAATCTTGACTCCCTTGTAGAATTTTATGAGATAAACACAGGTAAGCACATCTCACAGCTTGTTTATAAATTTTTAATTTTCTGGTGGAATTTCTAAGACCCATTTTTTTACCCGATTTTGATTTGATAGCTTGGTGATTAATCTAATTGATCCTTGGAATTTTCTTTTTAATCTCAAAATTTACATCGAAAAATAATGTGTTAAAGATAACAACTTTTTACAGAGTTTAACAAAATTCAATGACTGAACCTTACCATGTAACGTAAACTTATACCTCAATTGACCTGTCTGTCTCAGGGTTTGAAGCAAGTGATAATATTGTTGTTGGTCAACTACGCAGCTTGTTGAGTGATCAGTATTCAACTATGAAATCATTGATGGGCCTTTCTCTTAAAGAAATATCAAGCAGGGAACCCTACTTAGTATTCTCTATATCGTTTCTATGTTTGAGGATACTTTTATTTGTATTTCCCGAGATCATGATGCGTCTTCGAACATTCTGGGTTTCCTATGTTCCTCATTTGAACTTACAAATATTTGGCGAGACGAGCCAAGTGATGGAACGTGTTCTTAACATAATTGATGTCAGACGGATTTGGAACAAGCTAAGGCTGTGCAAGACCAGGAACTTTCATGAAAGAGCCAGGAGTGCTCGGGTTTGGGCATCGTCTCTGGCTTCTGTTTCTCTTGGCGATTCATAATCAGCTAGGTGATAATCTCAAATCTCAATGTTTGAACTAACAATCTTATTATAGGTGTTTTAAGGATAGTGAAGAGTTTTTTTGGCAGATAATATCCTCAAGCTGCAGTGAAGCTTGGAACACGTAGTCATCTCTCTCTCTGTTGCTTCTTTTTTGGGGGCAAAACTCTCTTTGCTAATTTTGTTATCAGCTAAAATGTTAGTGTTTAAGTTGGGTTTTGGTAGAAAGCAACCAGGCATGTAAATTTGAGAACAGCTTTCCTTTTTTGTAAATTTAGTCGTGTCTGAATGAAAATACACACATTAAACTATTAAAGGATAGCTTTTTTTTATTTTTGTTATTATTTTTGGGATTATTGAAACTGTTTCAGGTATTGTCCTAATCTGTCTACTAAACTAAAATTTGGCTGAGTGACTTGGTAGCAAGAAAGGCACATTTCATTCACAGGTTTGTCTCCTGTTACACTGGCATCCTTTTGCTACCAAAACTGGAGTAGTATGTCTTGTAAGGAAACTGGATCATATGCAGTTCCAAAAAGAACATCTAAGGGTTAAAATTCAGTGCATTATTTTTTCTTTAATAGTTTATCATAGAAAAATTTTAATGGCTGCGATCTGTGCAGTTTGAAAATAAACTTTAGAGGATCCTAATCCGTCTTGTAAGACATATTAAACGACTCAACCTATTTATTCTTGGTTGTGTTTTAGGATTCATCCCTTTGGTTTTACAAGAATTAATGTTGACAATTTACTTTAAAATTTTGAATTTGTTTTGATATGATAAACTATATTTTACTTTTGCAGTATAATTGTATGGATATTTTTGGAAAACTACTGGGTCATATTTGTTAAAATTAATTTTGTAGTATTGTTGGTAGGTACGTGTATGTGAAAACTTATTGGTCTGACTTTAAAATCAATTTTGTTAATTATAAAAGATACATGTTACTTGTGAGTCACTTGTATTAGAAATTTAGAATTTTTAGCTGAAAGAATCAATACTAAAACCTTAATCAAAATTTAACCAAGAATAAAACAACCTTAATCAAATTATTGTTAATGTGAGAATTGATTTGGAACGGGTAGATCAAAGACTTGGTTGATATCATGTAAAGAAAGAAAAGACTTTGTTGAACTTCTCACGAGATTAGGCCCGTGCTTCAGCCAGTAGAATAACCATACAAGAAGGGTTAAGCCCAAATTGTGAAACTTGGGCTTCGTAGGGTGGTTTGATGTAGCAGAATGCAAGAGGTGTTTATGCCCCTCTTCGACTTGTTGCTTCTTTTCCTGTTTTCTCAAAAATGGCAACTGTACTACTTACCCTTGGAGCAACGTTTTGGATGGCTAATGCCTATGTAAAATTCTATTGGAGCAAGTTTAAATATTTAATACCCCTACAACTTAGTGTCTTCGGTGACGTTCATTATGCACCCCTCCAAATGGGGCTGTGATAGTGGAGGACCTTTATTGCAAATTCAGACTTTTCATGTGTTAAAATTTGTAATAATACAAGTTTAAAAGACTTGACAGTTAAGTGTTGCACTAACCAGATTATCCATTATAATCGGTTAGAGCGATGGATTCCTGATTAAGGGTGCGTTTGGATACACAGCTTAATTAAACGTTTATTCAATAAGCTCTTTTTCAAATAAGATAAAAATAACTTATTTTCATAAGCTTATTTGATAAGGTTATGAAAATAAGGTAAAAAGAGTTTACGAAAAGATCATAAGCTATTTTCATAAATTATTTACATAAATTTATTTTCATAAGCTTTTCTAAACGCATCCTAAAAGATGCACGGTAAAAGCAACCAATGTCTTCTCATAAGTCCTGACATTGGACTCATGGGAAACATGTGATATGCTACCTTCAAGTAAGGGAGTATCTCTGCCTCCTCAAAAGTTAGCATTTAGGTCTGAATTCATTCAACACCTTACAATAATGGTATTGGAGAGTTACACTACATCTTCCAGGTGCAATTATGTGGTGCAACTGTGCAAGTGAACTTTCAAGAGGAAGAAGACTAGAATGATATTTAGCTCTGTATAGGGACAAGGTATTAGCATGGGTGCCTAGTCAGCCCACACAAATACCACGAATGCAGATTCACTGAATTCCACATCTATGAATACCAAATACCGGCTCTGGGTCATTAATAGGACTTGGAATATCTTCACTGAGGTAAATCATTAAAGTTACATAGTTCCTCTTTTATACGCTCCATCTTATTATGTCATATAATCACTTTTTACTTTTTACCACTTTAATCAACTCCCTACTCTTACTGCCCAACTTTAAGAAAATCATCAGGGTCCCATAAGTTATCGCACTTTTTCTCTAGGTTTTTTTTCTCTTTTCTATGTTTTTTTATTGGGTTCTTATATAAGAGTCACTTATTTCTATAAGCAAGTGTCTTTACATCTAGATGTAGTTAAGCAACTTTCATTAAAATTGCTCTTTTACGACTCTCTTTAGCAAATTCTTTCTTTTCTTTTTTGGGGTCAAGCCTGAGTAGATGGTTGGTCAATTAAAACTTGAATAAAAGTTTCTTACGTAAAAAAAAAAAAAAAGATATAGAAAAAAAATAATTATTCATTTTTTTTTATGTCGTTGTTAGTAGTTCTCCGATTTCATCCATTATTTTTCTTCTTAAGTAGGATTTTTATGTTAAATCAAACTAATTTATGAGAACTTTTTTTTTTGGTGATTAATTTATGAAAACTTTACCTCATGTATTCCTTAAAAGAATCTAGTCATTCATTCACTTTTCTAATTGCCATGAGCTAATCCTACAATTTTATATCTTATAAATACATGACAGGAAGGGAAGATGGTCTTTTCAGTTTCAACCGATGGGTATATTTGATAATCCTCTTAGACTTTTCCTCTTTTTCCCTCTTTAACTATGTCTCTCTTCGTTAAAACGACATACCGGTTGCAAGACACCCAAATAATATTATTGTATCATTTTTTCAGTTAACACAAAGCATCCAAAATCTCAGGATTAACCGCGATCGGAGTCATCCTATGCATGTATATGTGAAATTTATTTTTTGTTCATTTTTTAAAAAGTGAATTTCAGCAGTCCCTTTTGACATGGTTTTCACGTTTATAGATTGCTTGACAACTGGCAATGGAGACGAGACCCAAATAATTTCAATTCCAATCTCTAGGCCTTGGTTTTCGCCTCTAATTGATGAGGGAAAATGACCTATATACATCTATTTCAAAAGTTTAAAAACAGTAGCTTGCAAGAAGAATACGTACGTATTCCAGCGCCAAACACAACATAATTTATCTTAACATTCACGTGGAAGCTACAAAGTCGATCACTGCTAATCAATCTTAAGCTGATATAGATTACATCTAATGTGGTAAAAAACCCAGCTGCCATTTAACATGTTGCACCTGGCAGGTCTTGTGAGAGAAAATTGACACAAGCATCAAAAGACAAATTTTAGATTCTAATAGCTGTTCTATATTCAACCTTTTTAAGTAATGCTCATTTTTTCTTCTTTAGATTTCAGGAAAATTATGTTGTGTATTTATATCAATGTTGTTAAAATTGGACCAAATCCAATGGTTCCACAAGTCTTATCAAAATCAAATGACTATTTTTCTTTCTTTCTTTTTTTTAGAAAAATAATCATTTTTCCCATTTCATAATTTGTTAATGTACCAAGAAAAAGTTTATTAGATATAGAGCCTGTTTGGTAAAATTAGCTGTTAGCGAATAAGCTAGCTGATAGCGGATAATTTATAGCGAATAGCGGATAAGGTAGCTGATAGCGGATAGCGGATAAGCTAGCTTATTTTCTATGGAAGTGTTTGGTAAAACTAGCGGTTGAACTAGTTGAAAAATATAAAATGACATAAAAGGACATCTTCATTAATGATTTTACATAAAAGAGAGAGAAGAGAATAAAGGTAGAATTAAATGAAGATAATAAGGATAAAAGTGGAAAGAAAAATGAAACGCTATAAACTATAAGCTCAAACGCTAATTCAAGTAGCTTCTGGAAAAAACGCTATAAGCTCGTGACAGAGACGCTTACCAAACGGGACTACTTTCTCATTCGCTATAAGCTATCCGCTGTAAGCTCGTATGAATGCCTTACCAAACAGGCTCATAAAAGAAACTAATGAAGTTCATGTATAAAAGTAAAAATAAACTAATAAAGTTCATGTATAAAAAATAAATAAGTTAAATTTTAGGAGTCATTTATATAAAAAAAAAAAAAATAGTCCTATTCATGAAGTGGTGTTAATTTTCTTTTAAAATTATTAAATTAGATAGATATTGAACCAAATTTATTAAAAGAAGATAACTATAAATTAAGACTAAATTAGTAATGTTTCCCTACGGACGGGTCTTTTTCGTTGAACAGTTACTTGGTATAATTTGGAATGACCGACTATATGAAAGGATTAAAAACCATGCCCGTGGTCTTTTTCTCTTTTTCATATTACCAAAAGCCTAGCAATAGTTTAACTTAGTAATCAAACTTTGAATGATATGAACTATATGAAGATAAATAACATGTTCCTCAATCAGGGTTATGAAAATAAATCCGTTCCATGAATAAGAGAGAGCATGGCCGGGGAACTTCTTATAAAGATACCAATTGGTGGCGGGATTTGGTATTTAAGGTTTAGACGGTGGACCAACATAAGTGGTTGTGGGATCAAGATCCTCTCATGTTGAAAATCAACATGAGAAAATAATGTTGGGGATCTCACCCTTAAAAGACAAAAGAAATGAGAGTTTGGAATATGAAAAAAAAATGAGTAAGAGTTGATTAAGGGTGGAAATTAAAAACTTGAGAAAAAATAATGGGAGAGAATTCATTTCCGTGATTGTGGGATAATCATGTTTTTATGGTAATCATGTATAAAACCTGTTAGAAGGAAAGGAGTTCTCTCACTTGTGTTTCTCTCAACACTCAACAAAGCACTCACTCTACCAACTATATCTTACAATAATACACTCTCACTTTCACTTTCACATAGAAGGAAGAATAGAACTCATAGCTTTCTGAATATACCTCTCTATTGAATTCATTATTTCAGAGTGAGGATTACACATGTATTTATATCATACAAACCTAACAACTTTTTACATTGCTGTTATAACTAATTAACAGCTTATTAACTAACAATTTGTTAACTAACAACTAACATCTCAACTCTGTAGTATATCCAACACACCCCCTAATTCGGAGTTGCTAAAGAGTGCATTCCCAGCATCCTTCTCAGCTCCACAAATTTTGCAGCCTTCAATGGTTTAGTAAGTATATCAGCAGTTTGCTTCTCTGACTTGCAATATACTAGCTCAAGTCTTTCTTTGTTCACCTGGTCCCTTAGGAAATGAAATATAGTCTCTATGTGTTTACTTCTACCATGACCAATAGGATGTTTAGCCAAGTCAAATGCAGATTTGTTGTCTATCTACAGTCTCATAGCCTTCCCTTCTCTTAGCTTTAGTTCTTCTAACAAGGTTTCCAGCCACATAGCTTGGCAAGCTCCCATTGATGCTACAATATATATATTCGGCTTCACAAGAGGATAGAGCTAGAATATTTTGCTTTTTTAAGCACCAAGAGATTGGTGCTGTACCACAAAAGAAAATGTAGCCTGCAGTACTCTTCTTATCATTCTTGTCTCCACACCAATCCAAGTCACAATAACCAAAGACCTCTGCTTCCTCATTCTGAGGCTTATTAGAAAATAGGATACCATAATCCAATGTATCTTTGACATACCTTAGAATTCTTTTGGCTACCACAAGGTGAGTTGTCCTTGGTTTCTTCATGAATCGGCTAACTAAACATACTGTAAGGCATGTCGGGTCTTGTGTTACATAGGTACCTTAGTGATCCTACAATCTGTTTGAACAAAGTAGGATCAACTAATTGCTCATCACCTTCTTTCTGCAAGTGAAGACCAACTTCTGCAGGTATTTCTACAGAGTTGCACTGAATCATGTTGAATCTCTTAAGAATATCTTCAGCATACTTTTTCTGATGCAAGAAAATTCCTTTGTTTGTGGAGACAAATTCCATTCCAAGAAAGTATGACAACTTTCCCAAGTCTGACATTTCGAATTCCTCCATCATCCTCTTCTTAAAATCTGCCATTTCAACCTCATTACTTCCAGTTACAAGGAGATCATCAACATAGAGACACACTATCAGTAGATTGGACCGATTTTCATTCCTGACATACACTCCATGCTCAGTGATGCACTTCACAAATCTCTGCTGAATCAGAAAATTGTCAATCCTCTTGTTCCGGGCTCTAGGTGCCTGTTTCAAACCACATAGGGCCTTTCTAAGCTTGAGCACTTTCTCTTCTTCTCCCCTCACCTCTCCCCTCACCTCATAGTCAGGTGGCTGATTTACATACACTTCTTCCTCTAAGGGACCATTTAGAAAGGCAGACTTTACATCTAATTGATATAAAGACCACCCTTTATAACTAGCAAAAGCAACCACAATTCTTATAGTCTCAATTCTTGCAACTGGAGCAAATACTTCACCATAATCTAGCCCAAGCTTCTGCAAGAAGCCCTTTGCAACAAGTCTGGCCTTATACTTGGCCACTTCACCACTTGGTTTCCTCTTGATCTTGAAAATCCACTTCACACCATATGGCAATGTGACTAATTCCCAAGTCTTGTTTTTCTCTATAGATTTCAGTTCTTCCTCCATTGCAGTCCCCCAATTTTCATCTTGCAGTACATGCTCGAAGCTTACAGGTTTTGCTTCATCAAGCAAGGCAAGCTGAAATAGATCACCATCTGTGCTTACTGCTGTATCGGGGAGCATGGCATAGTCCCTTAACCTCTCAGGCAGTTGCCTTTGCCTTTGAGATCTCTTGGTCTGACTTTCATTTCCTGCTGGCTCACCTGTATCTTGATCAATCCCAAGATCCATCACTACTCGACTGTCACAGTCTCTAGTGCTGTTAGTCTGCCAGTTCCAGCCTTTTCCTTCATCAGCTATCACATCCCTGCTGAAAATCACTTTTCTCTTCTTAGGATCAAACAACTTATAAGCACCAGTTGTATGATAACCAATAAGAATCATCTGCTCAGCCCTGTCATCAAGTTTCTTTCTCAGCTGCTCAGGAACATGTCTCAGGCACAAAGATCCAAAGATTTTGAAGTGACTCACATTTGGCTTTGTGCCTGACCATGCCTCTTCAGGTGCGATTCCATGCAACCTTTTTGTTGGACATCATCCAAAATGTATGCTGTAGTAGCAACTGCTTCTCCCAAAAAATAAGCAGGCATGCTCTTCCCTTTCAACATGTTTCTAGTCATGTTTAGAATAGTCATGTTTCGCCTCTCTGTTGTACCATTGTGTTGTGGGGTGTATGGTGAAATTACCTCATGGATTATACCTTCTTTATTACAAAATTCCTGAAATTCATGGGACATGTACTCTCCTCCTCCATCGGTTCTGAGCACTTTGATTACTTTGCCACTTTGTTTTTCAGACATCAATTTAAATTTCTGAAATACAGCAAACACCTCACTCTTTTTCTTGATAAGATAAATCCACATTTTTCTGGAATATTCATCAATAAAATAGACAAAGTAGCTATTACCTCCTAATGAGTTTACCTCAAAGGGGCCACAAACATCTGAACTGATAACAACAAGTTTCTCCTCGGTTCTATTTGGAATTTGTGACTTGAAGGACTTCCTTGATTGCTTGGATTCACAGCACTCAATGCAAACTTCTTTTGGCACCTCAATAGATGGAAGACCTGTCACCATGTTTTTGGCTTTTAACAGGTGCAGGCTTCTGAAGTTCAAGTGCCCAAATCTTTGATGCCACTTCCAACTTTCAGTCTCAGTTAGAGTGGACAAGCACTGATTTTCAATTGTATGAATTCCAATCTTGAAGGTCCTATTCTTTGACAGAGGAGCCTTCAAGATCAGCCTTCTACTGTGATCAAACACCATCAGTTTGCTATGCTCCATCTTCATTGAATAACCCTTCTCTAATAGTTGTCCAAGACTTAGTAGATTGTGTTTCATATAAGGCACATACAGGACATCAGTGATTATTGATTGCACTCCATCTTTTCTCAAGATCAAGATTTTTCCAATTCCTTCTGCAATTACTGAACTGTTGTCTGCAAATTTTATATTGCTTTTCACCCCCTCATTGAGTTCTACAAACCAATCCTTATGGCCAGTCATGTGGTTGGAGCATCCCATGTCCAAGTACTAGAGATCAACTCTATCAGTTTCTGATTTAATGGTTGCCATCAAGAGAACATCATCAGATTCAGAATCCTCTTCATGAGCCAATTGTGCTTCTTCTTGCTTTCTTGCCTCGGCATTCATTGGCATAATGACCCCATTTCTGGCAGTTGTAGAGTTAAAGAAAGCGCTTAAAGTTGTAGAAAGTTAAAGAGAAATTGAGGGAGGAGGAGTGAAAGCGAGAGAAAGGGAAGGAAAGTGCGGGAAAAGTAAAGGATATGCATTGAAATTAAAGGTGTTGGGATGTAAACGTGAAAGACATATTTGATATGATATGCCAATCCGTGAGCGTCAACGTGTCTTAGGACGTATAAGACTTTGATCAAGAAATCAACTCTTTGTACATTGTTGTAGCTAGTATTTATAAGCAAATAACATAACTACCTAAGTGTTATCCTACTTCCACCTATTCCACTAAAAGATTTTAAGCACATGCTTATTTACACATCTTAAATAACTACTAATGCACTCCCCATGTTTTGCTTTGCAGTTCCCCTTTTTTTTAAATTTGACTTTTAACTCATGCTCAATCTTTTGTAACTGCTCCTTTTCAAATTCTGTTAAGTGACGCACGAGACCACTTCTTTGACAACTCATTTTTCTGTCAAAGCAGGAGCACCAAGTTGTTTCCTAGAATAACCCTCTATTCATTCTTTGTTTCTGATACAGCTAACCTTTATCGAAATCTATCTTGTCGGAAAGCGAAATGGTTTGCATGTTCATTCATTTTGTCGAATAACCTACCTGACATTTAGCTAATATTTGCACAAAATCCTTCTCTGATACATAAGTTTCTTTGGCTTGTCAATAATCCCTGTTTCAGGCTCACGTTTGTCGAAAATAGCAACAAATTAGTTTTTTCACGAGTTTTTCCGACATGAGGCCTCTTATCTTCAAATAATATCTGAAATTTTTAGTGATCCTTCTTGTCAAAATGTTCCAATTCTTGCTTTTAGTCCTATCAACTTCTTTACAGATTTCTATTATCAACACGTCTTCATCAAAAGCACTATTTCTACCTTTTCCGATGATTCCTTTGACATTACCTCTATTAACTGAACATGGCCAAAGATTTGGGTGGAATTTGGTTCATGAAATGTTTTATTATCAGGTAAACTATATTATGGGGAATCTCATTCTCAGGAATACTTCTTTCTCACTCTCACACATGTGAATGAATTTTCAACTTTCATCATAAATCTTATTCCCGGATATCTTTTATGCTTGTGATTGATTTTTTATCTCCCCTACTAAATATGAGAAACTTTTATTCCTACCTCACTTTCCTAGGAATATTAAAATATATAGGATATCAAATGCTTCATTAGTAAGGATTTCCGGATCAAAATAAATGACGTCGTGTCATAATTCTTTACTCCCAACGGATGCCCACCAAAATTCACATTTGTGTACTGTTGAAAGAAAGGTGAATGTTGAAATTGCTTGCTGACACATTTTTCTGACAAATTGTTGGCCTTCCAACTAAGAGGATTTGATTAGTTTTAAATTAATTGTCAAAGTACAAATGTATCAAAATAAAAAAATTTCTATAATAAAAAAGTTTGTTTAATTTTTATAATATAAGTAACATTGAACTTAACTTTATTATATATTTATATGTTATGAAAATCTCATTCCCATAAAATTCTTGATTTTATAAAAATACTAATTTAAAATGAATAATAGAATGTTATAAATGTAAATGTATACTACAAAGGTAGTATCTTTTCAAAGGAGATTTTTATTTTTTGTTCTTTGAGAGGATATCCCTACAGGCAAGCTATGAGACTAACTCTCAAGTTTGGGGTGATGGTGGTTAGGTAAAACCCTCCCCAAAGTGATAATTTCAGAATTTGAACCCCTAATATTGTAGGTGAAGGTCGCTTAGGGGTTGCTGTTCATTTCCACTACGATCAACCATTGTCGGGTAAGGAGATTATTTGTTGAACATCAAAATAATGATATCATATATATTTTATGTATTTTTAAAATATGTATATATAAAAAATATAAAAAATAAATAGAAAGTACAAATAAATGCATTTAATGATGAATATAATATTTAAAATTTAATATTCAAATAACAAGATTGGTTAATGAAATAATTTCTCAAAGATATTAATGGATCTAAAAGTTTGATCCATCCATGATCTATATAGGTTAGTTAGTTTTTACTTTTTAATTCTATTTGTTGAGTTATTTATATTCAATTTCTTGGATTTGATTTAAATCTAAAGTGAGTATTTTTAAAGTAAGAAAGTAAGGATTATCTGTTACAAAAAAAAAAATGATTATCATTGATTTGATAAAGTATAGGTATACATTACTTTCTCACCTTAAAAACATGATTAAAAAATCTCAAATCCTTCCCCTCGTTGTTATGGATTCATTCCCTTTTGGGATCATCTCAGTGATGTCATCCCGTGTTATGAAAATCGGATCGGATCGGACTGGACGATCGGATCGATTGAACCGTAACCGGGCTCTTGTCCGGTTTTGATCAGGGATCAAAACCGTTTCTACGGTCAAACCGCTTTGAACCGATAAAAAACCCGATTGGACCAGGTTGGACCGAATTAAAATGGATTTGATCGGGTTTCTTGAGAGAGTAAATTTTAAAATTTAAAAATTGTAAAACAAAAAAGTGAAACAATAAAGATAAAACCTAATCGGATGTCTAATCTTGTATTTCAAATCTAGCAATCCTTCCTTCATAAATGCGGCAATGCACAACAACAAAAGCTATTGGCCCCTCTAATTAACCATTCGTCTCGTCCGACAATGTAGAATAACAGAACACTTTGATCTTGTGTGTTTTGACTATTTTCCTTACATTTTTTAATATTGCATGTTATAAACAGGGTTAAATATGTTTTTGGTCCCTGTAAAATAGCGAAAATTCGCTTTTAGTCCCTTATTTTTTAAAAGTCATTTTTTGGTCCCTCAATTTTCAAAATAGCTCACTTTTGGTCGCAAACGTTAGCTCAATCTTCAAAGTAAGTACTAAATGTGAGCTATTTTGAAAATTGAGGGACCAAAACATGACGTTTTAAAAATGAGGGACTAAAAATGAATTTTCGCTATTTACAATGACCAAAAACATATTTAACCCTTATAATATTCTTCTTCAATACTTTTTTTCTGTGAAATTTAATCAAAAGGATATACAACTCATAATTGTTCTATAAGAATAGCAAAAATCATATAATGCAATTATTATATAGTTTTGTAGCTAAATTTCTTTTAATTCAATGTGTCATAAACCCAAACATTAAACTTTAAACAATAGAGAGAAGTAATATTATTCATCCATACTATTATAAAAAATGATTTCCCACCTCAGTGTCATATTTTTGTTTTTTAAATTATCATTGTCAATTATTCATTTAATAATTTAAAATAATATAAAAAATATAGTTATAAATATATTTTATTAAGGATAAAAATTTTACAGATAAACTTGTAAAGGATAATGTTATAAATAAATCCTACTTACCTATTTAAATATGTTTTTGGTCCCTGTAAAATAGTGAAAATTCGTTTTTAATCCCTCCTTTTCAAAACGTCCTTTTTTAGTCCCTAATTTTCAAATTGACATTTTTTTATCCCTCAATTTTCAAAATAGTTCACACTTGATTATTATTTTGAAAATTGAGATAATGTTAGGAATTAAAAATGAGCTATTTTGTAAATGGGAGATCAAAAATGAACTTTTTGAGAATAAGGGATTAAAAATAAATTATCACTATTTTAAGGGAATCAAAAATATATTTAATCCGTATAGATATATATCATTCAATCAGACCATTCAATTGAATCAGTTAAACACGTTGAACCTAAACTAAAATTTTTTTCGGTTTGATCTTTGGTCTGACTTTAGCAACATTGATGTCACCACACGACCACCGCCTTGGCCTTACACACCATGAATTTAATGGAATAAAATTAAAAATCAAGAAGTAGGAAATCATGAAGAAATCTATGTAGTATCCATTTATTTTCTTTTTTCAGTATTAGAATTGTTTGGAAGTCCCTTAAAAAGCACACTTCCAACAAAGCAACCGACAATCTCTCTCTCTATAGGATAGAATGATATCTCGGAAGTAACACAAGAATCTCTTCTTTTCTTTTCTTATCTTTTCTTTTGCAGTGATTGAAAACCTCTGGTTGTTACAAAATAACCATACCAAGTTTACCAAAGAGAAAAGACGAAAAATATCACACCAATAAGAAAATAAAGAGGAGAATATTTTGTTAGCTTGGCCATTACTTTACTTGCTGAAAAGGCTTTGGCCACTTAATCACCCTGGCTTTGCACATATACACATTCAAGACTCACCTTTATACGGGTGGGCATGGATACGGATCGACCCGCGAATTCGATGTATCCAATCCAATCCAATCCATAAATATTGTGTTGGTTCGGATAATTGGGTTGGGTTGGTTTCTGAATAAATAGACCCATAACTTATGGGTTGGGTGCTGGGTCCAAAGATTATAAACCCACTCAATCCAACCCAACCCACATATTAAGAGGAATATTATAAGTCCAGCTACTAGAGCGTGGAGTGACTCTTCTATCTTGAATTTGATGACTCTTCTTTAATACTCAGCCGCCTAAATTGGAGTGACCATTTTTTGGTTACATAAGCAGAAATAGTTTGAAGACATGCAGAAATAGCTAGAAGACATAGTCAGTGAAATTATTTAGGAATTGTTTGAAGACATTATTATTTTTTTATTTCACTTGTTTGTTTAATTTTGATGGATATTGTGTTCCAAATTGAAGTTGTATGCTTCATTTTGTATTTGAAAGTTCAAATTAATGCATTAATAATATTTTTCTTCCCCATTTTCCCTCATTATTTGCTTTTGATAAAAACAAAATAATTTACTACCAAACCCGATCACCCGACCCAAACCAACCCGTATGAGGTTGGGTTGGATTGGTTTGGGTTACATGAAAATTTTCGAAAAAACCGATCCAACCCAACACATATTTATTTGATTGGACTGGGTCTTTAAATGTATCAAAATCCACCCAACCCAATCCATGCCCACCCCTACACCTTTATCCAAAGCCAAGTCCTAATTAATTAATTTAATGTTTAATAATCCAATTTCAAATAGAGAACGACGAGAATCAGGATAAAAATGAAATAATATTTTTTAAGTACATACGAATTATGATATTGTTCTTTAATTAATAAAAATATACTAATAACTTATAGATTTTATTAATCAGTATACTAAGAATATGGATTAATGAATTCATAAATAATAAATTTTTCTTAAAAAATCAAGTGTTTAACTTTTCAAAATATTAAATATATTTTTTTTAATAAATTTTTTTTTTTTTAATTTTTTAATCAATATCCTTCGGATATCCATGATTAGCATTTCCGTAACTTATATAAATAGAAATACATTTATTACAAGGATACAAAAATCGTAGCGTAGAGGCTATTCTTCTTTGGTGGGGCCAGCTGGACCATTACTTTATTTGTCATCTTTAATAAGGATAAGCACTCCCTCACTCAATGACCCAAACCATGTGTCATGGCATATGAGTTCAGTCCTCACCAGACAAGAGCAACAAGACACCGCAACGTAGTGTCTTGCTCTTATTAGTATTGGTGAAATTCCAATTTCCAAACATAACTCCACCAAAGCCACCTTCTCACTAATTCAGCACCTAATATTAAGAAAAAAGCCATTTTTTTCTCTTTTTCTTCTTCTTCTTACTATATGATAAAGTAATAAAAACCAACCTTCCTTCTGATCATTCTGAAGAATTCTAGTAGAGATGGATATTGATGAGTGGGAATTCCTCTCTGATGATGGCTTACTTGATTTCAAAGAAGATGATGGTGGTGAGAATAGGATTTTCTTAGGGAAAAAGAACTCTGAGTCAAAAAGTGTTTTTGACAACTACTTCTGCACCTCACCAAAATCAAGGAATCATCAAAGGGTAGTGCCTAATCAACTTGTCCATGTTCCAATTCAATTGGAACCCAGAATTGGGAAGGCCCCAGATGATACTGTTTTAGTGGAAGAAGAAAACACTAAGGACCACCTTGTTGGAGTCACTGTGGTCCCATCATCAGCCACAACCACTGATCAGAAAATCCAAGTTTCCCACGTAGGGGGAGCTGTTGTGGAAGGTGATCAAGACACAGTTTCACAGGTTTTCTTTAAGATAAAGGAAAATGAATTTGTTGACATGAAAATGGACTCCCCAAAGTCCAGTAGTAGAGGGTTGTTTCCTCCACTTGATGTAGGTGGATTGAAATTTGAGGACAAAGGTGAGGCCATGGAGATCATGACCTCTCCTAGAATGAAGGTTGAAAAAGAAATGCCTATCAAAGAAGAAGAGGACTCCTCTGATGGTTTTAAATTATGGAAGTTGGGCTTGACAGGGATTGGAGCTATCTGTTCTTTTGGTGTTGCTGCTGCTACAATTTGTGTTTTGTTCTATGGAAGCCAGCATAGGAACAAACTCCAGCAGCACCATAAGATTCGGTTCCAGATCTACACAGATGACAAGGTCAGCAAATGTCTTCCAATTCTTAATTCTTAATTCTTAATTCTTAATTGGTTTTGTTATCCATTAAAATATGTTTTTATGCTAAAATAATGTTAGCAACACATATATTATTGAGCTTAATTGGCATGTGACTTTAAAGTTTTTTTATTTAATAAACTTATGATAAATCATGAATGATTTTTAAGTTAATTAATATAAGAGTTAAAATATTTTTATTGATAATCGATTGGCGTATAAAAAATCTTTAGATATATACCGATTAAATCCTATATTATTTTATATTTGCATAATTTTTATTATTTGATTATGAATAATTTTATTTTTAATGAGTAGGTATTCTCACACTCTTTTTTCCTGCTTTCCTTTTTACACATATTTTATAGCCATGGATTATCTACCCATCTTTATTTTTAAAATAAAGACTATTGAAAAAAAGTGTGAAAATATTATTTTTCATTATTCTTATTCCTATATTTACTTGCATTCCGATTCTTCCACACGTCAAGAAGAAAGGTGCACGCATATGATATGCAACTAACTTTATTTTCCATTAATGAGACTGTGATGGAAGAGCAACCGTGTAATTTTTTTTTTTTGGTATACGCAACCGTTTAATTTGATGAAATAATGTCATAGATGGGGTGGGTGGGGGAAGAAAAGGACTTTGATTTTTTTGCATCAAGCATGGAATTCTACTATTCTTGAATAGTTGATTTGATTTGTTTCAAAATTCAATCGATTATGAATCCTTGGATATTGAATTATTGAAATGACCCTTGATTGATTGCAGAGCATTAAGCAAGTAGTACAACATGCAACCAAATTGAATGAAGCAATTTCTGCAGCAAGGGTTGTTCCTCTGAGCCGAGCTCACATAACCTATGGTGGTTACTATGATGGTCTTTGAGGCATTGATTAATTGCCTTCAGTAAACCTTTTGGATTCTACAAATGGGTCAGCAATGCTTCAAAATCTATTATTATGGCTCTATCATATAGTTTTGTAAATAAAATAATGCAGGATGTTATTTCCTTATTGCTTTTGTTTGTTCTGTTGGTTCTCTACGGTCTTGTAAATCAAGTTATAGATAAGGGGCTCTTTAATTATTATTTTATTATTATAAAAAAAGTTTGTTCGATAGTTGCCCCAAGTTATGGAGCAATTTTTTTTTTCAATCTGAAGTTATGGTGAATGAAAGGTTTGAAAAAAAGAATTGACTGGGGGTAATGGTAGAGAAACTTGAAAATGTCAGGCATGCTCGACCAAATGCTGGCATAAGAAGGCAGTATTACATTAGGGTGACAGCAATTATCTCTATGTTTCTGAAATAAAGTTATGAAGAAGAGTGTGTTACGAAATTAATGCTCTATTAAACTAGTTGCTTTGAGTAATAAGAGATTCAAATATTTTAAACAAATGATAGGTTCAATCTTGATTTTTGTATATGAAAAAAATTGGATTGGGAGGAACGAACGATCTTGTGTATCTAACAGATTTTCGACGGAAATTAATCATTATTAATAGTAGCAAATATTCAATACCTATAATATGATTAAAAAGAAAAGTGGAGCATCAAAAATATATTTAATTGGTGCTTTATATCCTTTAAAAGGATGGACGTGTACACGTAGCAGGGTATCCTATTTGTTGCACTAAGGACACGTACAAGAAGTGTACTGCATTTTTCACAAGTCCACCGCTTGATTAGACCCCAAAATTTTAGTATGTATATATGAGCCAGTCCCAGTTCCTAGCTCAATCACTTTAGGAACTGAAGCATATTTGATCAATGATAGTTTTAGGTTGTTTTGAAGTCACCCAATCATATTAGGCTGGCTCAGTCGAAGAGCAAAACAACTAAGACTCTTGTTTTAAAAAAAAAAGGCTTATTTTATATTTTTTTATATTAAGCTTTTTGATATGTATAATATATCAATAAATATAAGTTAGTCTATTTTGTATAAAAACTTATCATTAGATGTTAGATCCAGGGATCAACTCCTCATTGTGCACAAAATAATTAATTTTGTATGAAAAAATTATTGGGTTAATTTTTTAAAATACCTTCACCATAAAATTTGTTTTAGGTTTCAATAGGTGTTTGGTCGGTCCTGATATTAGGTCGTGTGATAAAATTCATTTTTTTGCAGATCACATGCAAACAAAAAATGTCAGGATGAATTAATAATGTTCTTCAACAATAATTCAGGCTTTATAATTCCAATATCAGAACTTACAAAACAGAAAGAGTTTTGATATCAAATAAATAAATAATAGAAAATAATTTATTTAAAATGGAATAGAATGTGTCTCATATCTAAGAGATAGGTCTCCAACTGTCCATTTATTAAGTAGTGAAAGGTCTTATAAGGATTAAGGGTGTATTTGAGTAAATAATTTAATTAAGCGCTTATGACATGAGAGTTCATGACTTTTTCATGAAAAGCTTATGAAATTAAGTGAAAAGAGCTTATAGGAAGGTAATAAGCTATTTTTATAAAATCTTTCAAATACTTCCGTAACGTGTATATGATAAGTCCAAATAACCTCTTTAGAAGCTCTTCCAGATGTTCCTCTTTGCCATCTTTGGAATTGTTGTTTTGAGAGACTCCGGCCAAAGTATTAATTGACCTTGGTGCGCTCCCCACCCACTACTGTGTTGTGCAGTCCTCCTTGTTACTCCAAAACTCTGAGAGCATTTCAAATGAGAGGAATATGATAATGGAAACACCACAAACCTAGGTCATGCTAGCATATTTCATTATTAAAAAAAAAAAAAACCTCAACTGAAGTGGAACAGGAAAAAACAACTCATCATTTGGATGGATCAACGACTCTGACAGGGCCTCTAAAGATCTCTATTATTGTGAGTGGCTCGAGGACGAGGCAACAGACAGTCGTGGTGTCACCGTTTGGCTGAAGTGCAGGTCAGCTGAACACAACCATCACCCTCCTCTCACGAGCCTCCCCTTTGTGTCCAAGCTTAATGGCCATCTGCAACCACAAGAGAACGAGAGTGAGAGGAGGGAGACAATAGAACGTGCGTGAGGACATTTGGGGGCGGAAAAGAATAGAATTGGGAAGAAAAAAACCCTAGTTTAGCAACTTTATACATATGTAAGGCTATTATTGTAATTATGTAAATAGCGAGGCGGGTTCGGGATCGAGGGCGGGGCGAGTATCAATATCCCCATCCCCGGCCCCGCCCCCGATTTTGCAAAGTGGGAAAAACCCAAACTGAACCCAGTTAAAGCGGGTTTTCCCCGTCAAAGTTGAGGCGGGTTTGGGTGGGTACCCCCGGGTTCGGGTCCTGTAACCATACCTACTTCTTAGGACAATAAATATATCACTTCTCCATATAAAACTTGTTTTTCTTGATTCCTGAAACAATACCCTAATTAAGGACACTGGGTAACATTCTGCAATTACATATTACTTATTCACTTATCAATTTAGGAAAATTTTCTCTGTACCAAAAAAATTAGGAAGATTTTCTTTAAAATAATGGCATGCCTATCATTACTTTTTTTTTTTTGTTGGAATCCATCGTAATTAGGGTCTTTGGCTCACCAGTAGGTCCCAGAGTATCCCCACAAGCTTAGATCCATAATCTAGATCCGCTATGAGACTAATATTCGCTCGGGTGCTTAATCACAATTAAGGCTCTTCTCCCCCTCCCAAAGATGTGTTCTGCGGGATTCAAACCCAGATCCTTCCCCACAAACTCAGACTGCACAACCAACTGAGCCACATCCATTAGATATGCCTGTCATGACTTTTAAATTTTATTAATTTTGTACAGTTAATTCATTGTTTAGTAAAATTAATACAATATATAAAAAGAATATACATGACTTACATATTTAGCATGTATTAGTATATTATTATTTAATTTTCTTTAAAACACTATCTCATATTGGTAGTGACAAAAATGGTTTATAAATAGAAAGTTTTCTCATATACATCCAAATTGTAACACAAAACATGGATTTGCATTGATCGATAGTTCTCTTTGCATTTTGGGAGAATATGAAAATGCATAAACTATCTTTTTACCTATTATTTATGGATCAGGATTCTCTCCGACTAACCCCTCTCCTGCCCCTCTCCAACCCTCTATCTCTCTCTTCATTCTTCTTTTTTTTTCTCTCATCTTCTCATCCTTTCTCCGTTCTCTTTCTTCTCCCCTTCTTATTTTTTTCTGCTGGAGAGGCTATTGATTATATATATATATATATATATATATAGTTGCTAATCTGCTATGAGTTGTTTGGGTAATTCGATGTAGGTACGGTCTGAAGGTCTTTCTTCTGTTGTGGTGGTCCGAGCGATAGAATGGGGGTGCTCCTACAATAAGTCAATAACAATCCAAAAGGAATTGATTTTAAAAAATCGAGGTTACAAAAATTGATTTGTGTTTGGTAATGATATTTTAAAAGTCGGTTTAGAAGAATTGATATTGTTTGAATGATAAAGTAAAATCATTTTTGAGGTGTAAATATAAAGAATTTTGTAGGTCTCCCCTAGAATCAATTTTACTCAACGAAAAAGTTAAAAATTCTTGCTTCCCTTAAAATCAATTCTACCCATCCCAAAATTGATTTTATTGAATGCACTTAATTTGTAACTGTGTTTGGTTCTACTTCTGGAGAAATCAGAAGTGCTTTTGCACCTGTTAAACGTGCTTCTAGTAAAAAAAGAGGTGTTTGGTTACACGTTTATGGAAACAATTTTGCATCCAAAATCAATTCTATCATAATCAGCTTGGAGTAGCTTCTGCTTTTGGACTGAAAAATTACACTAAGTTTTATATCAAACTTGCTTTCAAAATAAAAACATCCAAACATAAATCACTTTACTTCAAACTCAATTGTATTGAAATCAATTCTACAAAATCAATTTCATCTAAAATCACGTTCGTCAAACGCTCATCCAAACACAAGCTAAACAAACAGGTCCAGTTACTATTCAAATTGATTTTGGTGTCTCAAAATCAATTTTGAAGTCTCTAAAATCTTAACCAAACAGGCACTAAGTCAATGATGAAATAAGTAAAATCATGCATGTGTGATAAAAGTTGGAGAGGAAGATCTCCTACCTTTATCCTGATCCTATTTATAGGGGAGTATGTGAACCTATGGCCCATCATTTGCTTAGGCTAGCCTGAGGTGCATGAGGAAGTGTCCAGGCGGGGGCATGACGTATGATCCATTTGTTTTAGATTTTGATTTTGATAAATTTGATTTTGAAAGAATTTATATTAAAAGAATTGATTTTAAAAATAATCAAGATAAAAAAAAAAATTGATTTGTGTTTGGTAATGATATTCTAAAAGTGAGTTTAGAAGAATTAATTTTGTTTAAATGATAAAATTAAATCATTTTTTAGATGTAAATATAAATATTTTTTAGGTCTTACACCTAGAATTAATTCTATTCAACGAAAAAGTTAGGATTTCTTGTTTCCCTTAAAATCAGTTCTATCTAACCCAAAATCGATATTTTTGGATGCAATTTTGTAAACAAATACCTTCAAAATCCTCAAACCACTTTCAATGCACCTAGAATCATATTTGGATTGCTCAAAATCTTAACCAAACAGGTACCAATTCTTTTATTTTGAAGGCATGAGAGAGGTGACACTTCATAGGTGTGGTTATTGCTTGCTACGTGCCAGGTTGAGTCATCCCAACACGCGCCCATCTGTTCATCTCGGGTGCTCGGGTCAAGCAGGTCCTAATGGACGTTGGAGTGTCCCACCAAACCTCGTAAGATGATGGGTCTGGGGCGGTTACCCCAGATCAGTTGCATAATTAGCTTGCTAAGATTCGTGAATAAATCAGAATTTTACTATTGCTGAAATATTTCATTAGTTATTCGGCTTTTGCTAAGGTGAGCACGTTAGCCAAATCTCTCACTGTGAGAGACGTGTGTTATCGGCTAGAGCAAGATATTTTTTTCTAGTCAAGTCTAATTTTTGGACCCTTTATCATGTGTGTTAGTCAAGTCTCAACAGCAACCAAGCTCATTTTTGTCACTTTGTCAAAATCCCAATTGAATTCAACACAAACCCAAAAACGATTCAGAATGAAAATACGATTTTTCCTTCAAATTCCAAAGATCCTCATCATCTACAACGATCGTGAGTTTGATTTAAACTTAAACTCTTTGTAAACAAAAACTTGGTTGAGCCTGAAGAGACTTGTCTAGAAAAGAATATTTATAGCTTACCTGAAGAGGTCGTAGAATATTGTGCCTGAAGAGGTGTAGAATATTTATAACAAGGTTTTTGTTATAGTGGTTAAAGCTCTCACGATAGAGGGGATTGAACGTAACTCTTGGGTTAAGAGTAAACCAGGATAATATCTTTGTGTTATCTTCTATCCATTTTCTCTGCCTTAAGTTTATTTATAACTAACGCTTGAGATTGAAATTGTTTTCTTAGCAAACGTCTTTCAAGAAAACGTTTTTAGCGTGCGCCCAAAGTTCCTTGTGTACACTTTCAGCATTAGTTGAGTGTCTTTGCGTCCAAACGATTACGAAAAGCTATCTGCTTGCGAAAAAGGTTTTAGAAAATTTAAGAAACACAATTCAACCTTTTTTCTTGTGTTTCCAACAGGTTCCTTCTGAAATAGACAGATGTAAACACTAGAAGGGGGTTGAATTGTGTTTACCAGATTTAAAGAGAAATAGAAACTTTTTCTAAAGCACAACAGAGAGCAGATGAGTGTTTTGATATAGGGCAATCAGACGAGCAACTTATATGAAGGTTTTCACAGAAAGGTACACACTCATGCAAGATGGAAAACAGATTTAATAAACACAGTTATGATCTACTTAGTTAAAAGACAGTTAAGATAAATACTCAAACTAAAGAGATAAGGGATAGAGAGATTGAACACAGTAAGTTTATCTTGGTTCACCCCTTAATAACAGAGGCTACGTCCAGTCTTCAGCAGCACCAAGTTTTCTCAACTATAACTGATCAGGTTACAGGACAGACAAGTATTCTTTGCTCACCTAGCCTCTTCAGGCTCTAACACAAGTATTGTTTTCTTACCTAGCCTCTTCAGGCTCACTCAGGTTTGTTTAAAAGAAGATGTAAATTAATTACAACCTGCAAATCTCTCACAAGCACTCAAATGAGTGTATTAAATGTAATTGTCTGAAAGACTGCGTATTAACTTCAAATGATTGGAGAATAAGAAATGAAAGAATGAAAATATAAATGCATAGAGTAATTGCTCTTTGAATGCTGTGTTAGTTCTCTATATGGAATCTTCAGTGTCTTCTTCATTAAATAGGCTTCAAGAGATTAAAGCCGTTAAAGACATTCCTTGAGAGCTTGGCCTCTTGCAGATCTTCATTAAATGCAAATAGAGTCCTTCTGGTCAACAATTAAGGTTTAAGGAACGTTGCTTGTGCTCTAAGATAGGAGGTACAGAGTTTTCTGATACACCATCAGTCATATCAGCTCTTTACATATGCCTTTTGTCCTTCACAGGCAATCTTCCCCTTTGTGTGTAACTTGCGGTTGTACTCAGGGATAAAGTACTTTTGTTGTACTTTCTTTTTAAGATATGATGTTACTTTGTGACAATTGGGCTTCTGATTTCTTGATTCTTGTGAGAAGACTTTAACACATATTCTAACATGAACAAAAGTCTTTAATATGCTTCACTGAAAGTCATCAGACGAGTGAAGATCTTTAGCTTTAGACAAGTTGACATTTTAATAAGCTTTAGACGGGTGAGCTTGCTTGGTCAGACGAGTCTTGACTTAGTACAGATAATTAATGCTTATAATATTAATCTGCACACTAAGTAGACGGGTTATCAACCATAGACGGGTTCAATTTAAATCATTGACTAAATGTTTAGTTTTCATCAAAACTTTGGTAAATGCACATCAGACATTTTGGAGACTCAACACCTTCAATGTCATATGGCAGAACGGAGTAGACGTCAGACCGCGACGATTCGCGGTGGTCCAAGGTTGAGAAATGGTGGCTATATGCGGTGGGTCAAGGCTTAGACTGGTGGCTGGTACAGGTCGATTAAACGGAAGTTTTGGCGAGTCATATCGATAGAGGATGACTCTGGCAGCCTTGTAGGCTAAGGTTTGCCGACCATTCCTTCGGATGGGGGGTGGGGGCGCAAGGTACATCGGAGGAGAGATGTTGTTGAGTAATCTATGTAACTAGTTCCCTTAGATGATGAAAAAAAAAATTAACCATCCAAAGATCGTATAGATACCACCTGGTTGAGCATTAGAATGAGAGCAGACTCCCCTCAATCACGATTGGTTCATCAGGCTGTATATTAACCGTCTAATGGGATAACGATTAAGTAACCTATTGTATGAGAGCAGGGACCTCCCACTGGGCATCAATTGAATAGCCCAACCCATCACGGGCTATTCAGAACATAAGCCCAATACTATTCATTATATTGATAAAATGTTATTAACCATAATTAATATATTAATTATAATTCCAGATAATTAATTAATGCTAATCCATAATTTTGATTAATTGAAATAATTAATCTAACATTCTCCCACTTGGATAATATTAGTCAATTATCGGAAGAACAAGAATTTTATGACTAGAATATCAATTATGGTTAAAGCACATATCAATCAATAGTCTAAAAAACATAAGCTTCAACATTGCAGAAATGGTATGATACATGTTAAAGACTTACATTCCATATAAAGAATGATGTATTTGGAAAAGCATAATCAAGTTAAGAGTAATATGCAATCCAAGTATGGTCCAAGCATCTGAAAATGCTATAAGAGATATGATATATCAAAGAGATGTCATCTCATACATATCTCATATAAATAATTTCAAACTCCCACTAATCCAAAACACCATAAGACTTTAACCAAAATATGAGTTGCAGTATTTCGGTAAACTCTAATAGTTAAGTTTTTGGTTAGCGGTTGTCCAAGCATGTTTTCTCTAACAATATGCTCGATTCAAGTCTGAAATTTGTAAATGCCAAAAACATAATCCACATGTGTCCAAGTGCTCATAATAGTCCAGTAATAAAAGTAATTACATATGGGCTAAAGCAATAAATGATCTATAATATTTGACATTCAATTAATCCAAAATTCTACTAAATAAGTGATTATGTTAATCCAGAAACAATTAGGAAATTCAAGAATCTCCTACATGAAAGGCATAGACACCTACTTCAAATAGAATGATACTATAGATTAATGTGGTCACAAGAATGTCAATAATGAGCAAACACTAAAGACTATTGGTCCAAACATAAGATTTACAAATATTTCAATAATGCAAAACATCATACTCGATAGGAGTACTAACGTTATACCTGCGAAGTACTTATATATCTATGACCTATCAGAATGTGGTGTTTGGGTAAAAGAGAAGCACAATATGATTGCATGCTAAAGAGATTAATATGCAATTCCCAACAAATGACATTGACATTTACTTGAGATGCCTACTGAGATTCAACATATTTTATATATATATATATATATATATGTGAACACCCAATTTTGTCCGGGTCAATTTTCTTTTTCCTTTTAATAAAAAAAAATAGCAAAAATATTTAATTAAATCTTAGCTCAATTCTTAAAGTAGGCTCATCATGCTTTAATAAATAAATAAAAAAATGAAAAAAACGAAAAAATGAAAATAAAATAAATAAAATAGTAAAAAAATAAAAATAAAATAAAATATGATGAAGATTAAGTTGTTTTAGTAGATAGGAAAAGATAGTGATAGTTATCATATATCCATTATTTCAAACTCTCAAAACAGATTCTGCTTCATATAATTATCATAATCTATTTGAGATAGATAATGATTCTTTTTGATAGCTCATCTAATTTGATAAGGGGAGTTTGTTATTTTTTCTCCCTATATATTGGACTCTATTCCATCATGAAAGGGGGATCGAAAAAATTTCTAAGTACTTCCCCCAACTTCATATTTTTATCAATCACTCTTCTTTTGCAGTTCTTCACTTTTGATCTCCACGTCTGTTCTTTACTCTCCATTCCTCATTCTTCATTCTTCTTCCTCACTGACTTACCCCTAATACCAAGACATCTTCTTTCTAAAAAGGAAGTTCACATCAGTCCATTACTATTGCACACTAATCCTTCTCACGCATCATTGAAGATTCACATTGTTGCAAGCTTGCCCAGCCGTGCGAGCTCCACCCAGCAGCATCTCAGTTGCCGTCCAGTTTCGCCCTCAAGCCACTAACCACGGCGCCCACGTGCAGCCCAGCCTCACCGAACTGCTGTATCAATTGCTGCAACTCTGGTTGAACCATTGTGTCGTGCCGCCGTCTCCGACGTTGGCATAATTTTTCTTTCACCGTCCACTATTGCCTTGTTAGTGAGTATGTACCAGAGGAACACTCCCTGGTCTTCTTTCTTTTCTTAAACAATTAGTTTAGTAAAAATCTTTTTTTCTTAAGAAATTAAAAAAATAAAATAAAATCATAAAGTTATTCAGTTTGTATAAAATAAAAATAAAAATAAAAAATAAACAGAAAAATACTTTTCAATTCTTTATTTGAATAATAAAAACCCCTCTAAAAAATAAATAAAAATAAAAATATTTTACAAAATAAATAAAATTTAACCAACCAACCAATCATTTTCTACAAGAACTACGTGGCTTTGAGTTTCCCATCGCACCAGGGAATACGTAGGAGCGAAATTAATCATTTCGTCAAGTTAAAATTAAATTTTCCTATTTTTGTGTTGTTTATCTTCTCTTTATTCTTTTTTGGGTAAAACAAATATTTTCGAAGTTATTAAAATATGCACAATTAACTTGAGGTACCGTTCTTAGAACGGGCGATGTAGGGTGCTAATACCTTCTCTACTCGTAACCGACTCCCATGCTCGATCTCAATCCTTTTAAAAAAGACCAGTTTCCTTAAGTTTATAGTTTTTCCAATTTTTTACAAAAAATAAAATTGGTGGCGACTCCTCTTTATTTTTTCGCGGCTCCCGGACGGGACGGTCGCGACAGCTGGCGACTCCACTGGGGACTTTTGAGAGTCAGGCCTATCATAGTTATTTGTGCTTTTGTTAATAACTTTTATTTATTTTACCCTCTTTTATTTATTTATTCTGTAAATATTGTACAATTATAATTTTGATTTAACTGTAGGATAGACGACATTTTTGTATTTGCATGATCTCCTTTGCAGATAAATGGGCGTAGTCTTAGGATTTCAGGTTTGCATGCTCCCTCCACACACCTCACCAACACATTGTGCACACACTTATGAGTGTGACTCTATACCCGGGTCCTAGTAAACCCTAAGATTAAGAAAGAGGTTGTGTAATGATAGCCACTTTGGATGTACGTCCTGTTTGGGTATCATGAAAACCTCATCTAGAGTGTGACCCTTTTATGATGTCCCACACCTAGTAGATCTCCTACTGTTGTGGCCAACATCATGAATTGGGATCTTAGCTCTGGAGGCCTAAAGAATTATTGGATTTGTAGAGCCACCCTAATAGGAGGTCATGAATTAACATTCCATAGACCATTAGGATAGAATCTAATAAGGTAACCCGATTTAGGGCACAGAGGGGGGCGTACTTTCTCCTTATCTTTTATTTTCTTTTTTATCATGCATGTAATTATTTTCTTTTTTATCATGCATGTAATTTAATAATGCTTCTTGTTATAGGAAACCAAGGGTGAATATTTTTGAAATGGGAGATAATATGGGATCTGATCACAGTGAGTCAAGGCCATCAGTAATAAAGAAAATTTTTCATTTGAAAGCCAAAAAAGTTGATACCACAAGCCTCAAAACTCTGGGTCGGATGCTGACAATATCTCAACGACTCACTCTCACAAGGAAGTATGGAAAGATTTTAAATTTATTGGATGTTGAGGTGCAAGTAGAGGCAATCACTGCATTGGCCCAATATTACGACCCACCATTGAGGTGTTTCACATTTCAAGACTTTCAATTAGCCCCCACTTTAGAGGAGTTTGGGCAAATTCTGGGTTTGCCATTGGAAGGAAAGAAGCCATATCATTACATCGAACAATATCCGGCTATCCAAACTGTGGCAAATGTATTGAAGATACATCCAAAAAGTCTACAAAATGCGCAAGAATGCAAAAATGGGACTAAAGGATTCTCAAGAAAATACCTTGAAGAACATATGCATCATCTGGTAAAGATAGAGGATTGGGACACGTTCATAGATGTACTTGCTTTTACTATCTATGGCATTGTCCTCTTCCCTAACCTTGAAGACCATGTCGACTTTGCTGCCATTGATGTATTCCTTGCTCGCAAGTTCAACAATCGGAATCCTGTTCCAGCCATTCTAGCAGATATTTACTGTACCCTTGATTTTTGTCATGAAAGAAATGGTAAAAGAATCATTGGTTGTTTACCAATGTTATATGTTTGGCTTACGGCACATGTTTTCTGCAGAAGTTATAAAACAGATTACCCTATCACAGACTTCAAAATGTATCAATTGAAGACTAAAAGTGGTCGTGAGTGGGCAATTTACATGGCTCAGCTGAATGAAAATCAAGTCATATGGTATCCACAATGGGAAGATGTAGAAGTCCTAGTGTATCAGTGTGGGGATTTCCCAAATGTACCCCTCATGGGCACAAGAGGTTGCATCAACTATAATCCATTACTAGGACAACGTCAGCTTGGTTACCCTATGGTGGGGCCACCCGAAGCGGCCTTGATAACTCCCTTCGTCTTCTACTATAAAGATGGGAAGAATATAGAACTGCTCCAAAAGGTGCGAAATTCTTGGGACAAAATTGTCAAAAAAAAAAAGGAAAAGAGTTAGGAGTCAGAAGTTGGGCTGCGCAAGAAAGTTATCGTCAATGGGTCAAGGATAGAGTATCAGAAATTAAGTTACCATTCAGAGAACTAGTAATTCCTTCAATCAAGGAACCTCCTCTTACGATTGAAAATGAAGAATTAAGGGAAATCAAGACAAAACTAGCGAAATGTGAAAAAGAGGAGGAAATGACAGAAAATGAGCTGAGAAAAGCCCTTGAAACATGCACGGCACTAAAAAGAGAAAATATTGAAAAAAGCATCACTCTTGACAGGATCAACAAAAGGATAAAAACAGAACATGAGTATATGATGAAGACCAAAGGATGTCTCAAAGGAGCTAATAAAGAACTGACAATGCGAAGGCAAGAACGTGACCAAGCCAGAGCTGAGAATGAAAAACTCAGAGAGCTCCTAACAAAGACTAAGATGGCTCGCAAGGATGCTCAAAAGCAAGATGATGACCAAAAGTTGGAGGTAGACCATGTGATTGCTCAATGTAATAATACCATTGGAGAAGAAAAACAACGCATGGAAGAAATAACTGATAGATATCGAGCCGCCATCAAAAGGGAGCAAGCCATAATAAAAGACTTGAATGAGCATGTGAAAGGACAGGCAGATGATATTCAAGGATGGATAATGAAATTTTCACAACTAGTATGGTTAGCAAATACTGCCATAGCAAAGGTTCCAAGACACTTGAAGGAGGCAGAGGCAATGATGAATCCACTCAACACACCATCTGAAGTCAAAGACTGCATAGAATATTGCAAGAATTTGATAGGAAGAATCAAGGACATAGCTCCTAAAAATAAATAAAAGTTTTGCAATTAGTGGTAGAGTTTCGGTTACGTTTCTATGAAGCGAATAAGCGATGTATTCAGCAGTTATAAATGAAAGGCTATTTTCTCACTGATGATCCCATATTATTCGCTTCCTCAACTTAATACCTTTGAACGAGACGTTCTGGGAATGGTTAATCAAAAATATTTACCATTGAATTATTTTCTTTGAACGAGACGTTCTGGAAATAATTAATATATTCACTAGTAAATTATTTTCTTTGAATGAGACATTCCATAAATGATTAATACTCACTATTAATTTTTTTTTCTCCCTTTAAACAAAACGTTTTGAGAATAACTAATATACACCATTGTTTGAAATATTCGCCAATTTCATTCCGTAAATTATTTTCTTTGAACGAGACGTTCTGGAAATAATTGATACTCACCATTAATTGATATTCGCCATTATACCTTTGAACGAGACGTTCTGGGTATAATATTCACCATTAAAACTAATACCTTTGAGCGAGACGTTCTAGGAATAGTTAATAAAAATATTCGCACAAGTCTACAATACACCCACAAGTAATTAATAGTTGTCATGCGTGATTTTTATAGCAGGAATATTAATCAATATAGCCGGGAAACAAGTACCATTACACCCTTAGCGGAGCCGATCACAAGCTAGAATCATGGCTGACCTAGAAACAACTCAAGAGATTAGGGATGAAGTGAGTCAACTCAAAGAGCAGATGGCCAAGATGATAGAAATGTTGCAAGCAATGCAAAAAGACAAGAATACAGATGAGAATCCTTCAGCCTCAAGCGAAGAACAGCCGGCTAATCCTCTTCAGGGCTTCAATCAGCAAGGAATCCTGGTGCCTCTCACCATGTATCCCAATAATCAAGCTCACTCTGCATTTGACCCGAACAATCCCCCATATGGGCTTCCCCGAGGGTTTGTGCCAGCAGTAGCCACTATTTTGCAAGACAATAACTCAAATCATAACCCTCACATCAATGTCGGCGAAGAACCTCAAGCACAAACCACCAACTTTCCTCATGCTACCACTCCAATAGTGGTACCTGTCGCTAAACAGCACACTCCACCGCCATATACTGTCCACATAGGTACTCAAGGAACCCAGGCGGTACATAACTTTGTTTCTCCCGATGGGCTACAATCTATTCCTCAAAGAATATACGGGGAGATTCCTGTTGAGAATGCTCAGTCCAAAGAAAAGTTAGAAATTCTGGAAGAAAGGTTGCGAGTTATTGAGGGGGCGAACAGTTATGGTCTTCGGGATGCCTCAGAACTTTGTCTTGTGCCAAACGTTGTGATCCCACCGAAATTCAAAGTGCCTGATTTTGACAAATACAAGGGAACCACCTGTCCAAAGAACCATTTAACCATGTATGTTCGAAAGATGGCATCGCAAGCTCATGATGAAAAGTTATTAATACACTTCTTCCAGGACAGTTTGACTGGGGCAGCTTCAAGCTGGTACACGCATCTAGAAAGGACTCGTATCCGATCTTTCAAGGATCTAGCTGATGCATTCCTGAAGCAGTATAAGTACAACATTGACATGGCTCCTGATAGAATGCAGTTACAAAATATGCTGAAGAAAGACACAGAAACTTTCAAAGAATATGCACAAAGATGGAGAGAATTGGCTGCTCAAGTAGATCCCCCTTTGGCAGAAAAGGAAATTGTTGCTATGTTTATTGACACGCTCCAATCACCATTCTGTGATAGAATGATTGGAAGTGTATCCTCAAACTTTTCTGATATGGTCACCATTGGAGAGAGGATTGAGAGCGGAATGATAAGTGGTAAGATTATTGAAAGTTCAACAGGAACGACTAGAATAAAGAAGGTCCCATTTTTCAAAAAGAAGGAAGGAGAATCGTATGATGTGAACTCAGAACAAAAGAAGCTTGATCAATGGGTATCAAACCAAATGTCTGTCAACCCTCAAACATCTTTCCAAACTACCTACATCCTGTATAACCCATCACTCCCCTATCACCAACCAAACCATCCATACATTGCTGCCACTTCACAAATCCCGAACTTCCAACCCTATCAGCCATCATACTCTGCCCAACATCAGACTCTGCCCACCATGCAACCACAGACAACTCAATCTCGAAACCCAAACCCAATTACAAGCCAGAAAAAGCCATCTTATGACCCAGAAAAGAAGCCCATACAGATTGACCCAATACCTATGGCTTATACTGACCTACTACCCCAGCTTTTAAAGAGTTCTATGCTAGCACCTGTTCAGGCAAGCCAAATGGACCCCCTATACCCAAAATGGTTTGACCCAAAAGCCAAATTTGATTATCATTCGGGAGCAGCTGGTCATTCCACGAAGAATTGTAGGACTTTGAAAGCTAAAGTGCAAGAGTTCGTCAATGCAGGATGGTTGAGTTTCCAAACAAATGCTCCTAATGTAGGCCATAATCCATTACCAAATCATGGAAGTTTTGGAGTTAATGCTATAGAAGGCACTGAGGAGCATGCTCTCATCACCCAAATTGTCAATGTCAAGACTCCTATGAAGGCTATTTTCAGGGAAATGTCCAAATTTGGGCTAATATCGATCCCGATTAAGGAAAAAGAAGTTATTCAAGGGGGAACAAGGTGTGACTTCCATGGGAAAAATGGACACTCAATTGAAGACTGTGTAGAGTTCAAGAAGATAGTGCAACAGATGATGAATGAGAAAATAATCTTGATTGGATACCAATGTCGTGACGATTGTGTGCACATGGCCGAATATGCAGTTCCCTCTATGCCAAGGCTAATGATTCCTTTGATCATCCAAGTGGGCCCTCAACCTAATGTTGGGCAAGCGGTTCCGAAACCGATGGTGATATATTATGATGAAAAGGCACCTTCGCCAGTTCTAAATAGGCCAACTCCACTCGTCATCCAAGTTCCAAGCCCTTTTCCTTACAAAGACACTAAAGCAGTACCATGGAAATATGATGTGTAAGTTCAGCCAAAGCCCTCTAATGAGACCACAGTAGTCACCAATATTGTGGGAGTTGGTGGAATGACACGAAGTGGTCGTGTCTATATTCCAGAGAAGCTACAAAAGGATCAAATAGAGAAAGATGAAAGGATTGACAAGGGCAAAAGAAGAATAGAAGAAGTTCCTGTTGAAAATATTAAAGGAAGTAACTATAAGAAAGAAGTGTCTGATGAAGAGGTTTGCGAATTCTTGAAGTTCATTAAGCAGAGTGAATACCGGGTAGTGGACCTGTTGAATCGGACTCCAGCTAGAATATCTCTGTTATCTCTGTTACTAAACTCTGAGCCACAAAGGAAAGTGTTAATGAAGGTGTTGAACCAAGCTCATGTTGCTCATGATATAACACTTGATAAATTTGATGGCATTGTGGGTAACATTATTGCTGATAATTATGTCACTTTCACTGATGATGAAATACCCGCTGGAGGATTAAGGCACAACAAGGCGTTGCATATTTCGGTGAAATGTCGAGATCACATTATGGCCAGAGTGCTTATTGATAATGGGTCTTCTCTAAATGTGTTACCAAAATCAACACTATCGAAGCTGCCTTTTGATGGGACCCACATGAAGCCAAGTGCAATGATAGTAAGAGCTTTTGACTGCACAAGAAGAGAGGTCATTGGTGAAATTGAGCTGCTCATTCAGATTGGTCCGTGCACTTTTCAGATTCTTTTCCAAGTAATGGACATCACACCAACTTATAGTTGCCTTCTTGGGAGGCCATGGATTCATTCTTCTGGGGCAGTACCCTCTACTTTGCACCAAAAAGTGAAGTTCATTGTTGATGGTAAGATGATCATTGTCTCTAGAGAAGAAGATATGCTGGTGAGCAAACCGGCCACCACCTCTTACATCGAAGCAGCAGAAGAAGCTCTTGAGACTGCCTTCCAATCACTTGAGATTGCTAATGTCACCTATGTAAAAGAGGGAACCATGCTTATGAAAGCTCCACCATCAAGTGCTTCTAATATGATGGTGAAGGTTATGCTCGAAGGAGGATACCAACTTGGAAAAGGTTTGGGAAAAAATAATCAGGGCATAGCCAGCATCATGGTACTCACTGAAAATAAGGACCGATATGGATTGGGATACAAACCTACCAGATCAGACAAAATGAGGGTGATGGAAGAAAGAAGGAGAAAGAGGTTGGCCCGGTTGGAAAATCATGAATATGAGGCTGAAAGGATTCCCATTTGTGACATACGACAGAGCTTTCGCAGTGCCGGGTTCGTGTTCCTAGACCAAGTGACAGCCATCGAAGATGATTATCCTAATCACAATATCAATCTGGTGTATCCGTGCTCTCCTGGGAGATCCACGAGTTTCCTAGGACCATAGGATTTTTATCAAAGTAATTTTTGTTATGCTTTTCCCTTTAGCTCTGCCCAAGGCTTTAGAAAAACTTTAATAATGGGCGTACTTTGTTTCCATTTCAATATTAATCATCAATAAAATGCATTCAGTTCTCACTTGTCTTTCTATCTCTTTGTCTCCATTTTTTTTTACTTTGGCTTTTATTCATAACCAAATGCAGATCTGAAAGTGACTCTCTTAAAAATAACTGTGCTAGTGGCCCGTCATATGATTTTAATTATCCAGTTCATCATGCTGATGAGGACAGTGATGAGAACAGGGAAATTCCCCCCGAACTAATGAGATTAGTAGAACAAGAAGCCAGGGAAATCAGGTCCCATGAGGAGCCAACAAAAGTAATTAATCTGGGAACTGAAGATGATAAAAAGGAAGTCAAGATTGGGCTTTCTATGGATGAAAATGAGCGAAGCAGGCTGATCAAGCTGTTAATCGATTACAAAGATGTTTTTGCTTGGTCATATCAAGACATGCCGGGGTTGGACCCTAGCATAGTAGAACATAAACTGCCTTTAAAACCCGGATGTCCACCAATAAAACAGAAGCTACGCAGAATGAAAGCAGACATGTCTTTAAAGATCAAAGAAGAAGTCAAGAAGCAATTGGACGCAGGTTTCCTAAGGGCCTATTTGGTTTGCATTTTCATTTCCTGTTTTCATTTCCTGTTTCTATTTTCTGAAAATTGTTTTCATTTTCAAATTCTGAAAAATTTGAAAACGTGTTTGTTTTGACTTCCTGTTTTCTGTTTTCATTTCCTATTTTCAAAAATTTGGGAATGAAAACATTGAAAACAACTATTTTTTATTTTCAGATTTGGGTCTAATTCAGGAAATGTTTTCAGTGAAAACGTTTTCACTAAACTCAACCAAACGCATTTTCAAGCTCATTTTCTATTTTCATTGAAAATAAAAACAGGAAACGGTCAAACCAAACAGGCCCTAAAAGTGGCAAAATATCCTCAATGGGTCGCCAACATAGTCCCAGTTCCAAAGAAGGGTGGAAAGGTCCGAATGTGTGTTGACTATCGAGATTTGAACAGAGCTAGCCCAAAAGATGACTTCCCTTTACCTTATATTGATGTTCTGGTTGATAATACTGCTCGGCATGCACTGTTCTCTTTCATGGATGGGTATTCGGGATATAATCAGATCAGAATGGCTCCCGGAGATATGGAGAAGACTACCTTCGTCACTTTGTGGGGAACATTTTGCTACAAAGTCATGCCCTTTGGTCTAAAGAATGCAGGGGCAACATATCAACGAGCTATGGTGACTTTATTTCACGATATGATGCATAAAGAAATAGAAGTTTATGTGGATGATATGATTGCAAAGTCCAAATCTGAAAAAGACCATGTAGACAACCTGCAGAAGCTTTTTGAACGGCTGAGAAAGTTTAAGCTCAGATTGAACCCTGCCAAATGCACTTTCGGGGTGAAATCGGGCAAGCTTTTGGGGTTCGTAGTTAGCCAGAAAGGAATAGAGGTTGATCCTGACAAAGTTCGAGCCATCATTGACATGCCAGCACCTCAAACAGAGAAAGAAGTTCACGGGTTTTTAGGGCGATTGAACTACATTGCTAGGTTCATTTCCCAATTAACCGCGACTTGTGAGCCAATCTTTAAGCTGCTGTGCAAGAATCAAACAGTGAAATGGAATGAAAATTGTCAGAAGGCTTTTGAAAGGATCAAACAGTACTTACAAGAACCTCCAGTCTTGGTACCCCCAGTACCATCCTATATTTGACTGTCTTAGATGAATCTATGGGTTGCGTGCTAGGGCAACACGATGAATCAGGCAAGAAAGAGCAGGCCATCTACTATTTGAGTAAGAAGTTCACTAGTTGTGAAGCTAATTACTCGCTGCTGGAACGTACATGCTGTGCCTTGGCATGGGCTACCCGTCGTTTAAGGCAATATATGCTGAGTTACACTACCTGGTTGGTGTCAAAAATGGATCCAATCAAGTACATCTTTGATAAACCTGCTTTGACCGGAAGGATAGCCCGCTGGCAAGTCATGTTATCAGAGTATGATATTCTCTATGTCACTCAGAAATCAATAAAAGGCAGTGCCCTTGCAGACTATTTGGCCAATCAACCCATAGAAGACTACGGGTCAATGCAATGTGACTTCCCCGATGAGGATATAATGGTTTTGTTTGAACAAGAACAGATATCAGAGAAAGAAAAGTGGATCTTGTTGTTTGATGGAGCTTCTAACTCACTAGGGCATGGGATTGGGGCCGTTTTGATTTCCCCAGAAAATAATTTTATCCCAATGACTGCAAGGCTCTGTTTTGATTGTACAAATAATGTGGCAGAATACGAGGCTTGTGCCTTAGGGATCCGAGTAGTAATAGAATCGAAGGCAAAGGTGCTAGAAGTATATGGGGACTCTGCGTTGGTCATACACCAGTTAAGAGAAGAATGGGAGACTCGGGATACTAAATTAATCTCGTGCTATGATTACATCAAGGGTTTGGTTGAACAGTAAGACAAAGTCACTTTTCAACATATTCCTCGAGAAGATAATCAGTTAGCCGATGCGCTATCTACCTTGTCCTCAATGTTCAAAGTAGGTGATGAGAAGAATTTGCCACTGATCAAAATGGAAAGTCGTGACCATCCTGCATACTGTCAAGTGGTGGAAGAAGAACTTGATGGGAAGGCATGGTACCATGATATCAAGCGCTTTCTGGAAAGTCGAGAATATCCATCAGAGGCCTCAGAAAATGACAAAAGAACTTTAAGAAGACTCACAATGGGTTTCTTTCTAGACGGGGATGTTCTCTACAAAAGAAATCATGATATGGTACTTCTAAGATGTGTTGATGCAAAAGAAGCCAGTCAAATTGTCAAAGATGTACATGAAGGATCCTTTGGGACTCACGCAAGCGGTCATGCAATGGCCAGAAAAATCTTGAGGGCTGGTTATTATTGGTTGACAATGGAGGGTGATTGCTTCAACTATGCAAGAAAGTGTCATAAATGTCAAACGTACGCTGATCAGATTCATGCACCTCCAACACCTTTGAATGTCATGTCAGCACCCTGGCCGTTTTCAATGTGGGGAATGGATGTCATTGGACCGATCGAGCCAAAGGCAACAAACGGGCATCGTTTCATTCTTGTTGCAATTGATTATTTCACAAAGTGGGTTGAAGCTGCTTCATATGCTAGTGTGACCAGAAATGTCGTGATTAGATTTGTCAAAAGGGAACTAATTTGCCGCTACGGATTGCCAAAGGAAATCATCACTGATAATGCAACCAATCTGAATAACAGGATGATGAAAGAGATGTGTGAAGGTTTCAAAATAAAGCATCGCAATTCTTCTCCATATCGCCCCAAGATGAATGGGGCAGTTGAAGCAGCCAATAAAAATATCAAGAAGATTGTTCAAAAGATGGTGGTGACATATAAAGACTAGCACGAGATGTTACCTTTTGCCTTGCACGGTTATCGTACTTCCATTCGCACTTCAACAGGGGCAACTCCGTATTCCCTGGTTTATGGGATGGAAGCAATACTCTCGATTGAGGTAGAGATCCCTTCTTTAAGGGTGCTTATGGAGGCAGAATTAGAAGAAGCTGAATGGGTCCAAACTCAACTCGACCAATTGAATCTCATTGAAGGGAAAAGATTAGTTGCACTATGTCACGGCCAACTTTATCAGAAGAGGTTGATGAAAACATATGACAAAAAGGTGCACCCCAGGCAATTCCGAGAAGGAGATTTAGCGCTCAAAAAGATTCTACCAATCCAAAAGGATCATCGAGGGAAATGGACTCCGAATTATGAAGGACCTTATTTAGTAAGAAATGCTTTCTCTGGAGGAGCTCTAATTCTCACAAGGATAGATGGTGAAGACTTGCCACTGCCTGTAAACTCTGATGTCAAAAAATATTATGCTTAAGTGTACTTCAAAAAAAAAAAAGGGAAAAAGAAAATGGCTCGCTAGACTGAAAACCTGAGAAGGTGGTCTAGGCAAAAGATAGAGCAACCTGCTAAGCTGAAAACTTGAAAAGGCGGTTTAGGCAAAAGTAAAGGTATGATACAATAAAGGAAGGTACCATCAAGCTGGTAAATTGGAGCAATAAATGGTCTAGATATGCACAAACTGGGGCGGTACATGGCCTAAAAGGTGAAGACTGAGGCAAATCACTTTCTTAGAAGCTGATTAATGGGGATTCAAGATTAAGTGCGAGATGCTAGCATTAATCATTATAGAGAGTGTCACTTGAAGAGATATGATTTCATAATACCACTTTCTTTGTGAATATTACAATCTTAAATCCCATTCTAATATTCACCTGGTATATCTTTTCACTTTCAATATAAAGCCAATGTCTTCCACTTTTATTGTTTACCCTATCTTATGCTTTCATTCACCAACTGTGTGCATTCAAAAGGATAAATATTTATTGAAATGTAAAACTGGTACATTGTTGTTTATAAGCATTCAAAATTCCTTTGATTTTTTTTCAAAAGGGTCATAGGAAACACCTTGATCTGCTGACAAGGGGGCAATGTTAAAAAAAAAAAAAAAAGAAAAGAAAGCAAGTGAGCACCCTCATCCATTGGGATAATCATTATGAAGGGAACATGTTTCCCAAAGGCAGCAAAAGCATAAGTTGAACCAGCAAATGATAAATCCAGTCAACGAGTTTTTGTTCTAGTTCGTCCATATCTGGTTGTGATCAAAGTCTTTAAGGGGGCCAAGGACCAAGGAAAGGTTTGAATAAAAAAGGAAAAATAAGAAAAATAAATAAATCACATTGACAGAAGATATCTCTTGCATAATGCACCATCTCATCATTTCATGCATTAATAAGGTCAATACCATTACTTTTGAAAACTTTAGCAGGAACAGGACCTCATAAGCTTTATTCTGGTGTTTTTTCAAACTCCGGCAGATAGCGTCTTCGGAAGCTTTCTTTCATTTAAGCTCCGGCAGATAGTGTCTCTGGAAGCTTCTTCTCTTTTCAAGCTCTGGTAGATGGTGTCTCCAAAAGCTTCTTTTCTTTTTTGAGCTCCGATAGATAGTGTCTCCGGAAGCTTCTTCTCTTTTAAAGCTCCGACAGATAGTGTCTTCAGAAGCTTTCTTTCTTTTCAAAGCTCCGGCAGAAAGTGTCTTCGGAAGCTTCTTTCCTTTTAAGCTCTGACAGATAGTGTCTTCGGAAGCTTCTTCTTTTTTCAAGCTCCGGCAGTGTCTCTGGAAGCTTCTTCTCTTTTAAAGCTCCGACAGATAGTGTCTTCGGAAGCTTCTTTCCTTTTAAGATCCGGCAGATAGTGTCTCCGGAAGCTTCTTCTCTTTTCAAAGCTCCGGCAGATAGTGTCTTCGGAAGCTTCTTTCCTTTTAAGATCCGGTAGATAGTGTCTCCGGAAGCTTCATCTCTTCTCAAGCTCCGATAGATAGTGTCTTCGGAAACTTCTTTTCATTTCAAGATCCGGTAGATAATGTCTCTAGTAGTTTCTTTTCTTTTTGTTCAAACTTCTAACGGGCAATCCAACCAATAAGCACTTTTTCAAGTCTTAGTGGGCTGTCCACCCCACAAGTCTTTTTTGTATCAGCTTCAACAGGCAATCCAACCCGTAAGCTATTTATCTTTTCAGGTCTTTGTGGACAATCCACCCTGCAAGCCTTTCATGTTTGAGTTTCAACGGGCAATCCAACCCGTAGGAACCTCACATTCTTGGACAAAATGGAAGTTCATGTCTTTACTCGCATCTTATAACAATAAAAGGTTAACTACGGTTACACCTCTTATCTAATAAGAAACAAGCAAAGAGGGGCAGCGGTGAACACCCAATTTTGTCCGGGTCAATTTTCTTTTTCCTTTTAATAAAAAAAATAGCAAAAATATTTAATTAAATCTTAGCTCAATTCTTAAAGTAGGCTCATCATGCTTTAATAAATAAATAAAAAAATGAAAAAAAACGAAAAAATGAAAATAAAATAAATAAAATAGTAAAAAAATAAAAATAAAATAAAATATGATGAAGATTAAGTTGCTTTAGTAGATAGGGAAAGATAGTGATAGTTATCACATATCCATTATTTCAAACTCTCAAAACAGATTCTGCTTCATATAATTATCATAATCTATTTGAGATAGATAATGATTCTTTTTTATAGCTCATCTAATTTGATAAGGGGAGTTTGTTATCTCTATTCCATCATGAAAGGGGGATCGAAAAAATTTCTAAGTACTTCCCCCAACTTCATATTTTTATCAATCACTCTCCTTTTGCAGTTCTTCACTTTTGATCACCACGTCTGTTCTTTACTCTCCATTCCTCATTCTTCATTCTTCTTCCTCACTGACTTACCCCTAATACCAAGACATCTTCTTTCTAAAAAGGAAGTTCCCATCAGTCCATTACTATTGCACACTAATCCTTCTCACGCATCATTGAAGATTCACATTGTTGCAAGCTTGCCCAGCCGTGCGAGCTCCACCCAGCAGCATCTCAGTTGCCGTCCAGTTTCGCCTTCAAGCCACTAAACACGGCGCCCACGTGCAGCCCAGCCTCACCGAACTGTTGTATCAATTGCTGCAGCTCTGGTTGAACCATTGTGTTGTGCCGCCGTCTCCGACGTTGGCATAATTTTTCTTCCACCGTTCCCTATTGCCTTGTTAGTGAGTATGTACCAGAGGAACACTCCCTGGTCTTCTTTCTTTTCTTAAGCAATTAGTTTAGTAAAAATCTTTTTTTCTTAAGAAATTAAAAAAATAAAATAAAATCATAAAGTTATTCAGTTTGTATAAAATAAAAATAAAAATAAAAAATAAACAGAAAAATACTTTTCAATTCTTTATTTGAATAATAAAAACCCCTCTAAAAAATAAATAAAAATAAAAATATTTTCCAAAAGAAATAAAATTTAACCAACCAACCAACCATTTTCTACAAGAACTACGTGGCTTTGAGTTTCCCATCGCACCAAGGAATACGTAGGAGCGAAATTAATCATTTCGTCAAGTTAAAATTAAATTTTCCTATTTTTGTGTTGTTTATCTTCTCTTTATTCTTTTTTGGGTAAAACAAATATTTTTGGAGTTATTAAAATATGCACAATTAACTTGAAGTACCGTTCTTAGAACGGGCGATGTAGGGTGCTAATACCTTCCCTATTCGTAACCGACTCCCGTGCTCGATCTCAATCCTTTTAAAAAAGACCAGTTTCCTTAAGTTTATAGTTTTTCCAATTTTTTACAAAAAATAAAATTGGTGGCGACTCCTCTTTATTTTTTCGCGGCTCCCGGATGGGACGGTCGCGACAATATATATATATATCTCAGTAAAATAGGACAAAACTAAATAACAATGTCCTTTTAGAATATGTCATATGATCACAAAATGCGCTCACAAATATATGGCAATATAAGATTAATAAGTCTCGAGACACAACAATATTGTGTACACACTCACACTAATCCAGTATACCTAAACAAAATTAGGATTTCCATTAGAGCTCATTAATATTAAAATACTCTAGTGGTATAATAGTTAATAGTGGGATCTTAACTCGACAATATAATATCCAAAATAAGTCCAAAACTCATCATCTTTCTTTTTTCAAGAGTAGATTTATAAATTAGAGAGAAATAGACTAGTGCAGAATTGTCAAGAGAAGTGGTTACAATATAATAATATGAAACCCAACATATAATTTATCAATGACAGTTTTTCACAAAATTTGGGTTTCATAGTTAACCACATATTCTGTATATAGAATTAAGAAGATTATAAGTGTTCGTTTGACACTTCATGACATAGAATTTCCTAGAGTCATTACCAAACATAAATTCTAAAAAAAGTTTTTTTTTTAAAAGGTAACCTTCATATTATAAAGTATGATGATCATTTGAAAGGCTTATCATCATATGAGTGAAATCTAAATCCCCAGTATTTTTAAACACAATATGGGATCACTTGCAAGTTTTCAACAACTCACTCAAAACTCAAGTGTTAATTAATAATCACAAGCACTTGAGCACAAGATTAGGTTATGCGCAACGGAAGTACATGAGACCTATATTTCACTATAATTGAGGATATAACAACAAATAGTCTGTAACTCCCACAAGTATTAATATATTAGACAATATTATATTGTATCTCAAAGGATAACAATAATAAAAAAATATTGTTCAGTATATATCCCAAATATACCATTTATAATGGTATTGAACAATGGTATATCATAGAGAAATTATTCTCAATAAACATTGTAGACTAATTTGGGATTTTATTATATTTTCTTAAGAAGGATAGTGAGTTCAATATATTGTAGTATTCTCGAAAAGACTATGATATCCTCAATATATAAGTCCATACAACAAAGCAACGACAAACAATATGTGAAGAGGAAATCATGCTAGTTAATTGGGCAATAAAATAAGGTAAAGTTAATGGATCACTACAATCTCACTTAAGGGATTTTAATTACAATATTCAAGACTCTCCCATTTGATAGAGAAAATAGTTGAACTAATAATAAAACAATATTTGAAAAAAGGTTTAAGAGAATATTCAACTATTTTTCTTTATCACATAATGAGAAATTTCATCCAATAATAATTGCAATACATTCAAGTAATTTTTTTTTTTTTCATTTAACACTAATTAGCATTGTGATAGACAAAAAAAAAAGGTTTAACATAATATTGGATTACAAAAAAATTATGCTCAATTAACTCAAATGTCAAATTTCACATAATAATATATAAGTTGCATTTATAGTTTTGACAGAGTTAGACAAGGGGCTAATATCAAAGGCTACAAGTAGGGGTGGGCATGGGTACGGGTCGACCCGCGAAACCCAATCCAACCCAACCCACAAATACTATTGCTCATAGCTTAACTCAAATGTTGAGCAAATTTCAGCTATTGGAGCGTGGATAATCTTGAATTTGATGAAATACTCAGCCGCCTTTGCCATTTTTTGGTTACATGAGTAGTTTGAAGACATGCAGAAATAGCTTGAAGACATAGGGGCATTAATATCAAAGGCTACAAGGGAAGCATTTAACATGCACAAAATAGAGAATTAAATTATCCTCATTAATAGCCAGATATGTCATTTAAAGAGAATTTTTTATCTACTGCAATCTCGTCTAAGGGTCCCGAATTACAATAAATAAGAAATGTAATAATACAATGTAAACAATGGGCTAATAACAAGGAAACATTTATCATATAAGTAAAGGATTAAATGATTCTATATACAAAGTCAAACATCCCCTTCACAAAAAATTCTTTATTTATCATGATCCCGCCTAAGGGTCCCGAATCATAATAAGTAAGAAATGTTTTACATTGTATTAACCAAAATTCTCATTTAAAAGGATATTCAACAAGTAGTCATGTTCAAATAAATTTAAGACATGTGCACTAGTATAAGTATGAAATAAACATGACTTGATCCACATAAAGACCATGACATTAATTTCATGATCTTAACACTTTAAAATAAAAGAGTGTAATAACAAAAGTTATTATTTATTCTTTGACTAACTGAAGTATATAAAAAATGTATAAACCAATTTTATATATCCCAGAATAGAACTCTCAAAATAACAATTTGTATTATCACACCCTTACATTATACTCCCACTATAAATAAATATATAATTTGAAAAAGGAGTATTATAAGAGCAATCAATGAGTTGATTGTAGAGTTCTGTAATTTCATAATATTTTGGGAAATAGACATATTCATATACAATTGTATAGTTTCAAAATGAAAATAATCACAATAGGAGAATAATATCTTATAAACAAATTTCTCCTTATATGCAATTATATGTAACAAGTCAAAATAAAGATTTTACAACTAACCTTAGAGAGTGTCATTCATCCTTGCGTGTAGAGCTTATGGGCTTTGATGACTTATATATTGAAATTATCATAAAACCTTGCAGATTGTCAGTTCGAAAGAAAAAAACTAATTAGAAATCAATATGATTCATATAGATTACAAGGATGACAGAATTTTCAATTATCTCGAGGATTGCTCAATAAAATTATCTTGATGATATTTTACAAGTGAACATATTAATAATAACGAGGCATTATAATTAAAGGATTTGGCATAAAATAATACACAATTTCATATTCACTAAAGTATAGGATTTAATTATATTATGATCCAGAATTTATTTTGTGACTAAGACACATGATTAGAGAAAATAATTAGTACATATCTGTCAAAAAATTAAGAATAATAAATTAAAAAAAAATTTATGGGTCTAAATTCAACGAGTATAGTAGTGCAAACAAAACATAGTGTATATTAGAATAATATAAAATATTTAATTTTGCCAATTTTAATCAATTTAATATACATAAATGACAAAATAATATACATTTTACTAATCAATAATTCACTAGATATGTTTATATAATAAAAAAAGAAATAAGCTTAACCCATAATGACCTTCTGACTAAAACTAATCATTAAAGAGTATCTATGGTATATATTTGTCACAAAAGAATAGAAAGCTAAAAAATTTTGGATTCAATTATAGAAAGCAAAGTAGTGAAAATGCAATATATATAAAATATTAAATTATGCCAAAAGAATAATCTTATTTGACACTTTAAGATTAATTGCATAAGCATAACACTTTTAATGAGAGAGTGCAGTACACAAAAATGTCATTGACGCAAAGAAAATTTTCACAAAAAATATACAATGTACAAGACTTATATCACCAAAATTCTAATAACGATAGGGTACTCGAAAAATAATTGATATAGGTATAAAACAAAAAATACATTTTATAATCACAAATTACATTAATAACAACACATCGATAGATATAATTATTATTAACGCAATACAAATTATAATTAAGGATAAAACTTAATTATTTAACAAACACAAAATTTGCATAATTGTATCCACGATAGGTGAGATTACAGTTATACAAATTAAGAATAATTATGCTTCAAAGAATATGATAAATTTATATCATGCATAAACATAAAATAAACAATTTACATAAAGACCTAAAAATAATTCCATAATAATGACACATTAATAGGGAGAGTATAATATATCAAAGTGTCACTGACAGAGTAAGGAATAAATACAAAAAATTTCAGGCCAAATAACTGAGAGTATAACATTTTAAAAAACAAATTATCTCCAGATTTAACAATATAAACTATTTAAGGGTGTTCAAAATTTTCTAAAAAAATACCAAAATACCAGAAATATTAATTAAGTATTTTGTAATTAAAAAAAAAAATCGGGTCCTGTAAGTGGGCCCACGCGCCTGGGCCCGAGAGTGGCCTTCGCTGGGGAGTACATCCCCTTCACCCGGATAACTGTAAACGGGTTGAAGGACTTCGACCCGTCTGTAACTCGCGATTCCGGCAACATTTCCGTTCCATTTCAGAAGGGTTTTGATCGTTATTGGCCAATCTAGATAACCCCTAAAACAATTTTGAAACTCATGGCTTTCTTCAAGATATATCGGATCAAGAATAGGATTGGGTTTTCTCGCAAAACCCGCAACAATTATCCGGCCAATTCTCATGATTTCCTCAACCAAAAAAAAAATGATTCCAGAGGGTATTTATTTGTTACAAAGCAACAAAGAATAGCCCCAAAACAAATTTAAAAAACATGCACTCATTAAAGTGAAATCGAACTAGAAAAAGGATAGGGTTCATGCGCATAGAATCCGCGATAAATATCCGGAAATTCTCTCAATTTTCTCTAAGAAAACGTGTGATTCTTGAAGGGTTTTGATCGCAATGATCAGGTGAAGAGAAACCCTCAATCAATTTTGAGAAACATAGTTCCATTAGAGAGAATTTGAGTGAGATACGTTTTAAGGTTCTTGTAATTAAACATAAAATTCTCTCAATCCAGACCACAAAATCAAGTGAAAAAATAGTATGACTGTTCATGGTACATGCAGAATCAAAAACCATAAGCCAATTCGGGAAAAAAAAATATTGGAATGAAACCACAAAGAAGGACTTGAACTAAAATTGATTTCTCTTAATCAAAGATTTATCAACAGCTATAATCAGTATCTAATTGGCTCTGATACCAATTGATGAAAAAAAAATTAACCATCTAAAGATCGTATAGATACAAAATTATAGCATATTGATATAGAGAATTAAGTAATAGAATTTGTGCACCTGATATAACGGATTCATCCATATTGTGTTCTCCTTGAGATTCAAGTGAATCACCTGGTTAAGCACTGGAATGAGAGCAAACTCCACCCAATCACGATTGGTTCATCAAGCTGTATATTAACCGTCTAATGGGACAACGATTAAGTAACCTGTCGTATGAGAGGAGGGACCTCTCATTGGGTATCAATTGAATAGCCCAACCCATCACGGGCTATTCAGAACAGAAGCCCAATACTATTCATTATACTGATAAAATGTTATTAACCATAATTAATATACTAATTATAATTCCAGATAATTAATTAATGCTAATCCATAATTTTGATTAATTGAAATAATTAATCTAACATTAGATTCATATGGATCATACAATTTTTTTGGAGTAAATTCTCAATTCAGTCCCTAAAATTATAAAACTATACCAACTTTATTCTTGACATTAATGAAATTTCAAAAACATCCCCGAAATTATCAAATGTTAATCAATTTAGTTCCTCCGATGATAATCACATGGATTTAGTTGATTTTAAATTACTTAGTTGATTCTAAGTGAGTAAAATGAGGGACTAAAGTGATTCTAATTTATCATTCAGAGACATTTTTCAAATTTTGTTAATTTGAGGAACGAAATTTATACAATTTTATAATTTTAGGACCAAATTAAAAATTTACTCAATGTTTTTTTTATGCAATCTAACGCCTATAAGTTGTGGCTCAATGCATGACTTGTTTCCCGTGCCCACTGTAGGAGCCGCCTTGGTTATTCTAAATCCTTTCGCACCGTTAGTGAAGAACAAGATTGTCTTGTGAAAGTCAAATTCTTAATTTTTTTTCTAACCTTTTTTTATTCCACTTCATTGTGGGAACACGTTGTAATGATGTATGTCCTCTTTATATTCTCTTCACTAATAAAGAACTTAAGAACCTAATTAACATGATAAAACAAGGGACCGTGAGAAAATTAAACTTCTCCTTGGGTCCTTGGATGAAATGTCTAATTTGCAATCGAGAATGCTGCTGCTTAATGCTTAGTTCTGTGGTATGCTTATTAGGCAATTTCTTTGGACCAGAAAGAAGGTAATTTTTTAAGAAAAAATGATCTTGTGGTCTAATTACACGCCTCACCTTTTTTTTATCAATTGGACTACAATTTTTATTATTTGTACAAATAAATTTGACATGTGGCCAAATGTTGTCCAAATGGTTAATGTTATTACACTTTTACACGAAACATGTTAATATTTGTATCTATCAGAATGAAATACTTCTGTTCGTACATAGCAATTAAATTCATATTTTATTATATATTTTATTTAATAAATCTACTTTAATTATAATTTTATATTAATTATCATTAAATTCTTAGTGCAAAACCTAATAATTTCATTAATGGGTTACACTAGGTCATCATATCAATTAATTGATGATACATTCTCACTAGAGAAATATGATATCAACACATTTTTTAACACATTCTCTTTAATACAATGTTCCTTATTAGATAGATTTCATATGAGACCCACTAAATCACATGGACCCTCTCTTTATTAAGTGAGTCCCACATGAAATTCATCCAACCATAAAAAATATGTTAAAGAGAATACGATAAAAAGTATGTTGCTAGCATTAATCTTCCCACTAGTGTGCTTGGGAACGCTGGAAAAAATAAATTATGCTGATAATCGATTATATGTATAATCGATTATTGTGATAATCGATTATAATCGAAATCTGTTTTTGTTTGGGTATGTTTGCTGAAAAGTGATTTTAAGATTATCTATTTCGTTTGAGTAGTGCAAAAAAAATCACTTTTACATAGTAAATTACGAAAAAGGATATGAAGTAATTCGTATAATTTAATAATATTTGTTTGGAAGTTAGTTTTGTAGGGATAAATAGGGAAGAGAGTTTTGCGAATGAAAAATAATCAATTCACAACAATCTTAAGCTAAAACAAATTAGATGACGAGCATGTTTGGGAAAGATGGATTTCTCTCATTTCAGCTGTTTTTTGGCTAAAAAACTGTTTTATATATAATATATCATGTTTGACAATTAGTTTAAATTTATAAAAAAAAAAACTTTTTTTTGAGGGAAAAAAGTTGTTTTTTGTCGAGCATGTTTAGGAAAGATTAATTTTTCCCATGTCAGCTGTTTTTTGGCTAAAAAGTTGTTTCATACATAATCTATCATGTTTGGCAATTAGCTTAAATTTATAAAAAAAGCTTTTTTGGGAGAAAAAAGTTGTTTTATGTCATCTAATTTGTTTTAGCTTAAAATTGTTGTAATTTGGTTATTTTCCATTCTCAAAACTATCTTCCCTATTTATGCCTACAAAATTAACTTCCAAACAAGTATTATTAAATTATACAAATAACTCCATACCATTTTTCGTAATTTATTATGTAAAAGTGATTTTTTTTGCATCACCCAAACGAAATAGATTATCTTAAAATCGATTTTCAGCCAACATACCTAAATAAAAACAGATTCTGATTATAATCGATTACCACAATAATCGATTATATATATAATAGATTATCACTATAATCAATTTTTTTCAGCTTTCTCAAATACACTCTAAACCTAGAATTACCTAATAAGTACATTCAGTGGATACTTTAATATTCTGTTGTATTTTCATTTATGCATTGCTTTCCCTTTCTCTTCTCAGATCCAGCTAATAGCAAAGGGTCTTGTGAGGATGCTGTTAATGTCAAGTAGTTAGTTTCTTTCTTATCCTTTGTGCTTCCGTCTCGGTGTTGAAGTCTTAAACCCAAATGGATCCTAGTTCAAACAGATGAGATTTCTCCACTTAATTAAGATATTCTGTGATATGAATCAAGTCATCAAATTGTGAATAGGAGAGAAAATGATTTGATTGAACGACCGCCAAACTATCTAGACAAAATAAGATTAATTGAGAAATGACCCCTCTTGAGAAAATGAGACTAGCTACTAGATGAGCACAAATTGGACACGGTGTTGCAGTGTCATAAATTGTGACATGGTGTGGTGTGGTTCACATGCACCAGAGAAATTGGATGATGTGATGGCTTCCATCGGAATTGTGTTGAATACCACGTACTTGGAAGGAAGTAACAACCGCAACTGATTCACCCTAAATGAGGGTTGTTTGTAATATATGTGGGGTAGCCGTGGATTCCAATAATTCAAGATTCACAACATGGAGAAAAATCGTTGGAATTAATATCATATGAGGGAATCTTTGTTAGATTTGCTGTGCTTGCAAATTATCTTGCATACTGACTACTATTAGACAATGGATTTGTTTGTATCCTCTCATGTTTGATTTCAACGTAAGGTATCAATATGTGGTTGATCCGAATAGTAACATGCTTGGGTTCTTTAAGCAGTGATCAGAAATTCGATCCCTGACTCTTGTGTACGGAAAAAACTTGATTGAGAGAAGTCAACCCTTAAATATCATCCAATACCTTAAGGAATTAGTCTCAGTAATTACGTGCGGAGGATAACCTGAAAAATAATTAAAAAAAAAAAACATAAGGGATAATGTTGGAGAATCTCACCATTAAATCTTATTTATATATTTTTTAAGTGGGACTTACCAATGAGATTTAATAATGAGATTCCTCACACGACCTTCTCATGTTGAAATCCCAACATAAATATAAAAGCACATAACAAAGCTCTAAGTCCCTAACTGATGATGCAAAGGAAAGCCCTGCAGATGATAGAGAATCACTATAGAGCAGAGTATGAAGAAAGAGATAAAATACAAGCATTGTTAAATATTAAATGACTTGGGAAAACCTTTCCATTAATTAGTTTTTAAAATAAATTATGCTTCATCACCTTGAACTTTATCAAAATAAGAACAATCCTCAAACATGAAGATAAATTACTCCTCACCTCAATTTTTGGTGTTGACTAACCATTGACTTAACAACGTTAAGTCATTAAAAACTAAAAAAAAATTTATCATTAGTTATTTGATATTTATATATTAAAAGAGTTTTTAAAGATTAATCTTAGGTTTTCTTGTTTACAAAATAAATTTAATTTTTCATTTGAAAATTAAATTGTGCAATTTGAAAATCTTATAAAAAGGAATATAATTCATATAAATATTTCTTTTCAATCTATTATATATATTTACTTTGTTTAAATAGATTTTTTTTACTACACACTCCGACAAATGATGAATATTAAACATGTATCTATTATATGAGACATGTTTTCTATTATATTTTTGTTTTTAATCACTTCACTCAACAACTTCTAAACAAATATCACGTTTTAAATTAATGTGTCTATAGAATATATGAATTATTATAATAACCGTTGTTGATAAAGATAATAAAAATATTGTTTAAATAGGCATCTTTAAGTATAAGAATGAAGATAATTATGTCTTTATTTTTTAAATGGTGATAGAGGTTGAGAATAAAATTCGTATTCTTGTAAATACTTAATATATAAACTTATAAAAATAACTTTAGTTAAAAAAAAATATGTAATATGTAATATATATATATATATATATATATATATATATATATATATATATATATATATATATATATTCGTATTACAATATTCTATGTCATACATAGACAAAATAATTTGAAATAAAAACTTTGTTAAGAATCAATGAAATTATTGGTTCAATAAAATAAATAAAACGAGTAAACAACACTATTATATATATTTTTGTTATTTAATTAACATAAGATAAATTAATTATTTTTAGATTAAAATATATATATATATATATATATATATATATATCTTAAAATTATTCATAACATTTTCAAGTTATATTCATTTAATTTGTATAATATAATTTGAAAAATCTATATTCATTTTTATACTCAAATATGCTTGTTTAAACATATTTAAAAAAATAATCTTGTTTAATTGAAAGTATGATATTTATTTAGAAGTTGTTGAGTCAAATGACTAAAAAATAAGTACATAATAAAAAAAGCGTTTTTACATAATTGATACATGTTTTATAGCATTATTTGTTAGAATGTATACTAAAAAAGTATGCATATGAGTAAAATAAATATATAATGGACTGAAAAAATGAATACTTAAATGAATTATACTATTTTTTATAAGATTTTCAAATCGTATATTTCAGTTTCTAAATTAAAAATTCAACTTTTATTTTGTAAACAATAAAGCTTAAGATTAATCTTTAAACCCATTTTTAATGTATTTTATTGTGTGAACTAAGGGTGTCCTTTGGCAGACATTCAGAAACTAATCCCTTTCGAGACGGAGAAATCACAAAAGGAGGTACAGTCTCTCCCGACAAAGCTTTTTCCATACACACGACAAGAATCGAATCTCTGACAGCGTAAGGAACTCAGTTATCTACCAACTGTATTGGGCCTATTTGATCCCATTTTTAATGTATGGATATCAAATAATTAATTATAAATAATTTTTTTATTTTTTAGTGACTTAACGGTGTTAAGTCAATGATTAGTCAATACTAAAAATTGGGGTGGGGTATAATTTATAAACATATTTGGGATTAGATGTTATTTTGATAAAGTTCAAGGTGGTGGTGAACTATAATTTACTCTAGTTTTTAAGGTGGAATTAGTTCTAATTATGTTAATTTAGTATCAGAGTCTTGAGTCACTTGCAGATGGTTTTATAAACTTTACATTTTAGATATCTAATCTTGGACATGAGTGGAGTGTATTAAGATCAGTTAAGTCAATACTTAAGTAACTCTTTCTCCATGATAAAGGGTCCGTTTGATTTAGATTTTGATAAAATTGATTTTGAAGAAACTGATTTTGAAAGAATTGATTTTAAAAAAATTAATTTGTGTTTGGTAATTATATTTTAAAAGTCAGTTTAGAAGAATTGGTTTTGTTTGGATGATAGTGTAAAATCACTTTTGAGGTGTAAATATAAAAAATATTGTGGGTCCCACACCTAGAATCAATTATTCTTAACGAGAAAGCTAGAAATTCTTACTTCTCTTAAAATCAATTCTACTCAATCCGGAATTGATTTTATTGAACGTTAAATTTAAAACAAACATCTTCAGAATCCCAAACAAACGTGATTTTGAGCCATCCAAAATCTAAACAAAACAGACACCTACCTTTTTAGAGTTATGCTGGGTTATTTTAACAAGACTTAAGATTCTTGGTGCATGACTGATGATGTTGGACTAAATTGAGGTTGAATCATGATTTTCTCATCACAGTTTTTTAGATCACTTTTTATAATTACTTTGTAATCATTGATCAAAAGTTTTTTTTTTTTTTTTGGAAACTACAATGGACAAATGATAAGTGATTAGGATTTAAGTATAAAAAGTGGTATAATAAAATAGAGTTTAATTTTCATACGTTCTTTGTATAAAAAAATTTTCTACTGTCAATTAATCATAAATGATTGTATATATGACTTTTACTGTAATTATAATAAAAGTCAAATATTTTTAATATGATAATTTATTATTGTTTGATAGTGTAAAAAATCTTTACATTAATAGTGAATATTAATCGAATTCAATAAAATAAATGATAAGATTTTTTTGGTAAAAAATTAAATAATATGATGATATTTGTTGATTGAGGTTTGGGGCTCATCTCATGATGCCGTGAGACATAGAGTCTGTTTGGTAAAATTAGTTGTTAGCGGATAAACTAGCTGATAGCGGGTAGCGGATAGCGGATAAACTAGCTTATTTTCTGTGGAAGTGTTTGGTAAAACTAGCGGTTGAACTAGCAGAAAAATATAAAATGACATAAAAGGACATCTTCATTAATGATTTTATATAAAAGAGAGAGAAGAAGATAAATGTAGAATTAAATGAAGATAATAAGAATAAAAGTGGAAAGAAAAATGAAACTCTATAAGCTATAAGCTCAAACGCTACTTCAAGTAGCGTCTGGAAAAAACGTTATAAGCTCATGAAAAAACGCTATAAGCTCGTGACAAAGACGCTTACCAAACGAGACTACTTTCTCATCCGCTATAAGCTCGTAATAGTGGCTTGTCAAACAGGTTCATACAGAAGGCAAGATACGATGGTCAAGGTAGAAGACTCGTAGAAGACTCTTCATATTGGCCATTTCTAATACTTTACTTAGTGAAAAATGTTTTTTTATACCAAATATAATATTTTATTTTATACGAGTATAATTAGATATTATTTATTTTATTTTTATAGTTAATATAACGATTATGTGTGCAATATGGTGGGTTGAAATTATTATTTTATACATTTTTCTAAAACTTATTTTAAATTTATTCATGTAAAATTCCTCCACTTTTTATTTCCCTCTTCACTTAAAATCTGCGGCGAAATCTCCCTCTCCCTCTCCATCTTTAATCCTTCTCATTCTCTACCTTTAAATCTCATAGATCTCTTTTTTTGATCGAGGCATTGTAGCCAATTATAAATTTCCCATGGTTCTTGAAATATATAGACAAGATCTGAAGTTACGAAGTCCATACAACTGATACAAAACACAATTAAAGACTTTAGTTTGAACTTTTTTTTCTTCTTTCTAAAGAGGATCAATAGTTGTTCTTCACTTCCTCCTATATGATTCGAACCCACGATCCTTTGGATGTAGGTGAAACGTCTTACTATATGAGTTGCACTTCACTGTGATCAGAGGACTCTTGGTAATCATCAATATTAGATCAGGAGTTCAAATCCAACTTCTGTTCTACTTTTGTGCAACAATGGAGAAAAAGGTCTAAAATCCCTTAGAGTCCAGATAATATGTTGTCTTTGATTTCAACATGTTACATGATCACTCCAACTATCCCTTCATTCTGTCTTCAATCCAAAATACCTGCTTTTTTCACCATCATAAAAAAGATGCCTTCATAGCCATGATAATAAATTTGTGCACACATCTAACACAACATATGGAATTTTAAGAGCACAAGTTGAGTTCATTTTATATGGCCAACCTAATCAAAAGACTTCTATTGAATAGCAGGGTAGTATCAGTAGGATCCAGATCACTTCCCTTACTAAACTGCAGAAGGCAAATGATATAAATTAGTAGGGCTCACCTGCAAGAAATCTCTTTTTTCAATCCTTCCAATTCTCTGCCCTTCACCTGCACCAAGTCTTGATCAGCTGCAGCTCCACGGCTCAAGTTCAAAATGTTCTGTTTCATTGAGCAACTTAGATAGAATCTATATTAGAGCCCATAAAGCACTCCCATGAAAAGTGAGAATCTACCTTGTAAGGTGATTTCTACAGTTTATTTATTTGATAAAATCTTTATGTTTTCTGTTATTGAGTAAGATTTTTATATTGTTGCTCTCATCACTCTGTTCATTGGTTAATGTTTGATGTGGAAGTAGGGAGCTTCAATGGAGTTTACTCATGTCTGATATTTGGCTTCATATTTCAATTTTTTTTTTTTCCGAATAAAAGTTCCAACAGTCTCAAACATTTTAGTTCATAAAAAAAACTAATCATTTAATCCCTCAAATTTACAAATGTGAGACATGTTAATCCTTAAGTTATCTATCATCCGTTTGAGTTAACATTTTTTCTATCGTGACTCAATTTGGTCCATGAAAATTTTATTGTGACCCAGTTTAATACTTGAATATATATCGTTTGATCACTCCAATCACTCCTATTGTTTGATCACTCCTATCTATGAGAAAACAGATCCGACGATAGGAGTGGTAAGAGTAATCAGACGATAGGTATCCATTGACTAAATTGGGTCACAATAAAATTTTCAGGGACCAAATTGGATCACGAAAGGAAAAAACGTTAACTCATATGGAGCAAAACGGATGAAAAATGACAGACGGACTAACATGTCTCACATTTGTAAATTTCATCGACTAAATGATCAGCTTTTTTTTTTTCTAGGGCCTAAAAGTATCCCCGTGCTTTGTTTTAGGGATGTATTTGGACCTTATTTTTTTTTAAAGCTCTTTTTGCGTCTTTGGTTCAAAGAGATAAATAAAACAATGATTGGAGTAATCAAGTTTTGATTTATTATTTTTTAAGGTTTGACTTATGTTTGTTAACGAATTTCCTGGATGATAGTTTGTTATATTTTTGGATTTATGTTCCCGTTTCAAGTTAAAGTGAAGTGATGCTCTTACTTCTATCCAATCGTCTCTGGTTTATTTTGCTTCTGGAAAGGTGCTTCAAAACGGAGAAGGCTAACATCCTCTGAATCTTTTGGCCCTCGGATCTGAAAAATACTTTTACACATATGAAATTTTAATTTGAGCAATCACTCTTTCTCAAAAAAAAAAAAAAAAATCAGTTGGTTGATATACTTCTGTACATCCTCTTCTGACGGTACTTCTGATTTTTTTAGCAATTCTACTCACATTAGCATTAGATGGGGTAACCCGTGTGGTCTATAATAGGCCATGAACTTCCTGGTAGATGGGATTTTGACAAGTCTTAGGTAGTTAGAGACCAACAACTTGAACCCCTGACCCAAACAGTAAGAGGCTGATGTGCACATCCATTCTGCCCGGGCAGAGTAATGTTGGGTCAAGTTTGTCTTTATGGTTCATCATCTACCATCATGATTTCAATTGTAATTCTTGGCCCTCGGGTTTGAAAATTCATCCCAGTATTCTTGTTGATGGATGGAAGTCAGTGAAAAAATCGTTGTCGATAGGATCAGTAGCAATATTTGAGAATAAGCTGGCATATTGAGCAGGGGGAGGATCTTCCCTTTCACAGATAAGGGTAAGCACCCCAAAAAAATTGTTTAATTATGTTCTTAAGAAATATTTGATCCTTTAATTTTTTTTTTTTTTTAAAACTAAATATAGCTCCCTCCATTAAAGTAGGCCAATAAAATGTTAGGCCAACTTCTACAAATTTAACCCTAAGTTCCATAGTTCACTTAGCCCACTTCAACCAAAATTAAAATGTTTAATAGCCCTAACCCTTGGTTATGATGATTCTTTTCTAGTCAATTATATCTTACTCATTACAAAATAACTCTTTCCTTTCTGTTCGTGTGTCACTTTCTCTCGTTCTTTCTAGATTTTAATTTGTCTCGTTCTTTTCTTCTTTCCCGCCCACTTGTTTGCTTACAATAGAGGCACTTGTTGATGAATTGAAATATCAATTTGCTAATCAAATGAGCATCTTATATAACTTAGGTTAAAGTAATAATTTGGTCCCTATAGGTGATACTGATTTTTCATTTAGTCCTTATATATAAAAAATTATTAAAAAGATCATCGTACGTGCAATCATTACCCATTTGGTCCCTCTGGTTACCTTGTCGTTTCTAATGATCCGTTAACTACTACGCATAAGGACTAAATGAAGAATATTTCATGTATAGAGACCAAATAATTTAGGTTAAAGTAATAATCTGGTCCTTACATGTGACACGAATTCTTCATTCAGTCCATATATGTAGGTGTTAACGGATTATTAAAGATGACAAGGTAACATGAGGGACCAAATGGATAACGATTGCACGTATGAGGACTTTTTTAATAATTGTTTACATATAGGGACTAAATGAAGAATCGGTATCACCTATAAGAACCAAATTATTACTTTAACCTATAATTTATAAGTATTTCCCATTTCATAAATCTTGGAATTGAATATTAGCTGCTTATAATTATTTAAATTATCTAAATCATTTTCAGGTTATTTTGAAGTGATAAGTTTACCCAGTTATCCTAAAATAACTTAATGGTGAAGATTAAAAAAATTGATGCATTTTTCAAGGGTAAAGCTAGTGATAAAGAGGAGGAACAACCTTCTAAAATTTTGTCCTTTTGCAATTTACATGTCATTTACAACAAATCAAGGTTAGTATGTATTTTATCTTATGTAATGCACTATTTATCTTTGTGAAAGAGTGTTTTAATATATGATGCATTTTGTCTCTCAGTATGGATATTTTTTTGATCAAGCTCTAAGTATGGATATCGTAAAAGATATATATCATTGTAAATTTTTTCTATTGATTAGTAAGTATCATTTTGCTCCCTCAATAATTTTGTTCAAACTGAGAGAGTACATTTAAATAAAAATAAATAAGTCGAGCACATAGAAAACATATTTTAGCAGTTGCAAAAATCATATGTTAGTATTCCTCTCCTAAAACTTAAAAAATAATAACCACCTGTTTTTGGGTCGTAGAAACAATAACCACCTCCAACCTTTTTTCATGGCTCCCTCTCCAAATCTAAAGGCTTAAGCCCCCGGTGAAATGCTGAACTTAGCCCAAGTCATGGCCCGTTGTAACAATTATCAGTCTTAAGCTGAACCCAGGTACTGAGCACCCATCAAATTTTGAAGAAATGTAAGATAAAGTTGGTAACCAATTAACATAGTCATTTTTTTATGCTTTTTGTAACCGGAAGAAGTGAGATTTCAATCTACAGCCCCATATAAATTTCCTGAATCCCTTACCACTAATCGAATCTTAATGTGTTACCATTTTTTTGGTGAAAGAGAATTAATTACTAGAATGAAAAGGCAAATTGAATTCCAAGTATAAAGAAAGAGCCATATATCTAAAAAAAAAAAAATCCTCCAATAACCTTGGAAGAATACCTACCCGAAAGATGAAAATGGATTTTGAGTGTGTTTAGGAACTCCTTTGAAAAACTAAGTTTCGATGAATTTAGTTTTACAAAGCGAGTTTTGATAAAAAGTGAGTTTATAGCAATTGATATATATTTGAATACTTTATTTTTAAAAGTAAATTTGGTAGAATGAATTGTTTGGATTGTGGTATTCAAACTGACTTTTAGATATATAGTTACCAAATTGTCCTTTAGCTTTTAGACTAGTATGAGAAATGATTAATTTTTAATGGTAATATGATAAGAGCAGTAGTTCAAAAAACTCAAACTGAGCTGAGTTTTGACAAATGCAAAAGCAAACAAATTTTTGCTTCTACCCAAATCCTAATTTGGCCCAAAAATCAGTTCATCCAACTGGATTCAAATGTAAACCAAACATCATAAAATATGACAAAAATATTTTTGAGTTTCTTAACTCACATTTGAGCTGTGCAAACACGTTCAAACACACACATAATGGTATCCATGCACATTCTCTTAATGGTTTACCTTTTTTTTTTTGAAAAGTTAATGATATATATATATATATATAAAAGAGATCCATTACACTGATGTAAGTCAAAAGCGTTCTAACACTCGTGAATAACTTTCACTATGCCAAAAATGACCTTCAATAGCACTTATTTTAGTCATTTGATAGCATTCTTGAGTGATATCTATCATAGCACTATAGAAAGGGGCAATCAATGATAGAGCTTTCGAAGCGCTATCGTAGATGTAACTACGAAAACGTTTGTCCAAGGAAACACTATCTTTGTTGGGACCTAAGATAGCACATCTCCTGAGAAACGCTATCTAAGGTTAGGACCTAAGATAACGTTTCTTCCAGGAAGCTCCCTCCATTGTTGGACCTAAGATAACAATGAAGCTCCATCTATTGTTAGACCTAAGATAACGCTTTTTCTAAGAAACGTTATCCTTTGTGGTACCTACAATAGCGCTTTTTACAAGAAGCGGTGTCTTAGATCCCTTTTTTTAATCTGTTGCTATACGCATTCCCCTTGCAAGCACTTAGTGGATATTGATTGATCCAAAACTATAATTGCATAGGAAAAATAAGTCAATTCAGAGCAAAGAACAAGAACAATCACAAAAGACTAGGAGGAGCTAGGGCTTGGGTTTCCACTTCAAAGGAGGATCTTCATCCCCTATTCTTCTCCATTTTTTTATTCCTTGAGCTCCGTATTTACAACCTTGACAAGGTGAGAGAATTTATGTGTTTTTGGGTGAATTTTTTGGGTTTTGGTTTGGGTAATGATAAAGGTATGAAAATGCATGATTTTACTTATGTAATGTGTTTTGGGTTTGGTTTTGGATGAGTTCTTCCATGAAAATCCTTGAGATAATATTTATGTTGATAAATACGTCATGTATGTTCCGATTTTGTCTTGTAATGAGCTTATTATTGGCTTGAATGACTGGGTTTCATGTTTTAAAGGGGAGAAATATCTTTCTAGGCAAAGCAGCAATGTATGTTGCATTTTCCAATTTCGTGCAAGGCGTTGTGACCTATATGTGCAGGCGCCGCGGCAGATAGGTCGCATCCTAAGTTTCGGAAATGGATTGAGTGACTTTCATTTGTAGTGACTTTGGTGACTTTAGGCATTTTTTGGAGAGAGAAATATGAGAGAGAAAAATGAAATAAGATGAGAGAGTATATGTTAAATGAGAGAGAAAGAGAGAAAGGCACCAAAGGTACGATTATGAAAGTCACCCAATCCATATCCCTAGGTTTCTAGGTGTCGGGCCTGCTGCTTGCTGAGTGTAGGAATTGTCCTATTTTTGTGGTTCTGAGATGTATAAAGGTCTATTATACATATCTTGATTAACTATTGCCTTATTGAGTGTTTGTAGAGAAAATGATGTATATGTATGACGATGAGACAATAATATGATTTATTTTGATATGATTATGATGTATTTTATGATGATGAATGTGTGTGATGATGATATATTTGATTAATGAAATGGTACTTGATCGATTGGATTGGCTTGATATTGATGTGAATCTCTGGGTAACCAACCAGAGGAACGAGAGGCTCCGGGATATAAATGAATACAGTCGGGGTTGGGGACCCTAGTGCGGCATCTCCGAGGTATTAAATTAAAACCTTCAGAGTGGAAAGTCCTCAATGAACAAACCTCTAAGGGGACCAAAAGACTCGAGCTTTAATCAGTTTGATGATATGCATTATCCTTATGTTATGGGACTTGGTAAAGGTTATGAGATTTCAAGCCATTACACAAGTACCCGCTTGTTGGGACAAAAGGGTCTTATATGTGATATGTGGATTGTAGGAATATTATGTTATGCTATGAGATGATGTGTTATATATGTGTTGTGTGTGTGGAGACCCTCACTGAGTTTAATACTCACCCGACACATTTTGTATGTGGTAGGCACAGGTAATGATCAGGCATGACCTTCTCGTGTTTAGGAGCTGCTTTGGCATCTTGCATGCCATGTGGGAGCCTTTTTTATGTTTAGTGCGGTTGCACCCGGTTTTGCTAAGGGTTGTAAACCTTTCCTTTTGGTATTATTCAGCGTTATGTAAAATCTTTTGTTTTGTATAACTCTAATGGATTTTATTCATTATTATAAAGTATTAATGAATAGACTCTTTACACTTTGGATGAGACCGATTAAGTATGTTTGATAGGTTGCGAAGGGGACAGGTTCTCCTTTCCATTTTGGTCGGTCATGATTACAAAATTCGGATCATGACAATTAGTGACCAAATTTAGTCCCTAAAAAAATTAGTCGTGACTTAATTTATTTCCTATTTACATAACTCATTTCCGAACTTGGATCAATAGATCTCACTCCATCAAGCCCTGAAGCTCAGCCTTATTGCCGTATCGGCTTATAGTGCCGCACATCGGCGTATCCGAGCTTCCCTTTGCAGCGCCTCGCATTTGCATTATCGCCGTTAGTTCTTGCTTCGCCACACATCAATGTTATCGTTCTTTCCCCTTTACCTTTTTTTAAATTTTTTAAATTTTTGATTGAATTTTCTATTTTGTTAATATTTTTATTATTTTAATATTAAACCCGAGGATCCAACCCAAATGTGATCGGGTTGGTTTGATTTGGATTATAAACATTTTTTTCAAAAGACCGAACTAACCTAAATCAATCAAAACCCAAATTCCCACCAAACCCGAACCGACCCGATCTGTGCCCACCTCTAGCATAGAGAGAATCAAGGAACCTGAGGTTGGAATTAATGACCACTACTCAAGAGGGAGGTGAATTGAGTATTTAAAATTTTCTTGAAAAACAACTCCTTTTTAAATTAGTGTAAAGTTAGGATATCCAAATATTTCTTCAATAGAAATAAGTAAAAGATTTTCTTTGAAACAATCAAACAAGATTTGCAATTGTCATAATGTTATAAATCATACAACACATAGACTAACAAATAAGTATCAAGATATATTCATACAAGATATAAACATAATCGTCAAAGAATCTGAAGATTAATGCATAAGACAATATAACTTGTATGAAAGTAAATGTAACACCCCGATTTTCTTATTCTTTTTAATTAATCAGTATTTACGTAATTGTATTTTATTGGAGGGTCTAGAAAATGAAATAAATTAATCCGAGACCATAGTCACGCTCTACGCTATCGTAGGAAGCTATGGTTAAATTTTCAAAACTCAGCCGGAGCCCGGTCTGTGATTTTCACAGACAGTAATGTTTTACTAATATCAGGACCTAATTTGGACTCGTGAACAAGACAGTTAGTCTTAGAATCACGTTTCCTATATTTTCGAAAAAGTTCGTCCTGACGTTTGAAAATGAAAATAATATATTATATTCGGACCGATAATCGATCTGGGAGACGATTCGAGCTGTGTAAGGGTTTTATGAAGCCCATGATCGAATAATCTTCATGTCAAGGCTGTGTCAAGTCATCTAGGGACTCATACTAGTGTCATGATGATTTTCAAAATATCGGGACGCGAAATGACCAAATTGCCCTTGATCTTTTTACTAAATTACCTTTTTACCTTTCTTAACTCGTAAGTCTTTTAACTTAATAAAAATATCTAAACTCTCACTCACTCACTCTCTCCTCAAACTCGGTACTCTATCTTTCTCTCTCCCCCATTCTCTTCTTCTTCCTTCTTTCTTCTTCTTCTTCCTCCATTTTCTTCTTTTCTCCATTTCTTCACCTCCATTTTTCTTCAACTTCCTCAAGCTTTTTCAACCAAATTTGTGAAGCAAATTTGCTCCTCTCATATCCTCCTCTATCACCTAAGAGGTATAAATTTCGTTCTTGAGCTCTCAATCTTCATTTTCTTCCATTGACTTTCATGAGTTTAAGTTTTTAGATCTAAATTTCAAAAATCTCTAGAAAATTGTAGAAAAATCATTTTAATGTCAAACCAATTTCTATGAGCTAGTATAATCCGCTACTATAATAATCCAAGAGATTGAAATCAAATAAGCCCTCTAGCCTATTTATATAGAAGAGGCCGAATGGATAGAAATTAGGGGAAATGGGTTTTTATGTTCATTGTTCTTGATTTCACCTATTTCATTCCTTAATCATGTAATCCAGTGATTAGGAAGCCAAATAAAACTGTCACCTATTTTTCATGGTGATGGTCGAAACCCTACTTTGATTGTTTTAAGGGGTTTTGGTTCAAATCTTTGATAATTGATCATTGATTATGTATTAGATATGCTTAAGGATCATTGATCCAAGAGTTGGTAGAATTTCAATATCCCTAGCCTAATTAATTAAATAGAGGCCTAAGGATTAGGGAATTGGTGATTTAACTGTTTTAATTTCTGGTTGTATTTTGTTGTATAGAATCTGGCACAACTCGAACGCTCTATCCCTCAGCCGATTGAAAGTTGCAGAGCCACATCCGGAATCTCTCGGAAACATCACTAAGGTGGGGTAAAGAACCGCAATATCGTCTGGGAGGCAAGCTTTAAATAATATATATTGATATGCGTAGGGCGACCCAAACCCTACTAGAGGTCGTTTGACCGTTAGGTTGAGATTTACCGTATGTCAAGGATGTATGTTCTGTGATTGGATATTTGATATATTATATGTGATATTTGTATGATGTCTATTCCATGCTCATGATTGATTAAACATGATTTATCTGTAAGTCGATTTTACTGTTGAATCTGTTGTTAGTTATGATTTATGTACTGTTGGGACTGCTGATTTCTGATTAGAGCTAGGCAGTGATTTCTGATAAGTCGGAAGATGATTGTGTGGTGAGAAAGTCAAGGATATATATATATATATATATATATATATATGTCATAGTGCTCAACTTCGAGATATAGTTGATCTTTTGATGTTGTGATATAAAGTTGATACCCGGTTAAGCCGGAAGAAAGTTGGTTGTGGTGGTTTATAAGTCATGGTTGAGGCACTAAGTGTTGATTCTGAGATGAGTCAGTGAGATTCATGTTGCATAGTCGTTGTTCATCACTATGTTGGCATACGGGCGATTCCGATCTTACCTACGGGGAGATGATCGTACCGATTAGTTTGGCGTAGGGGCGATTCCGATCTTAACTGCGGGGAGATGATCGTACCCTTTAGTTGAATTGTAGACGGACAGGCGAATGTCTCGACCTGGCCTGCGAGCGAGGGGATATGTCGTTATCGAAAGTTAAGTTGTTAACAAACGGTCGAATGTTTTGACTTAGCCTGCGAGCGGGGGAACATGTCGTTACCGTAAGTTGCGTTGTTGACAGGCGAATATTTCGACTTGGCCTGCGGGCGGGGGAATATGTCGTACGCATGAGACAATTTGGGCTCGCGGACTTTTGACCAAACCCTGCCTTACGGGGGGTGGCATAGTGATGATTGAGACACCTTGATCTGTTAGGGATGTCGGGTCGTGATCGCGTCCATATAGTCGTTAGTTGCATGAGTGTGAAAGATAGTAGTTAAGGAAAAAGTTATTCGAAAGTTGTTTAGTTGTAACTGTCATGTTTGTGAGTGTGCTATCTATATAGATTATTTTGTATAGATGTTTTTCCCAGTTATGACATACTACTGTTTCTTATCCCCTATATTTTCTATGTCGTATTTTCTTTATTCTCGACTGTACGAGAAGACCCAGATGAGGAATTTCCAGAGGAGATTGATAGCATCCCGGTTGAACCTGATGCTGGCAGGAGAGCCTCGGATCCCAGTGCTGGGGGACTTTAGACATCGGGGGTTGGTAGTTGTAGTTGTTATGGCCAGTACATGGGTTTGAGTGAAATGTATTTTAGGGCCAAGAGAGGAAGTCCGATGTATTTTATTTTATTCTACTGCTATGTTTTCAGTTTTTATTTACTGCGTATTCTGAAGTTTTTTTACTTGGTATCAGCTGTTGTAGGCTCTACTGATGGAGCCAATACTCTTATGACTGTTTATATTTTTATGGTATCAATGTATTAAATGTTTTAACATTTCCTCAATTTTTTACACTACTACGCTACGCTGTAACGCTAATAATTATAAGTGCGGTTACCAATGGGACCTCCGAGAAAGAGGTTGTCTTAGTAAAAGAGTAAGGTAAGAGAGAGTTGCACAAAGGATTTTATACCGGTTCGATCACAACCTTAGTGACCTACATCCAGTCCTCAAGCAACGTTTGAGTATATCCACTAACTTGAAAAACGTATTTTACAAGCAAGCAACCAATAAAGGAAATTAATCCTTTTACGTTGATTGATTTTGAGTTACCTCTCTCAAAACTCAATCCTTACCTCTAAGGATACCCCACCTTAGAATCAAGCTTCTCTAAGGATACCTCGCCTTAAGAATTATTTGGATACCTCACCAAATTCTTGATCTTCACCTTCCAAGGATGCCTCACCTTGAAGTTGATTTGGATGCCTCACCAGATCTTTTTTTGGATGCATCACCAAAAACAAACACCTTTAGATGCCCCACTCAAGATAACCTTGCCTTCCAAGGATCCCTCACCTTGGAGTTGCAGCAATTCTCCTAATTGCTTATAAAAGAAGAGATTGCTACAAAGGCACTCTAATCTAGTGCACAATCAATTACAATGTGAAACTATATTCCTAAAAGAATGAAATTATAAGGCTCAATATGTGTTTGCCAGTGGATTTCAGCTTCTTAATTTCGTGCAAAACTGTTGCCAATTTATAGAAAAATGGTTTAGAAAATGAAGTTTTTGAATTTTAAATTTCTGTTACTAAAAATCTTGAAGTAGTCGATTACTTTCAAGAAGGTAATCGATTACTTACTTCAAGAAACTTCATTTTTCTTTAACAGACACAAAGTAGTCGATTACTTTGTTCTAACAGAAACTCAAGATCTAAGAACATCATAAGTAGTCAATGACTTTTATTAAGTAGTTAATTACTTTCTTATAAAATAAAGTTCTACTTCTAGAACTATAAAGTAATCGATTAGTTTACTTGAAAACATATTTTTCACTTATGAAAAAGTCCAGAACTTTGTCTTATCAACTTAGAATCTTGAATTAGAATTTATTAACCTTTTTCACTTATAATATAAACACATGTTAAGCTTAATTACAAACTTTTGGAAATTTATACAAATATTCCTATTCAAAATTAAGTTCTTCAACTTTGAGTTCCTTGATGCATTTGAGAGTCTTCATCAAAACATATGGAATGTTGTATGAGCAACTTCACCTGTTATACTGTCAAATACCATTGGTGTTAGTCATAATTGTAGGTTTGCAAACAAAGTTAAGGGTATGCTCTCCAATGTATCCTGCAGGGAATTTGATGTTATCCTCTTGAATCTCGTAAGATCGAAACTGATGGAAACGAATTAAACCTAAAGCTAGGTGTGGATACCACACGCCTTAGGTACTTTGGCTTTTTTATATTATTTCTTCTTGTTGCAGAACCATCATCACTGACAAAAGTCAATCTTCATCTCTACTTATAACCGAACTACACTTTAAAGATAATAGTCACAATTGATATCTCATATCAACAAACTTCTAAACTTCAGCCTCTAAAAACACCATCTAAATTAAATTGTAAAAACTTATTATACTCGGAGTGTGTTTGCGAAAGATAGAAAATGTAGATTATGTTGATAATCGATTGTATAATCGATTATCGTGATAATCGATTATGATCAGAATCTATTTTTGTTTGGATATGTTTGTTGAAAAGCAATTTTAAGATAATCTATATTTCATTTGGCCTGTGCAAAAGAAATCACTTTTACATAGTGAATTACAAAAAATGGTACGAAGTTATTTGTATAATTTAATAATATTTGTTTGAAAATTAGTTTTGCAGGGTTAAAGAAGGAAGGGAATTCTGAGAATGAAAAATAATCAAATCACAATAATCTTAAGTTAAAACAAATTAGATGATATAAACAGTTTTTTTTCCAAAACTTTTTTTTATAAATTTAAGCTAATTATCAAACATCTCTTTAATCAAAAAGTAGCTGAAATAGGGAAAATCAATTTTTTCCAAACACATCATAAGTCACGAACCATGATTATTTAATTGAGCACCCCAAAACAATTTGTGAGTGCGCGATAATTTCATATCATGCCATGGTGTTTGAAGAAAAATTATTAAATAAAAAAGAAGTAAAGTGGAGGGACGAGAAACTCTGTTCGTGTACTGTCAAGGTTCCTCTCCTAGACTTGCGGACACACTATTCAAGCAAAGATAGTTTCCACTTCACTAAATAATCAATTTGATCCCTGAAAGTATAAGACGATATCAATTTAGTCACTAAATTTAACGAAATAACAAAAACGTCCCCGAAGTTATAAAACGTTAATCAACTTGGTCCCTCCGTCAACCTCAGTTAGCTGACTTTGTTAACGGTGCTGATGTGACATGTTAAGTGCCCTGTTGGCACCGTTGTCACTGGTTAGGTGGTGTCCACGTGTTCAGGGACTAATTTGAAACTCTGAACCAGGGACTAAATTGATACTCGCAACAGTCTTCTTCTTTTTTATATTTCTTCTTTCTCTCTCTGCTCTCTCTTTCTTTGCTTCTTCTGCCTCACGCTCTCTCTAACCACCCATCTATAACCACTTGTCTATAGACGGGGTGGTTATAGACAGGTGGTTCCTATAGACAGGTAGTTAGAGAGAGCGCGAGACGGAGGACGCAAAGAGAGAGAGCAGAGAGAGAAAGGGGAAATAGAAAGAAGAAGAAGAAGAAAACTTTTGCGAGTATCAATTTAGTCCCTGGTTCAGAGTTGCGAGTATCAATTTAGTCCCTGATTCAGAGTTTCAAATCGGTTCCTGACCACGTGGATACCACCAAACCAGTGACAACGGTACTTAACGTGCCACGTCAGCGCCGTTAATGGCGTCAGCTAACTAGTGTTGACAGAGAGATCAAGTTGATTAACGTTCTACAGCTTCAAGAACGTTTTTGCTATTTAATTAAATTCATGGACTAAATTAATACCATCTTATACTTTTAAAAATCAGATTGGTTATTTACTCATTTCCACTCTCCATCCACTCGTTGGGATGTCAAAAGATCAGTAGTCTATTGCTCGGTGGCTTCTAGCATCAAACATTACAGAATGTGGTACATGGGTGTACCACCAACTTCAGGTAAATTAGCCAGTTATATGTTTTTTTTATCAAAACCCATTTCTTATCTGAGTTGATGCTTGTTGTTGTATGCTACTATTATTGGTCACGACACCACCATTGAGAATGGCTATGCTACTATTATTCGGAATCCGTTTGGGTGCACGTTGATGGGTGGATGCTGGTCCAGCTCAACGATAAAGTAAATAAAGTCCTTGCATTAGGTCTTTTAAAATAAAATAATTTTTTCTTTAAAAATAAGACACACTTTATATTTTTTTTTTATATTAGCTTTCTAATATATATAATATATCAATAAACATAAATTAACCTATTTAGTATAAAAACTTACCACTAGGTTAAAGGTGTAGGGATCAACTCCTCATTGTGCACAAAATAATTAATTTTTTATGAAAAAATTTTTGGGTTAATTTTTTAAAAAAGTCTCACCATAAAGTTTGCTTTAGATCTTAATAGGTGTTGGACCAGCCCTGGATGGACGGTGGGATGGGATAGGGTTTTGTTTCTGGTTTTGGTACAGTAACTTCCAGTGGATGATTGGATGGTGGGGTGGGGTGGGATGGGATAGGCAGAGGGGAGTAAGGATAAAATTGTCATTTTTAATTTTTTTTGTAACCTGCATTACGAGGTAAAGGTTAAAATTTTTTGGACCGTCGAATCTGGACCGTGCTTCATGTTAGATGAAGAAAATGGTAAAACACCCATGTAGCATGGAGGGAAATCCTCTCCATTTTGTTCTCTTTATTTTTCTTTCATTTAGGAGAGAAATAGACACATATTCTTTTCAATGATTTAATTTTTTTAAATAAGAAAAAAGATTTAAAATATAAATATTTCGTTGTGTGTATCTATCTTTTAAATAGAGATTATCATTTACCTCTTAAATGAAAAGGCTCCGAATTCTGGCTCCGAATTCTGGAACACATTATGTGGTGCTCCATGCTAGATGACACCTATTGCTCATCCAAAGACACTTTTATGTTAATCTTTTTCCATTAATCCAAGAAAATATCAGGAAAAATTTGGTTCCTTCAAAAACAAAAAAAAAAAAAAAATTGGGTGACAATCATCAAGACCACAAGCTTCTTTTAGCTACAACAACAGGCCACGACTGTTTCAACTCGTTAGTGAAAGTTTGATTTTGTTTTTTGGAATAATAAATTTGCTTATGATCATTAAATAAAAATGCCAATTCAATTTGATATAAAAAAAATGTTGCACCTGATTACTCACATAAGTTATAGCCTTACAGGTGATTTTGTTTTTTTGTTTTTTTTTTTTTTTTTGAGGCAAGCCTTACAGGTGATGTTATATTCATAATATTATTCACATCATTTTTATATTATTTATTTTCAAATAATTAAATAAAAGAAACATGTTTTTCAAAATATGTTATCTCTTCTTATAATAAAAGAAGATGCTAGTCTAATTGGGAGACATAGTTTGAAAGTTATAAAAATCAAAGATTAATTTTTTGTTCTAATCAATCCATCGAGAATTAATTTGATAATCAATTCAAAAGATTAAAACTTGTGAGAAATCCCAAAATGTAACTAAAAAACCAAAAACACTAATTAGGATGCCTTATAAAAAAAACAAAGAACATGCTAACAGACGCTCGGGTTTTTATTTCTTTGTTCTATTTTTTTTAATTTGTTGATGAAAAATTTCACCATTTCAAAATTTGAGATAATACAATGAACACAAAGCTCACTCGAGTGTTTTATAACAAAATCCGAAAAAAAATTCTTATAAAATAAATTTGTCTTTAAAATAGAAAATTAAAAATATATCTATCATTAATTTAATTTAAAATTTATTAAAATCTTGATCCACAGAAATTTAAAAATAAATTTATTTTAGAGACAAGTAAGAAGATTATAAAAGTAAACAATGTACCAGAATCATTTTTCAAATGTTTTTGAAGGAAGGTTGAACATAAAAGGGAAAAAGAGAGCCTCACTTCCTAATGAGTGAAACCAAACAAATCATGATAATATTACATTGTCACAACCAAAAAAACGTACAATGAGCAACCCATGTGTTACAATAAGAATAATAATATGAATTATAATTATAATAACATAGAAAAACACAAGGAAAAGAACCTATATGTTGTGTCCTCAATTTCTCTTCCTCACTCACTTTCACTCCAATGAATCCTCAAAACCCCATTATAGTTGCCATTGAGTAGTGACCAAACCACCACTTACCTAGATGACATGAAGAAAGAGAACGAGACAAAACCATAACAACCTCTTCACAAATCGAACTCCCATAATTCAATTAGAAAACCAAAGCATGTTAAGAACTCAGAAGAGAAGCCCAAATGCAAGAGCAACTAGAGAAGCAAAAGCAGTTGGCACAAAAAGGGTGGTAGCATCTGATGCAGGGCTTGGAGCTGGTGCATCAGCAGCTGACACACCTGTTGCTGCCATCACCAACATGGCTACCATCAAAGTCAAAAAAAGCTTCATCTTCAATGCCTCCATTGCTGAAAGATCAAAATTTACTCTCAAGCTTAGAACTTTACAGGAAAGTTTTTGTTTTTCTTGTGAGAAGGGAAAATTTTGAGACAATGGTTAGTGGTAGTGGGTGGAAAACGTAGTGCGGCTATGGGTGATTTTATATAGTTGGTGGAAGAGAGAGAAAACGGGCAGGCTGCCCGAACTTTCTTGTTTTCGAGTGTTTCGAGGTTCTCGGGCAGCCCCACCTGCCCGTTTGGTTGGACAGCGTGTCTTTATTAGCATTCTTAGTGCTATACAACTGGCGCCAACGGTTCGTGGGCTCATCTTTTTTATTTTTTATATTTTAAAAAAGTTGCTTTTTCTGTGTTTTTAATTAAAAATAAAAAAATCGTAACTTTTTTTCAACAGCTTTGCTTAAAGGGAAATAATTGGGATGCTTTGTGCCTTATGTGGTCGGTAATGGACAACCCCGTATGTGCCTTTTCTTCATTATTAATTCATGATAATAATTGGGGTATTAGTGTATTGCTTAATAATTATTTTCAGGGACTAATGTTGCATATTTAATTGCGGGGGTGGCGACTGGTGAGTTCAATTGAGCTGGTCCGAGACTTTGGTTACCTGGATATTCATTGATTTTTCCAATGGTATGCGTACACAATAATTTGGACCTAGTTCAGTAAAAAAAAATAATAATTTTGACATAGATAATTTTCATGTCAACCAACTAATCCTATTAACTTATTCCCTGAGGTATACCATCCAGTTCCTGATTAACAAGTATTTCTTAGTTTTTTAAGGATTTAATTATGATATATTATATATTTTCTTATACTATCAATCAATTATATATTATCATATTATTAGGTTAAACTAGTTAGTGAGTTCTTAAATGTGACGCTAATTTTGAATTTTGTTCTTATACGTAAAAAATCATAAATTTGGTTTTTATACAAAAAATTATTTTTAATTTAATTATCGTTGTTTATAGGTGTTATAATGTCATTTGTTGAAGTTAAAGTATAAAAACTAAATTGAAAATGATTATCACATGTAGGGACCGAATTAAAAAAAAATTGAATTCAGTCTCTACATATGGCAAACATTTTGATTTTCGCCTCTATATGTGACAATAATTTTGAATTTTATCCCTATCATGTGACGGTGTTATAACACTAACAAACGGCGAAAACGAAATTAAAAATAATTTTACATATAAGAACCGATTTAAAAAAATTTCAAACATATGGAACAAATTCAAAATCAGTGTCACATATAGAAACCAAATTATTAGTTTAACCATATTATTATAAATATTTGACTATTATATTAACTATCTTAAAAATTATATATAAAGTGATATATGATTAATTAATAGGATAAAATTGGTACACTAATAATATATCAAAATGAAAACTTTTTAAACAAAGCAACTTGACTTATTGACTAAATTTTATATATTGACTCTTAATTAAGTTTTGTTTTTTCACATGCATATAAGAGGTTAAATGTACACTACTCTTCATGATTTGCTAAGTTTAGAGAATCAAATTACCGAGTTTTAATTTATATGAAGTTTTTTTAATTGGCAAGTTGAAAGAGGTTATTGCATTTTACTAACATGTGGTTGGTCCGAGTTATAACGAGCTCGGTCCCCTTCAGCAAGTGGTCGGCCGTTCGATTCTTGTATCTTGCATATGGAGAAAATCTGATTGGAAGGGGGCAACCCTTAAATGTCGTTCAGGTCTTTCGATGGAGATTAATCACTGATTACGACGGTAGATACTTCGTACCAATAACATGGTTATCCAAAAAAAAAAGTGGTTATGTGCATTTTAACCATTTTATTAATTACAAGATTTTCATTCAAGAAACTCTCATTTGAGAATAATATTTTATAAATTAATTAAATAAATAATAATTAAATTTTAAAATGATGTATATAATAGGCAGAATACTAGCAACGTATCATTTTATATATTTTTTTAAGCATTGACACTATATTGGTTTACATCATACTCTCTTTAAATTATGAGTTAAAATTAAGAGAGAATATGAGATGTAACCCAATAAAATAACATGTTTAAAATAGTTTTTTTTTTTAAACCTACTTAGATTGGTTCAAGTGATAAGGGTTTGGACTCCTTACGCAAATAATGGTCAGGGGTTCGAATCCTGACTCTTATGAATGAAAAAAATATGGTTGGAAGGAAACTACCCACCTTGTGTGCTTTTAGGTTTTCCGACGGAGATTAGTCATTGTTAACAATGATGAATACTTCGCACCTATCACATGGATATAAAAAAAATAGATTTTTTAGCATTCTTCATAAGAGATATTTTTATATGTATCTTTAAAGGCCTTTTCATTTTACTCCTGTAAGTGAGAGTTGCATAGGAACCTCACATTCATAACTCCCTTAGCCTTGACAATAAGGATTTTATTGTCCCAAAAAATGGTGTCTCGGTGTCCCCCACCAATCAAAGGCTGAAGATGTGCATCAATGTTAATGGGTTATCATTTTATTTCATTAAATATCAAATTATCATTGGTTGGAAACAGAAAATATGATAGAAAAATGAGATAGAAGATTTTCATCCAATAATAAGAACTGGTATATAGCAACATGACAATTGAGCTCACGAGCAACAAATCAGACATCAATGTACGAATGAATATCCATCACAATCCTCTGAGTGAACCACATCAAATGCTGCCGGTGTTGAGGTAATCTTTTCCGAATTAGCATTTTCAGTTCTGTGGCTTTCACTAGTAAACTTGCTCTGCACATGTATTGATAATAACTTCTCATTACTACATTTTCACATTAGATATATGGTATGTAATATGAAATTAACACTGCATAATCAATCTTCCCCTCCTTTCCGAACCAAACAAACAATACTTTAATAATGATGGTGAAGATAACGTAAACTTTACTGTTTGAGTTTCATGAGTTCATGGGTTGCGCTTACTTTTAGGAATGGTGGTTTAGTAATCAGATCAAATAAATGATACCAATAAAGTTGATGGAAATTGAAATAGTTTTCTGTCACTTCTTTGGTTTAAATTCCTAACTGTTTCTTAATTTATTTTGAATAATTCTAAATTCTCTATTCAATTCTTCTACTTTATTAAACAAAGAAAATATTATGTGATGCATAAATCTAAGGTACTCACTACTCAATTCAAACTTTAATTGCGCTCCTCCTTTTCTTAGACACCTACTTTTTGTTTTTCAAAAAGGAGCGTTTATAACGGTATAGGTTTGCATTTCAGAAAACGAGAACGAGAATGAAGAGGTTTTGATTCTTGAGTTGGTCACCAAATAATATGGGACCCCGACCCCTATTCCACTGAAATTGTGGCAAGCTATGTTCTACTATTAAAAAATGAGACAAATCTTTTGGCTTTAAATTCCGAGTAGACCTTATTCAATGGGACAATAATAACTACAAACAAATAACGGAAGAGGACTATACCTTCAGTCCTTCATGTATTATCTTCTGTGGGCGAGGCAGGGAAAGGAAACTTCAAACGGATGGTCCCCTCTCCTAGCTTACTTCCATACTTAGCAATATTCCAACTTCGGTCTTTATCAACTTGTCTTGCAATTCAACTGTTAAACCATAAGTGGCCTACTGGCCTGTGTCTACCACTAGTACACACCTCAAATATCTAGATAGCTTCTTCTATGTAAATATGCTAGCCGAAGGGAAATAGCATATCACCCAATTCACATTTGGATTCTCTATCTTTCAGGCAAAAAAAAAAAAAAGTACAGTGATTTTCATTTCACAAATGTGTTGGTTCGCTTCCGCGGATGTTAGTTCGTCCCGTGAATTTCCGCCCAGCATATGTTCCCACGAATCAACACATCGGTGAGAGTAAAGTCATTTTAGATTTTTATCTTTTCCGCGCGAAAGATAGAGAATTCGTCTCCATCACCCTTCAAAAAGCATAATTTTAATTTAATTCATAATCATAAATTTAAAATTTATATAGAAATATTAGGATTAGAATAAATTTAAAAGAGAATGTCATTGAAAGCTGAAAAAATTAAAAGCAATTATTGGAAACAACATAAGCTATTAACAACAGAGAGACTAAAATTGAGAAATTTCAAATTGTATGTGATGGTATATATTTATTTAACCAAACAATATCTATTAGTTGTACACAAAAAAACATCTATTAGCGGAAACAAACGTTAAAAATCCAGTGTATGTGGCAAAAATGAATTATACATAGCAAATTGGATATACAATTCTTTTTTAATATGCTAGCAAATATTCACTTGATGCAAGGGGCCTTAAAGAAATAAAATAATCTTATATTATATGTATTTAACTAAGGAAAATTTTAAAATAATTAAAAAAAACTTCGGCCTATTTTTTGAAAATGTAACTTCAATTCATTGTATGATAGAAAATTTAAAATTTGGTTGTATTTGAAGTAAAATAAATTTCAGAGAGAATTAATTGGGAGCAGCAAAAATTAAGAAGAAGTATTGGGAACAGCAAAAGTCATTAAAAATATAAGAGACTATGTAAACAAATGTCAAACAACAACTAAGTGACAAAATCAAGTTATACATGGAAATTCAATCGGACAACTCCTATATATATATATATATATATATATATATATATATATATATATATATATATATATATAAAATAGATTCTCAAGTATGGTAAACTTTTTTTGTATTGTTCAATTTGACATTTTTTTTGTTATGTAAACTTTTTGTCATGTGATTAACTTTGGTAATCTATACTTGTTATATGAGGTTTTGAGTAGTTTGGCAATTATAACTCAGACTCCTTTATTGAATTTACATCTATTATATTTGAGCTGCTTCTTATATATTTGAATATATCTTGCATTATAAAGTATAGATCAAAATTTGCAACATAATCCTTTTGTATATCATCAATAGTTATTATTATTATTATTATCATCATCATTATCATCATCAAGTATTACTATATTAGCAAAACGAAATCCCCTGTGCACGGCAAGGGTTAACACACTAGTATATATTATATATATAAAATAGATTCTCAAATATTGATGTCAAATTAGTAACTAAATTGTGTATCTTTTTTGAGTTGACAAAATTTCTGTTTTTAAGCTTCAATTTGATCAACTATAAGTATTGTTCCTATTGGATTTGGTAAAGGCCCAATAAACAGCAAGGTCTAACAACCCAAGACACTATGGCCTCAGAGCCCAAAGATTCAAAAAAACTCAAGCTCAAGAATCTGAGCTCTTGAGTCTTGACTGGACATCTCGACACTCGACCTCTTAGTCTAAGACCTTGGCCCCCTACCTCTTAGTTCAAGACGTCGAGCCCCAAGCTCATGAACAAGAACTCGGTCACTCACCTAGCTGAGGTACGAAGACCTCTACCCATCCGGAAAAGAGGTTCAAGTCCATGAAGATGAGAGAACATTCTAAAAGAGGACACGTGGGCAGCACTCACATCGAGTGATGCCCACGACGAGGTTTTGGACTCTCAAGCCCTTACTCCGCCCGAGACATAGCGCACCATCACACTAGAGACCACTTCTGTGTGTCCGGTAATGCTACCGTGCCCCGCCCGCCATAGGCATCGCCTAAAGTCAGTCGTGGCCTCACCACTACCTTTATACTTTTGATACATATCTTCGGATTTAGAGTAATCCTCCTTAGATCTACAAAGCTTGGATGACTACCACCCAGATCTATAGATCTACAAGCGTCGGAGACTCGTTGCCATGATCCACACTCTCAGATCGGCGTCATCGATTTCCATCCCAATAAATTCACTCATCAAGCCTTGGTAGTGCAGATCCACGTTTCTGCCCTTCTTCGACCCCTGACCCCAAGGTGTTGTAAGATACCACCACCATCTTCTGTAAAAAAAAAACCTCCACAATTGCATGGAAATGTCATCAAGCCTCAAATCCACACAAAAGCACCAACAAAGTTTTTAGTTTTAGTTCCAAACGCACCCTTGTCTTTGGTTTATGGCAGTATTACACTATTTGTGGGGGTTTGAAAATTCCTACGATACATGGTTTTTAATGTTAACATGATTTTACATGAAACCCTCACATGCTAATTACTATGCGAACATGACTTCAGTGATTTGACAGTATTACTTGAAAGTACCACAAGTAAACATTAGAAGGAGGTTGAATTGTGTTTAATCAAATTTATTTTGAAAAGCATGTTTTAAAAACAAAGGCCTAAGTAATTAAACACTTGGCAAAGAAACATACGCTTAACAGGCGTCCAATCAAATATAAAGAGGTTTGTTCAAAAGAGACTATTTCACAAACAAATGTTTAAGTATGCATTGTTTATCCCCAAGGTTAGTCACAAGTAAATAATGATAATAAAATCAATATTGTAAATTTTAAGGGATAGAAGATAAACACAAACAGATTTATCCTGGTTCACCGACAACCTTTGGGTTACGTCCAATCATTGGCTCAACCAAGTTTTTCACTATAACTAACAAGGTTACAGATGATTATTCTTTACTTTCATAGTCTTTCTAGGCTCCAAAAGCAACGTCCTCTCCAAGCTCCACAAATATTATTTCAGCTAGCCTCTTCAGGCTTCATAGATTAATGGTAAAGGTTTGGAAGCAACAACTTCAGACAACAAGATGCAAGTCTACCAATCTACACTTAGAGAGTGAATACAAATAAGAGTAGGTATGACTGTTTGTACTATGAACTTCTCTAAAGATTTACAATGAGTAGAGAAGAGTATTTGAACAGGATGATTTGAAAGCTTTGTATATTTTTTTTTGTTGTATTGCTCTCTGCGTAATTCACTTGTCTCTGCTTGCAAATATGTTCAAAGTCATCTTGAAATAGTCTTCACTAGGAATAGATCAATTGGAGACATTCTTTCTTCAATAGTTTCTTTTCTTCAAGTGTTCTGAAAAGCCTTTAATGGAATAGAGTCATTCTGAGGAGCATTAAATGGTTGAGGAACGTTGAAGGTACTTTTGTACAGAGTTTATCATCTTTAACAAAGCAGCAACATGTTCAGAGCAACATTAAAGTCTTGAGCATCGTGAATTACTTTATTTGGCTAATCATTCAGAATAAGCAGATGTAAAGTGACTTTTGTTGCATATCAAAAGTGTTGTGTTAGGTACTACGATGTAGAGATGTTTTCTTATTCCTTTTGACTTTAAGGAATTAATTCTCGTATGTCTTAAAGTCTTGAATAACTCATTAAATATGTCCATATCATACTTAATAGTTCTTCTGATCAGTTCTTCTTTACTATGGGCATAACGTTTGGGGATCTTCATTAGACGCTTGAAGGTGCGTTGTCTTGCGCGTGATATTTTTGAGCAGATGCTTTAGAAGAGTCTTTCATCTTTATTCAGATAGACGTTCAATCTTCTCAGACACTTCCTTGTTGAACTATTCAGATGCTTTCAAGTTGTATTTATCTTTTCTAAGAACTTCTTCAGAGAAGGATGTTTGTTATATCTTCAGCTTATTCTTGTTAATAGCTTAACAATAAACTTGATCATCTGATCTTCAATACAAATCTTTATTTGTTGTTTTATTCATTCAGACAATTATTCTTCTGATAATTCTTCAGATGCTTCATCTTGCATTCATACGATTGATCATAAGATGTTCAACTCTACAGTACTTTTTTGAACTTATTCTATTGTGATCTTACTTGTTCAGATGTAGTCATTTTACATTTTTCATTGTCGCTTGCCTTGCTTATCAGACACTTCAAAGTTTGGTCTGGAGATGCTTCATTACTTTTAACAGTTCAAGCTTGTTCATCATATGCTTGTCCTTTCTTGCGATCGAGTTGTTTCTGCTGATTTGTTTTTACTAACACAAAGATCCTTAAAAGGATTGATAGTCTGCACACTTACATAGATTATCAGTAATGTTCACACAGTTCATTTAAATCATTAACCAAATGTTTAGATTCATCAAAACACAAGGGTCAAACGCTTAGCACAACCCCATTTTGGTAAGTAGTTTTGAAAGTGCCCCAAATTGGTAAATTGTTTCTAAAATAGTATCAGTTTGGTTAAAAAGCCCTGCGAGGGTCACCTGCTATAAATATCATATTCCACAGCTCACAAGTAAATCCCCTTTCATATACATCACTCCTCTTTTATTAATTGTGGTGACTTGAGCGTCAAAATATCTTTACAGGTATAACCCTTCCCTGTTAGTGAAGTTAACTTGCAAAATAGGAATACCATCTGATGTGAACCCTTGGAAATCAAGTCCAAAAACCCAACAACAAAATTTGGATGTCCCCGTGAAAGCTATAACAGGTTTGTTGAAGCAAAACCTAGACCCGTTGTGGCGTTTATCAAGGATCCCTTCCTTGTGATAATCAAACCTGTATATAGACAAGCTCTGAGTACCAAATGATGTGAACCCTTGGAAATCAAGTTCCAAAAACCCAACAACAAAATTTGGATGTCCCCAAGAAAGCTATAACAGGTTTGTCGAAGCAAAACTTAGACTCATTTATTATAAGAATCAATAACTCAAGCTATAAAGTGATAAACGCCACATGGAAGGGATCCTTGATAAGTTTGAATGATGCAAGCAAGTCAGATCCAAGCAACCCATTGGGCCTTCCTTCCGGTCCAATTACAAGAACAAAAGCAAGAAAATTCAATGAAGCATTAAATGGGCCGATTTAAGACTTAGTGGAAAATCAAGGAGTTAATGAACATTCAAGAGCATTAAATGAGATGATTCAAGACTTAGTGGAACACCAAGGAGTCATGGAACATTCAAGAGAATTAATCAATTTGATCCAGATTCAATGAAGGATTCATAAAAAGGAGCTCACATTTCATCAATTGCAATTAATGGCATAATTTGCACACTTTCATCATTTAGAAACCTTTTGTATTTCTTTATTTTTATTTTATTTTTGTCACTTACAAGCCTATAAAAGGCCTTCTCCAAACTTGTAAAAGCAATTCAGTTTGAAGTAATTGAAAAACTTGTGAGATTATTTTCTTTCTAAGTAGGCTGGAAATTAGTCGAACTTGGTTTAGCTCGACTCTAGTTCAACATGAACATTTTTTTCAGCTCGAACTCGACTCGACTCAAGCTCGCGAGCAGCACAGTTCAGCTCGTTAGCTCGACTCGTATTAATCAAAAGTCAAAATTTTTTTTTAATAAAAAAACCAAAACAATTTAGACCTTTGACATTTTAAATTAGCAATTTACCAGTTGTTTTTGGATAAAATAATTACCTAATTGAAAATATAAATATAATTACATTTACAATAAAAAATCATATTTGTTGTTTACCAATCTCATGAATTTAAATAAAATTTTTAGATAAGCCAAATAATATAATATAAGAAATATATAACCAAACAAGTAGTGTGCTGAACAAATTACACCAACTAATAAACAAACAAAATACTATCAAAAAAAAGTCATACAAAATATATTATTTAAATTAATTTAATATTTAAATAATATATTTAAATATATTTTTTTTAATAAAAGACTGACATGCAAAAGCATCTCTGTAAAAAGAGAAATCTCAACTAGATTGTCACCTCAAACTTTACCAATCATCTGCAGCACACCAAAATATTATTAATAAATAAAGAAAAGAATAACAAGAATACATGGGGGGACTATACCAAAACTCATGGTAAAAAAAACAATATGAATTATCTGAACCTATAATTAGGACGACCTAACCTATTATGGGAAAAATCCTCCATAATAAAATTAGGAATAGAATCCCACCAAGAATCACACTGCGAAGAAATGCCAAAAGAAGCTAATTTATCAACGCAACTATTACCTTCCCTAAACCATAAACTACATACGATTAGCTCCAGAATCTACCCACCAAGTATCCTTAGGTACTGACACTAAATTAACTTCAGAACAAACAAAAGTGAGAAGTTTACCCTTCTTCGCACGCTATGCAGCGTACTTAGGACAATCCTTCTTCATGTGTCCTGCCTTCTTGCAGAAAAAACAAGCTAAGTCCTCATCCTGCATTTTCTGCTTCTTCCCGTGAGAAGAACCTTCTGCAATATCCTTATTTTTCTTCCTCTTCTTGTTTTGAGAGGTCAAAGCCAAATGAGCACTTTCAGTCCTATCCCTCTGCAGCCTCTCTTCTTCTTGCACACAATGAGATATAAGCTCATTAAGGAACCATTTGTCCTTCTGAGTGTTATATGTCACCAAGAATTGCCCAAAGTGTACAAGGAGAAAGATCAAGACCAAGTGCACGAGCAAATCCTCAGGGATCTACATTTTAAGTTCCTTGAGTTTTGACGCAAGATTGGACATCTCCATAATGTAATCCTTTATGTTCCTTTTACCTTTATACTTTATAGAGATAAGTTTAGCCAAATGACTACTCGTCTCAGCCTTATCACTTTTAGCAAAAAATTGCTCTATTGATTCCAAGAACTTCTTGGCATTCTTGTTCTCAGCAATTGAGCCCCTAAACACTTCAGGTATGGATCTCTTGATAATCATGAGGCACATTCGGTTGGACCGATCCCATTTCTCAATTTTGAGCCCATAAGAGTTCTCCAGAGTGGGAATGGGTCCTTCCTCCCTTAGTGCCAGGTCCAAGTCCATGTATCCAAGAACGATTTCAACGGATTCCTTCCATGACTTGAAGTTCATCCCTGTCAGCATAGGGATTTGGTTAATTTGAGTAGTGAAATTTGGAGCGGCAGCAGCAGCAACTGGAATTGGAGAACATTAAGCATACAAGCTCATCAGTGTGCACGTCAAACTATTAAATAACAATGAGACATGCACAAGCAACTTTAATTGTAAATTAAAAGACCTAAATAAGATACCAAGCGCACCATTAATCCCCAATCTTTGGATTGTAAGGACTAACTGCAAGCGGTACTCTCAACACAATGATCAAACATTGGTGATAAATCCTGTCAAACAATGGTTGCCTTTGGACATCCCAATTGTTCACATGGATAATCACCTTTATAATCACCACACATTTACCATCGCAAGCACAAAACTATTAGGTCAAACTGCGTCTTCCTTTGGGCCGAGCACAATTCACATGAACAATTTCATGCTAACATCTTTGTAAACTAATTAAATTAATCTACGCAACAGAGGTTACTTTGGCAACATGTTTCAATCAATTCAACTAAAATTACCAGACAATTTTAAATAAAAAATGGGAGGAGGTCTTGATTTACATAAGTTCCACACAGAAGTGTAGGAACAACCTTAACTGTATGTTCATAACACTGCCTAGCAGTCACGAAAAAACCGCCGAACAGCCTTCGAAAAATGGCTCCACCGCCAAATAGCAAAAGTGGCCACCCAGCAATATGGAAATAGAGGCGACCATGAATTGTCGCCGCCCACTGCCCAGCGGCCAATGTGTCAGCTCAACGGTCTAGACACAGAGACCATGCTGGGCTCCCACCGCCTAGCGGTCCAAACATAGAGACCATGCTGGTCTCCCAGCGGCCAAAGTGGCCGCCCAGCGGTCCGAACACAGAGACCATGTTGGTCTCCCATCACCCAGCGACCAATGTGGCCACCCAGCAGTCTGGGAACAGAGACCACGCTGGTCTCCCACCGCCCAGCGGTTTGGGAACAGAGATATTATCCCCCATAAACTGAAAATCCATAATCCCAATTGCTACAAGAATACCAATGTGGCCGCCCAGCGATACGGGGTGATCCAGATTCGCGAAAATGCGATAAAACCCAGAAAAAACATCGAAAAACATTATTTAATCACTATAAAACTAAAGATTCGCATGCTTAATCAGCCATATACGTGTTATATAAAATAGACAGATGCAAACACTAGAAGGGGGTTGAATGATATTTGACAAATTTATGCGGAATTAAGAAACTTTTTCGCAAGCACAGACGGGTGAAAGGAATAGATGAGTAAGTTAAGACAGGTCAATCAGACTAATAACTCGTCTGAAAGTTTTCACAGAAAACATACAATCATGCAAGATGAAAAAGGTTTGATAAACACAATTAAAAACCCATTTAGTTAGATGATAGTTAAGATAAATAATCAAACTAAAGAGTTAAGGGAAAGAGAGAGATCACTCAGCAAATTTTATCCTAGTTCACCCTTTAACAAATGAGGCTACGTCCAGTCCTTGGCAGCACCAAGTTTTCTCACTATAACTGAATCAGGTTACAGGACAGACAAGTATTATTTTCACACCTAGCCTCTTCAGGCTCCAGACAAGTATTGTTTGCACACCTAGACTCTTCAGGCTCAGACGAGTATTGTTTGCACACATAGCCTCTCCAGGATCAGACGAGTTTGTTTGAGAGAAGTTGTAAAGTAAATTACAAGTTGCAAGTCTTTCACAAGCACTCAGACGAATGTATTAAATGTAAAGTTCTAAAAGATTGCGTAATAACTTGAAATGATTGAAGAATAAATAATGAAGGAATGAAGGTATAAATGTGTAGAGTAAATGCTCTTTGAATGCTTTGTTCGTTATCTTCTTTGCTTGAATCTTCAAAGTCTTCTTCATTAAATAGGTTTCAAGGTTTTAAAGCCGTTAGACACATTATTTGGAAGCTTGGCCTCTTGCAGATCTTCATTAAATGCAAAAGAGTCGTTCTGATCAGCCATTAAAGCCTTTAGAACTTTGCTTGTTCTCTCTCATCAGCATGATAAAGACTTCTGATACATCTTTGATCTTAGCAGGTCTTTATACTTGATTTTTGCCATCAGAGGGAAGACTTTCCCTTTTAGTGTAAGATGCAGTTGTGTTCAGGCAAAGCACTTTGTTGAAATTTCTTTTCAGAGACGAGACAGCTTTCATCCAATATATTCTTCAACGTTAGTCACCAGACGGGTGAGTAACTTCATTAGGCGGGTTGACTCTTAATTAAAAGAATGACGTCAGTTGCGTAGTCTTTCAGACAGGTGAGTCTTCCTTTGATCAAACGGTTGAAGACTTCTTTAGATGAGTGAACTTTCTTTAGTTCAGATGAGTGAACTTGAGTTAGTCCAGACGGATGAACTTTAGTTAGTTTAGACGGGTAAACTTTTCCTAGTTTAGACGAGTGAACTTCCATTGTTCAGACGGGTGATACTACGCTAAAGCTCAATTCATATAAGCACTTAATGTTTATCATTTTAATCTACACACTGCGTAGACGAGTTAAACACCAGAGACGGGTTCAATTAAATCATTGAATAACTGTTTTAATCTCATCAAAACTAAGGTAAATGCACATCAGACATTTTGGAGACTCAACATTATAAACCATAAAAATATATCAATTTCATGTTATAACATTAAAACATGCAAAAACCTCAAATTAAAAAAGAGAGAGTTCATAGCAAAAGAGGGAAGAACCCAAAAAAACCCAATCACTTATAAAACCTTAGGCATGAACATGTTATCTGAATCTTATTAAGCCAACAATAAAGATGCTCTGATACCACTTGTTGGAAATTCATACCTTAATTCCTTTTAACATGCTTTAATCATAATTAGAAACTTTAGCAGAGACATACATAATTGAAGCTCATAACATCAAGAACAAAACCATAATCTTGATTTCCCTTAGAACCTACGACATGTTGGATTACTAAGGACATATAAATACCTGGATCCATTGCCATCAATCACAAAGCGAAAATATGAGGGATGAAGATGATCAAGCATGAACGGTAACCAGTGGCTTTATGGATCTTCCTCAACCGTATCTCCGAAGTTCCACTACAAGACCTTAGCCGCCTCTTCAGATGGGGAGAAGAGGGTGAATGATGTGACAGTGTATTGGGGACCATAGCCTTCTTTTATTTGTTAAACCTAATAGGGTACCCACTATTCCCTATTGGGCTAACACTAACATCTACCCATATGAGACCCATATCAATTAAACCATAGGAGTCCAAAGAGCATACTTTATATTCAATCAATTGATCACTTAAATATTGTTCTTTTATGATAAATAGCTAATATAATTATTTAATGATATTAGCCCATATTAATTATTGGAATGAAAATTCCAACAGGCCACGCATACACATGAAAAATATACAGTAACATACCTTGAATAACAAATTTGATCAGCTGCAACCTTAAGCTTAATCTTGTCCATAATAGGCTGGAGATACATTTTCCTTGCCTTCCCTTTAAAAATAGGGACTCCTAAATATGTAAAAGGCAAGGTCCCAGCTGAAAAACCAAGAGTATTAGAAATCAACTCTCTTTTACTGGCTGAAATGTTTGCTGCATAGAATTTATATTTGGGTAAACTACGAAACTGTCCAGAAGATAAACTATGAGTAAATACCCAATTTGGTCCCTGAAATTGTCGGGTCGTATCAACTTAGTCCCCCACATTATCAATATTCCAAAATGATCCTTAGAATTTCAAAATATAGCAAATGCATCCCTGACATTATTCACTTAGTTTCAAATGCATCCCTGACATTACCAACTTAATGTCATTATAGTCCGTGCAAATATCAACGGAGGGACTAATTTGATTAACTTTGTGCAATTCCAGAGATCATTTTGGAATAATGGGGAACTAAGTTGATACGACCCTACAATTTCAGGGACCAAATTGAGTATTTACTCGATAAACTATAGTCCTTGAACAACTGCATCAAAACATGAAGATTTTTTTTGTTAACATTGCAAAAAAAAACCAATACATCATAAGCATATAGAACATGGTTAGGAAAAGCAAATCCCCTTGGGCCTAATTCCCATTTTACAAGAAATGTAACCAACTGCCTTCCCATTGACAGAAAATGACAATTTTGATGATTTAAGAGTAACATTCACCCAATTGCAAAATTTCTTATTAAAACCAAAAGCTTTTAGAACTTTCAACAAAAAAAAAACAATCAATGGTGTCAAATGCCGTAGCAATATCAAATTTCAGAGCCAAGTTACCACCATAAGTCTTATGATCTAGCATTTTAACTGACTCTGAAGCAATGCAAATACAGTCTAAAATATTTCTACCTTTGATAAACCCTCTTTGCTGCTCAGAGATGATCTTTGGAGCTATCATAGCAAGTCTATCAGCTAAGATTTTTGTAATAATCTTCAACTGAAAATTTGCTAAGGCAATAGGTCTAAAATTCTCTATTTTGTCAGCCCCAAGAACTTTAGGAATAAGCACATCCAGGTTAGAATTTAAGTTTAGAGTCATGCAGCCTTGGGAGAAGAACTGAAGAACAGAATTACACACATCATTACTAGCAATATCCCAAAATTTCTGATAAAAACAACCACCAAATCCATCTGGTCCTAGAGCACCATTACCATTCATACTGAAAATTGCTGCCTTAATTTCCTGCTGTGAAGGCATGATTGTCAACATATGGTTATCATTTGCTGAAACTAAACCTAGAATAAGAGAATCAACTAATCCATTATCCACACAATTATTGTCGAAGGAATATAAAGAGCTATAATAATCCCGAACATGATGCTCTATATCAGCAACCTCATCAAGAATAAGATCCCCTTATCTAAGTATAGACATTGATTTAGAAGCACTCCTAATCTTGGCAGTCCTGTGAAAAAAAGTTATATTTCTATCTCCATAAGAATGCCAATTCAATCTTGCTTTTTCTTTCCAAAAACTCTCTTGGAAATTAAGAGCTTGCTGCAACTCCAATTGAGCCTAAAGCTGATCAGTGTAACTAGTGACTACAATCTGCTCCTGAATTTTATCCACGGCAGACAAAGCTGCATCTACCCACAAGTGCACATTACCAAAAATAGTCTTATTCTAGACTTTTAATTCTGCTTTTAAAGCTTTCAATTTTTGAGAAAGGATAAACATAGGACAACCATAAAACTCCCTCTGCCAAACCTCCTTTACAGCTCTATGACAATCCTCATGCTGAGTCCACATGTTAAAGAATTTGAAAGAAGCAGGGTGCTGATCTATACCGTTTTTCTGAATCAAAAGCAATGGATGATTATCTGACTTACTCCTTGGCAAGGTGCAATAAGAAGTTGAGTTTCAGATGTTGAGCCAATCATCATTGCAGACTGCCCTATCAAGTCTTCTCTCAGAATGAGCTCTCCCTTTTCTACCATTAGTCCAAGTAAATAATGCTCCTCTAGTATATAAATGATTCAACTTGCAACTACCTGACCATGCTTGAAACTCATCACAAGCTGCTTTCAAAGGAAGACACTTACCCCTCTGCTCATAAGCACCAAGAACCGAATTAAAGTCACCAATAAAACACCAAGGCCCCTGATTTGTTTGCTGTATGGAAGCTAAATCAGTCCACAATTCTCTTCTTAAAACATGCGAAGTACTAACATAGATAGCAGCTATAAAAACTACAACATTCTTACAAGTAATAGACAATGCAATATGTCAGGATTAATAGGAAATATGTGATCAGCACACACACCCCACAAATTAGGAACCTTATTAGTCCTGCTATTAAGTGCAAAAGGTTTTAACCGAGACTTTTTCTAAAAAGATATAGTAAATTGCTCCAAAGAAATCCAAGGTTCAACTATGAATAACATGTCAGGCTTATGAAATGCACAAAATTCTTTAAGAACCAATCTAGCATCAAGATTACCAATACCCCTAGCATTCCAATAAAGAATCTTCATTAAGCAAAGTTAGTAGGACCTGCTCTAGATCTTGTCCTATAAAAATCAGAATGAGGAATATTCTTTCTATTCTTCTGTCTCAACTTTCGTTTTTGAGATTTTGTCAAAAGTTTGGTGAAAGCACCATTCTCATGTTTATCAGGAGGAGAGTTTTCATCATATAGATCCTCATCAGTAGAATTTGCCCAAAACTTCAAAGATAAGAGCTTTAAATCCTTCTGAACTTGAGGATGCATAGGAGTAAAAGGAGTGTTCTTACCACTAGACTTTTCAACAGAGCCAGAGATATCAGAAATCCACAAAGAGTCAGAAATATTTTCTGCTTGACTAGCAGACTTTTCCATCGGAATTGGAGAAGAATCAAACAACCGAGATTCATCATAAACATTTTCAATATCATCCTCATTTTCCACTTGTTCAACTGCACATTGCTAAATCTTTAGATCACTAGAATCATTCCCTAGACTAGTATCAGGGATAACAGGCACTGGAACATCTCTCACAAAATCTAGATTTGTATTCCCTAGACTAGTATCAGGGATAACAGGCACTAAAGTATCTCCCACAAAATCTTTCTTTTTATTAACTTCCAAATCAGAAGTAGCAGGGTCTTGATTTTCCTTCATAGCATCATGATCATTATTAACATACTTGCTAGTTCCCTCACCAAAAGGAACTATAATAGGCTCAGATTCAGGTGTTAAAACCTTGGTTTTGCCTTTTGCAGCAACCACATCAGCATTCCCCTCAACATTTTGTTTAGGGACATATTTTTTCACCACTTTGGGATTATTTTACTTATAAAAGATTGGTTCTTTTTCATTCTTTCTTCTACAATTAACCATCGAACGACCAATATTCTGACACGAATGACAAAATTCTGGCAAATTTTCATACATAATCCCAACAAAAAAAGCAAACTATTCTCTTTCCACCAATATCTGATTATAGATATTCCCATTCAAGTCGATATCAACTAGAACACGAGCGAAGTGACCATAAGCTCTCTCCTCTGCACACTTACTAGTTGCACCATCCAAACAAATAGGAGTACCAAGACTCCCTGGAATGGAAAAAATAATTTTAGGATGCCAATATTCCTTAGCCAAACCCACAATCTTAATCCAACACTGCACATGCGTTTGCCGAGGAATATTAGGATTAAAATCCGGTGTCCAAGTAAACAAACGGAGAAACCCTGGTTTTAGACTCCAAGAACTGATTGATCGAACACTTCGCAGATCCTCAACCGACGAGAAGGAGAATTCATAGTAACCTTTACCCAATGAAAACATCCCCTATTTACCTAATGGCTTCCATAATGACAATAGCTTGGAACGCAAGTCAGCCATCTTTACTAGGCCATCGCCTTTAGCCAATATCAATCGACCATGCAGATGATTTCTACATCCTTCAAGGCCAACCCTATACTCATCTTCAGGTATCTTAATTGAATTTTCATCTCCTTTGAGGCACGGTCTAGGAAGATGGCTATAAGGAATGTCACACGCATTATTTAGCGCATGTGCAAAAGTCTTTCGCTGAGGAGGTAATGAAGATTGTGATGGATCAACAAAGTTCTTAGGAGACAAAGGAGGAATGGCCGAAACAGAAGACAACGGAGCCATGAAGCCCCAAGGACAAACGGCAGCGGCTGCCACCATGATATGTGCATGCAACTCTAAAGAATTACATGAGGTAAAACCCTAGAAGCTAAATATTATTTAAACAATAATAAAAATATATAATTTAAGTAATATATATATATATATATAATTATCGCACTGGTTCATGAATCAAACAAGTCGAACTATATCTGACTCAAGTTCAACTCATTTATTAAACGAACTTTATTTTCAGCTCAAATTCAGCTCATTTGGTTCATGAACCAAGTTCAACGAGCTATTTATCGAGTCGAGTTCAAATTATACTCGAGTTGGTTTGATTCATTGTCAGTCCTATCTCTAAGTTCTTCTAAGAACTTCATATCAAACTTATCAAGGATCTCTTCCTTGTGGCGTTTTCACTTTATAGCTTGGGTTCTTGATTCTTATAATCAACGGGTTTAAGTTTTGCTTCAACAAACCAGTTATAGCTTTCTTGGGGACATCCAAATTTTGTTGTTGGATTTTTGGGACTTGTTTTCCAAGGACATCTCCATCCCAAATATCATTGAGAATCAAGTTGAACCACCAAGGCCTGATTAAAATCATTTTTTTATGGATGAATTTAAAGCATAAGACTTAATTTTAAATTAAAACCCATTCAATTCCAATCAAATTAAATCAATTTTACTTAAAATGATTTTAAATACAATCTTAGCAAGTTGGTAATATATGATCGAATGGTAGTGTTGGTAGTGTAAATGAATTTTACGTGTAGAGTGAATAAAAATAAATATTTTTTAATAACAAAATTAAATCATTTGTCTCTTGGCAAAAAGTCATGGCAGAACTATAAAGAAGAATTACGTTGGGAAAAATTATAAAAAGTATTATATCGAAAGATGATTAATATGCTATAATTTATAACATATAAACATTATATAATTAGGATTTATTTGGTATTGTTAGTGCAAATGTTTTTTACACTAGTGTTAACCATTGACATATTGTTACATCATTAAAAATATTTGACTCTTATCATAATTACCTTAAAAGTCACATATAAGATAATTTATGATTGATTGACAATATAAAAAATTTTGTATTGACGATGTATCAAAACTAAACTCATATTATTCTTTCTAGCTATAAAATATTTCAGTTATGGAAGTTCATTTGGATGGAGAAAATGTGGAAATCTATCTCGCTACATAAGGGTTTCCATCAAAGTGAATTCTTTCTTTGACCTACCATCCATGGTGCTTAATTTGCTGGTCTTAATTAGAGTCCTTGGTCTTCCCTTTTCATGAAAATTCATTGTCTAAATAATTTATCCATTATGTGTGGAGAAGAGATCAAATCTATTCTTCACTTGTTATAAGTTACATATCCTTAACGCTCAACGAGTCTTATTTTCTCTCTTCCTTAATAGTGAATAAGGCTTACTTCAACAACAACTACACCAGCTTCGAAGAGTGGTGGATACATTTAGGTGTGCGCGCAGCCAAGTTTTTCAACATGTTCATCCGTCTGATGATTATCACATTAAAGAAATGTTCACTCGTCTAATGACTGCAAGTTTTCTTATTAACCATGTACAAAACAATATTAACTACAAATTTTAACCTTGTTAACCAAGCAAACAATAGTAGTCAAACGGGTCCACATTTTTTCACTGATAGTCATCAGACGGGTGAACATTTCTTCACCGATAGTCATCAGACGGGTGAACATTTCTTCACTAATAGTCATCAGATGGGTGAAGATCTTCAGCTTTAGACGGGTGAACATTTCTTCACTAATACTCATCAGACGGGTGATCATTTAAAAGGTTCTTCACTGATAGTCATGAGACAGGTGAATCAGACGAGTGAACATTTCTTCACTGATAGTCATCAGACGGGTGAAGATCTTCAGCTTCAGACGGGTGACACCTCTCGAGTAGACAGGTGAGCTTTCTCGGTCAGACGGGTCATATATTTCATCAGATGGGTGAGCTCCAGCTTAGACGAGTGTTGACTTCATACACAACTGCAAGTGAGATGAAAGAAATATCAGGTGAGAGTGGGAAAGCAATTATGAGTGTCTTGGGAGTGATGAAATACATGATGAGAGAGAAGAAAATAATAAATAAGTGGGTATGAGTGTCTTGGGAGTGATAAAATACTTGTTGGTGAGTTGAGTCTTGTTGAGTTGTTTTATTTATTACAATTTTGCCATGGAATACTACGGTGTCACCGTAGATATCCCAAACTCGGGTGTCCAAATAACACAAATGATTCAAGTATCCATGGGTTAAGATAGGCTAAGTTTTACATAAATAGGTTTAGGTTCGTTTTATAATGTGCTGTTCGGAATCAGAATTGTTATTTGATATAAAAAAATTTGTTTAATGAACTTTTTGGTCCCTGAAAAGTAGATGAATTTTGGTTTTAGTCCATGCGTTCTTTTTTTGTTGGTTTTGGTCACTGTAAAATTAAAACTTTTGATTTTACTACAAGAAAATTGCCTTTCAGTGACAGGTAAAATATTTCACTATATGTTTAAAATCCCCAGGTATATGTAAAACTAATATTCACCTAAGGTCAGTCCAACCGTCCATTATGAGCGACGAATAGCAACGGGAAATGATTGTTACTATAGGTTTTACCTACGATCAACATACATTCACTTACAGTTGTATTTGACTATCAATGGGCTTTACCTACAATTCATCTACATTTACCTACGATTTGACTGACACAAATACCTATACCTACAGTTTTAACGACTGTCACTAAAAGTGTCCACAGGTATATGACAAATTTATTGTTGTGTTTTAGTCCACGCCATCAATTACTATCCGTTAAGTACTGACGTAGCTGACGAAGTAGCACGTTAGCACTGCCATGTCATAAAAAAATATTATCATTTTATGCCATGCGTGCTGCCACGTAAGAAAATAAACTTTGGTTTTGGTTCCTGAAAAGTGAGTAAATTTTAGTTTTAGTCCTTGTACTTTTTTCGTTGGTTTATGTCCCTGTAAATTTAAAACTTTTGATTTTAGTCCCTGCTGTTAGTGGCACTCTGTTAAGTGTTGACGTAACTAACAGAATGTCACATTAACATTGTCACTTCTGCTTAATTATTATTATTTTAAGCCACATATACATCATAATATTAATTTTTAAAATAAAATTAACATTAATTTTTATTATATCTAATCATTATATTATTTTTTTTATTATCATAATATTATAACTATTTTTTCATAAAACGAGACTGTCCATTCTTCCTCTTTCTTCATCGTTCCTCCTTTATTCAGCAGCAGTCTTGCTTTCTCCTTCTGAAGCGGTTTTCTATTTCCATTCAAACCTATGTTTTTCTTCTTCTTTCGCTCACGTTTCCTCCTTTCATTCTCTTGCAATGTATTTCTGAAGTCATGATCATGATGCCCTCCTCAACGCATAAGAGCATAAAAATTGTTGCAAACAGAGGAAACAAGTATGCTGCAGAGTGAAGAAAGAATGATGGAGAAAGAGAAAGAAGAAAGGACAATCAAGTTTTATAAGAAAAAAAGTTATAATATTAAATTAATAAAAATTAAAATAATAAAATAATAATTCATGCTAATATTTTTTTAAAAAATATTTTTTTCTGTGCCAGCCTACATGCCTTAAAATAATAATAATTAAGCTGACATGACATTCCTAATATCGCATTTTGTTAGTCACGTTAGCACTTAACAGAGTATCACTGATAGCAAGGACTAAAATAAAAAAATTTAAATTTACAGGGATAAAAACCAACTGAAAAAATACAGGGACTAAAACCAAAGTTTATTTCACATGTGGCAACTAACGTAACATATTTGCTGACTTGGCAGTGCTGATGTAGCACTCCGTTAGTCACGTTAGCACTTAACAGAGGGTAACTTACAGTAGGGACTAAAATCAAAAGTTTTTAATTTACAAAGATCAAAATCAACGAAAAAAATACAGGAACTAAAATCAAAACTCATCCACTAAAAAGTTTATTAAACCTAGATTTTTTTTAGGGATAAGCCTAACGTGTTTATGAAAACATAAAATTCTGGTTTGATGTGAAAGTCTAATTAAATGCATATATTACAAAATAGGATTCTTATAGGTTAAAAAACCCAAGAACATATTTGGTTTAGGCCTGCCGTTAATATTGAAGGTGGGTCAGCCACATATATTCCGAGTCCAATAGCTGGTTGAATGGGCAATGATCACTCATGCCCCAATGCAAGTGTCCCCATTTCTGGATCTGTGCACGCAAAATTAAAAGTTAAACATTCAATTTTTGTGTAATTCTTTTTCATAGATAATTAATCTGTAAAACTTCAGCTTTTAATGAGTAAGTAATAGACCCAGGCGTGTAAGGGTGAAAATCGGTCACGCGTCCTAATAAGTCTCAGCTCAATCTGTGTTTCAATTTTAAGGTTTGAGTTTGAATTATTAGTCTGATATAGATCAATTTTTAAGATTTGGTCTGACCTACTTCAAAGTCTGACCTAACCTAAAATCCTATTTAAAAGCCTACTTTTTCATAAAAACATTTAAGAGTATATTTGAGAAAATTGTAAAAAATAGATTATGCTTATAATTGATTATATGTATAATCTTTTATTGTGATAATCAATTATAATCTGAATCTGTTTTCGTTTGAGTATGTTTGCTGAAAAGCGATTTTAAGATAATCTATTTCGTTTGGGTAGTGCAAAAAAAATCACTTTTGCATAATAAATTACGAAAAGTGTACGAAGTTATTTGTATAATTTAATAATATTTGTTTGGAAGTTAGTTTTGAATGGGTAAGTAGGGAATAGAGTTTTGAGAATGAAAAATAATCAAATGACAACAATCTTAAGCTAAAACAAAATAGATGACAAAAAACAACTTTTTTCCCAGAAAAAAAACCTTTTTATAAATTTAAACTAATTGTCAAACATGATAAATTATGTATGAAACAACTATTTAGTCAAAAAACAGCTGAAATAGGGAAAATCAATCTTTCCCAAACACACACTAAATATGCCTCCACCTATAAATAGGTCATAGGCCTTCACTTGTAAATAGGCTTGTAAGCCTCTAATGATAAAGAGGTTGGTAAGCCTATATTGATAAATAAGCGGTTAGACCTTTACAAATAAATATGCAAGTAGATCTCTACATTTAAATAGGCCAATAGACCTTTACTTTCAAATGCTATAAATATTACTTCCTTCGTCTCATTTTACTTGTCCCATTTGGTTGTGCACACCTCTTAAAAAAATGATTAAGTATACTAATTTTTATAATAAAATGAAACTCTTTGACTAAAATACCCCTATTTAAATTGTACGGTTGAAAAGTTGTAATTACTCACCAACCACTACACTCCTTGATAAAAAAAAACTCATTAATATAAATTGGTTGAGATACAAAAGCTATATTTTGGAAAAAAATAATTAATACTTTCTGATTTTCTAAAGGGACACGTAATATGAGACAATGTAGTATTTCAAATGGGACAAATAAAATGAGATAGAGGGAGTATAAATAATATATTATAGTATTATATATTAAATTATATATTATATATGTGTATGTGTATTAAATAGGCCAGTCTGATATGTCTAATTGGATTTTTTTTTAAGTTTTAGCCTAATCTCTTTAGCTATATAGGCTTTTTAAAAAGCCTTGATCTACCATTTTTGATAAATTGGTTAGGCAAGGCTATGCCTTAAATAGGTTAAGCCATAGGCTACAGACGAGCGGCCTAGTCTATTCTCATCCCTAATATCAGATGACTCATATTCCTAAATTATTCTTTTAATTCCTACATATCCATTTTATTTTTTGTTTTTTATTTAAATAATTAGAAAAAAAAATGTTTACCCAAATGCTCACCCTTCACAATTATTTACACAAACAATTATGATTTGGTGCACCATGCATGAAAATTCAGCAGCACCAACTATCTTTTTTTTTTTAATTAACTTTTTAAATATTTTGTAGGAGTTAAATTGTGTTTTAGTAATGTAAAATTGTAATTATATTGTGCTCTGGTAGTATTAAATATATATATATATAACAGTTCAATATTAATACTAAAACTTTATTGCAAGACTAATAAAAAATAATACACCAAATTTAATCTTTTAATGGTGACCGATTCTACACAATTACAAAAATTAATTAATAAAAAATATAAAAGGCAAAACTGAAACAAAAAAAAAAAAAGTAATCATGTTAGGAAGTGTGCTTTGGTCAAGCCGACTTCCCTTATAGATTAAAAAAAATTATGGTGAGAAGTCAGCAACCAAAATGCCAACTTCTCTTAATGCATAGTAAAGATGAGTATTTGGATAAATAATATCCCACAATGAGCATTTGTGTAAATAATTGTTTTATGATTATTTAAATAGAGAACCTATATTTTCAAACAAATTCTTATAAATAAAATATTTTTAATGAGATCCTTAAATTTTTTAAAATATTTTAAATATATCATTTATATTTAAATAAAATTTCGGTTAGATCTTCACTAATTATAAATTTTTTAATTAAGCCTTTGAAACATATAATAAGACTCTGTTTGGTAAAAACTAGCGGATATCGGATAAGCTAACTGATAGCGGATGAATTTATAGCTGATAGTCAATAAGCTAGCTTGTTATATTTGAAGTGTTTGGTAAAATTAGCGGTTGAACTAACTGATAAATATAAAATGATATAAAAATACATTTTTATATGTTTTTATATAAATTCTATATATATATATATTATTTATTTTAAAATAATTATCAATTTTAGTACTTTAATTTATTTTAAATTATTTATCATCACAAAAACTAAAATATTTTTCTTTATTTTTAATTATTTTGATTAAGTAAAATAAGACTTGAGATATTTTAGTATTAGGATATTTTATTTTATTTAATAGATGATAAAGAAGGAGTTTATTTAAATTAGTAATGATAGAAATGAGAAAAAAATAAAACGTTATAAGCTATAAGTTCCAACGTTACTTCAAGTAGTATTTGAAAAAAAACTCAATAAACTAGTGACAAAAACGTTTATCAAATAGAGTTACAAACTTATCCGTTATATGCTATCTTCTAAAAGCTAGCGGTTTGACCTTACCCTACAGAGCTTAAACATCCGGTCCAACCGTCGTCATATTGTAAGGACCTATTTAAGTTTTTTAAAATATATGAACTGTATTAAAAACTGCTAAACTATAGAAACTTATTGAAATAATCAATGAAATTGCAAGAATCAAAAAGTAATTTAATCTTATAAAATTCAGGAAAATGCTCACTTTATCATTAAATAATATATATATATATATATATATATATATATATATATATATATATCTTCCAATAAGATCCAACACAGTTGGTAAATAATCGAGTTCCATAAGTATATTGTCAGAGATTCGTTTTCTGTCGTATGTATAAAAAAAAATTTTATTGGGTGCAAAACTTATTTTGATGATCTTTATGTGAGATTAGTCTTCAACGATCGGTTGACAATATCTTTGTGAACACTAAAAATAAATAAATAATATATATATATATATATATATATATATATATATATATATATATATATATATATATATATTATCATGTATTTCGTTTAATAGTAGATTTTGTTTTTCTAACGTTAGAGTCAACACACTTAAACTAAAAATAGACAAGGTGTGAAACAAATCCAAGACCATGTTTAAGCATTTCTGGAAATATGAGACATGTTCACCCCTATACAAAGTGATGATCTAAACATTTAAAGCGAAACATAGAATCTGGTTAAGAGAGTGTAGCAGATTCCTCGGCAGCGTCGTCTTCTGCCTTAGAGTCACGTCGTTGATATTGCTACACTTCTCTGTTTTTGAATTAGGATTCTCTCTAGGATAATCATATTCAACAAATTTTGACCTTATATTTAATTTAAAACTTACTTATCTTATCTCAAAATAGATGTATATATGTTTGAGATGTAAGGTTAAGATTCAATATTGTTTCTTCACAACGCAGAGAATCCTAATCTCTATCTTTTTGCCTTCTGTTTTTGTGTGAAAAGCACAAATATGTTTATGATTTTTATGTTATTTTTTTTAAACAAAAGTAATTATTTAACTATTTTTAAAATATGTGATATCACATCATGTATGTTAAACCTAAAAAGGAAAAAAAAAATATCATGTAGATTAAATTCAGTTTGTGCCCCAAAATAGCGAGTTAGGCCAACGTGTTGTAGGCTAACAAAAAATGATCTAGACATATGCAACCCAACACGATGAGTGATCCAATACATTTGAAGGTGCTAAAAGCCTAAAACGATGGGTTTCACTAGAAAGCTGAGCTAAAAATGGGTCAACCAAATCAAGACTAGACTCTAGTTTAGAGTAAGATCTGCATATCCCCCAAAAATAGGAGAGCTTAGAGTGTTATGAAACATGATACCCATAAAAGAAATGAATAATTGAGAGAAAAATTTAAAAGTGTAATGGATTGAATGAGTAATAGTGATTACATTGAGCCAACAACGTGGCTTATATACAATATAAGAATGTAACAAACTTGTAACTAACAATTAACTACATGTAACTAAGTCTATCTCTAATAGCCTCTGCAAGCTCGAAGTGCGGATTAGCACTGCCAGCTTGGGATCAATATATAGTATAAACAAAAAGGCATACAATACTACTTGCCAAATGAAAAAATGCAGAAGTACAAACTCTAACCACAACAGCATATCAAGGAATGCTGACAAAGAAAGTGGCAACGATTGAGGTACATAACTCATAGAACTCTTCGACCTACTTCTAGGCCTTTTCGATCTTGTTCCAGTGTTTCCACGACACTCACTCCAAAAGAATCAAGAAGCCCCAATTTTGGGAGCAATCATCAAATGCCAAATTTAGGTAAAGCTTAATCATCAAAGCTTAATAAATCTTCAACAAAAAACATCGAACTCCAAACAATTTCCAAATCGCAAGGGATGTGAGCAAAATAAGAAACCAAATCCATTTGACAAACAATATTCACCAACAAAATTGCATGCATCATCAATTTCACTAAAAAATGAAACCAACACAAAACTCAATCACCAATGAAGAACTAACGTCAAGCTTCATATACATGACCTCAAAGTCAAGAACAAATAACCAATTGCATATCACAGAGGTTGTAGGACAACAAAGTCACACAAACACTTGAGGAAGATAAAATCAGCGAAAGAGAAATCGATTTCAAGAGAGAAAATGAAGCTTGAGGAGAGAGCAAAGCCGAAACGAAGCAAAAAAAATCGTGGTGCTTGGACAACGAGAAAAGAAAATGAATTTTGGATTTTCTCGGGAAAATCAGGAAGAAACAAACGTATGAAAAGAAAAAGAGAATGCAATGGAAAAAATATTTAAGATGGATGATATCGTTCTGATCCATATTATGAAACATGGAACCCATAAAAAAAAGTGAATAGTTTAGAGAAAATATGAAAAGTGTAATTGATTGAATGAGTAAAAGTGATTACATTGAGCCAACAATGTGGCTTATATACAATGTAAGAAGGTAACAAACTTGTAACTAACAAATAACTACCTGCAACAAATTATATCTCTAATATAAAGGAAGTGACTGTTTTCAACGTTCAAACATGCAAAATAGGTAGTTCCACCACTAAAGCTAGCTAAAAACGTGTCATGAAAGTATGCTACGACTAATTAAGAAACTGGCGACTTCTACCGTGAGCTATCCTATCAAGTCGCTCATGGTGCATCACAGCTTATAGCCATCTGATTATGTGGAAAATAATTAGACGGTCCAGATGTGAGGACCTTTTTGCAATTAAATATAAATTTGGAGGAACCCCAACCTCAGGGAGAGAAGTAGTATGTCCAAAATAGGGAGGGGGAGGTCACAACTGTGACTTAGTGGATCCGGCGGAGGCGGGACGGTAATCGGGATTCTGGGTGGACCGCTCGTTATGGTGGTGATTTGTGTGGCGGTGGAAGATGCGGCTAGGGTGGTGCGCGCGATTGTGAAGGGTGGCTGGACTAGGGGGCGCGACGGCTGGGTGGCGGTCCACAAGTCTGGAACGACGGTAAACGGCTTGGCTTGCGATGGTGCTGTTGGACTGGTGGCGCTGCGTGACATTGTTGGCGGTGGGGACCTGTCTTCACCGGCTGGATCACGGTGGGGGCTGGTTTTTTTGTTCAAAGCCTCGACTCCATAGTCCTTAATCCTCAGTTTCCCTTAATCCATGGTCTTGCTCTCAATTTGCTTTGCATCGCCATAGCAACAAAAATTGAGAGCATACAAACATATAGATAGAATAGAATCTCATACATAATCGGAGAGGATTCAAAAAATAAAAAAAACAAAAAGAAATGTGTATGCCCATATATGTCGACGATGATTTTGATTTGTTAATTAGAATTAGTTTGTTGTGATAAGAGTGGAGATTGGTGGTAATGTACTGTATGGCATATAGTGAAAGATATAGGGAGGGGAAGAGTGCAACTGAAGAGAATCGAATGAGAGAAATTTGAGGTCAAATAATTTAGGGTTCATCTTATAATTTGGGGCACCATGTTTATGAGAAGAATGAACGGACAACGCATAAGGAGAAGGTTAATTGGGATTCGAAATCTTCTCCAGTGATGCCTTGAGTTTGGGGGTTTTCACATTTAAAATCAGCGTTCCTGTGTTGAAGGTGTGTGTGAGAGAAGGGGTGAGGAAGAAGATGAGGTCAAAATTTAAAATTTAAAATTTTTTGGAATTTTAAAATAATAACAAATTTGCATATAAAGACTTGCTCATGGTGAGAGACATGTGAGGGTCTCTCACCCTAGAATTTGCCCTAAGTAACTATTGTAAGTGAAAAATTAGTGAAGATCATGTTTTTATGTTCAAGGAAGTGGACTTAAAGATGAGATGCAATGAAGCAGGGGCTTTTTTCAGCTCAAACTCTATAAACATATCTCTAATCAATCACACCAAAATTATCTACATATTATTTAAGGGAAATTACTTTGATCTCTTATGATGTTTGACTTAATTACATCTGACCCTCTTATTAGAAAATTACACTAGTATTATCCAAGATTTATGTTGTTATTACACTTATCCTAGGCATTAACTAGCCTTTAATATTGCACTTACCTCCATGTCTTTAGGGATATCAAATATATATCCCAAAACCTCGAGGAGATCAATGCAATTTCTCCTTTAAAAATGAACAAATTATGCTCTAGACCACAAAAATTAAAGCATATAATGGATTTATAATTACACATGCATTATTCAAAAAATGACTGGGTGAAAACCCGTGGGTACCCTCCCAAACCCGCCCCGTTTAGAATAATGCAAAAGATAGTGTGGCGGAATGATATTGACTAAATCCATGTTATTGCATATTTTGCATCCGAACCCGTGGGTACCCGCCCAAACCCGCCCCATTCGGAACAGGGAAAATCTGATCTTTTCGGGTTCTGGTTCGGGTTTTCCCTGCTTTTCATAGATGGGGGCAAGGACGGGGATGGGGATACTGATACCCACCCCGAACCTGCACTCGAACCCGTCCCGCTATTATAAAATTACTAAAATGCCCTTAATTGTAACTTAGGGTTCCAAGTTGACACCATTTCAATCAGAGGCTCCATTTGCTACCAACACTAAGCTGCCCGTCTCCTCTCCACTCCCCTTCCAGGTTCTAGCAGCGGCTCTTCTCCCCCTCTCCTTCCAGAAGCGGCACAACCTCCGGCCACCACTGCGGTGAGAACGCGACTCACGCCAGGAGACTGACCACTGCGACAGTGCGACGCGAAGGAGAGGCGAGCCACCATCGCCACCCACCAGCCCACCAACGCTGATCTACCCACCATCTCGGCGCCGATCTACCCACCCATCGCTAGCCACCAGCGCCGATCTACCCACCATCGCGAGCCACCTATCATGAGCCACCATCGCGAGCCACCAGCTCGATCTACCCACCACCGCGACCCACCAGTGCCTCACGAACCAGCACTGTGACCCTGACCTAGCGACCCACTGCGATCCGATCTACCCACCCACCGCGACCCACTGCGCCGCACGAACGCTAGCCAACCAGCCAGATGACCCGCCACTGAATTTCCGGCCACCGCGAGATACTGTTTCTCCTTCCATCTGTGGCCACCACTAAATTTCCTGAAGGTAAGCATGTTTTATTAGTGCATACAACCTGCTTGATGAAAAGCCTCAGTGGACTCAGTTCTTCGAAGTTAAAGGATCAAACTTGGTGTTCCTGTTCTGTTATGTTAGTTTGCACATTATATTGAGGAATATATGCTTATACAGTCAATGGACTCAGTTCTTCGAAGTTAAAGGAAAACAATTTTTTTTGGAAATTACAGATTTGTAGCTCCTGGGGCGGGGGCGGGCTGGGGAAACCCGAACCCTAACGGGGACGGGGATGGGGGTATTTTTTTCACTCCCAACGGGGATTTGGTGCAGGTGCGGGTTTCGGGTATTTATTCGGGGGCGGGGATGGGAATGGCAAAACCCGCCCCTGCCCCGCCCCTTTGCCATGTCTACATATATGCATTGCCTGGGATAAACTAAGAACAAATAAGAAGAATGTGAAGGAGAACTCGAATAAAAGAAGAATGCAGAGGGGCGAGGATTGAAGTCTGAAGAACACAGTTACGCAACAACCATTGTCTTACTCTCAAATATGAAATTAGGGATTTGGTAATTAAAACACCCCAAAGAGACGTCATTTTGAGGGTGTAAATAAAGTTTTCTTCCTTTGAACTGCACGCACAAGAGTATGGGATATGAGCTTATTTTATTTTATTAGTTTGCATGATGGATATTAATAGAATACAATGTAGGACCTTAGTCCAGATACAATACAACAAAACAAGTGGAAGCGTACCTCATGTAGTCATTGCTATCAAGCAAGCTTATCTGACGAGCAATTTGTCGAACACTTGACATACACAAATGACACCCCTCATATAGAGAAAGGGAAGTAAGAGAGGTGAGTCCAGGGCCGGCCCTAGCTCAAAGCCACTAAAGCAAGGGCTTTAGGCCTTGAAAAGTTGATTATTTTTTTTGTAAGCCAAAATATACTAAAAAAAATACAAGGAGTACTCTAACCCATATATATTCGGTCAAAATAAAATAAAGTAATGTGCAAAAGCATCACAATGAAGAAATTCATCCCAACTATATTAGCATCACAAACAAAAAAAAATTAAAAAAATTGATTTCTTCTTGTACATAATAGATAAATCAATTACTTCATTTTATGGTAGATTTGAACAATTTAACATGTATCAAGATATTTTTGGTTTTCTATTTAGCATTGAGAAATTAAGGTCATTGGATAATGAAAATTTAAAAGATGATTGTCTTAGCCTTGAACGTTCATTAAAACATAATAACAACTTAGACATTGATGAATTAGATTTATTTACAGAACTAAAAATTTTAACAGAAATTATACAAGTGAAAAGTGATACATCAATTGACATACTTAATTATATAAGAAGACTTGATTCTTTTTCAAATGCATATATTGCTTATAGAATAATGTTAACGATTCTTGTAACTGTTGCTTCGGCAGAAAGAAGTTTTTAAAAATTAAAATTAATAAAATCTTATCTAAGATCAATAATGTCTCAGCAAAGATTAAATAGATTGGCTTTATTATTGATTGAAAAAGAAATTTTAAATGAATTCGATTATAATAGTATAAGAAATGATTTTGCATCCCAAAAATCACGAAAGATAAACTTTAAATAAAAATATAATAATTTTAATAAAATTACTTTAAAAATGCCTCGTCGTAAAGTTCGCTTTAGGCCTCAATATGTGTTGGGTCGGCCCTGAGTGAGTCTTTTAGCCTTTGCCTTTTTGTAGGAATGTCAAACAATGGAATACCTCAGGCCTTTTATAGGCAAGACCAGGGACCCCTTATGAATCTGTAACAGCTCCTCCGTTTGACTCCTCCATTAAGAGCCAATATTCATTATTGAAATTGCAATTGTTAATTGTGTCTGTAACACCTCCTTCATTATCAATTAAGAATAGGAAAGATCAAAACTGAAAATTGATGATGCTTAATATATGGGTCAAATAATTTGTTATTTTCTATATTCTCTCACTTGGCCCATATATCATGAGTTATAATCTTTATCTTAGACAATTAATTATAGCCACAAAAATTCACTGTCAACTTAAAGCTTGATATGCCTTCAAATCCTATAGAAATTATCACAGATGAATCATAATGGTTATGCTTTGGGACAAACGCTTCCTTCCATGTATTACAAAGCACAATACTTTCCAAGTGAATAACTAAAATATGGTTCAAACTTTATTGATTCAAATGTACCATAACCTTACATGACAAATTTAAGATGCACAAAGTCATATGATTGAAAAAAGATAAGTATCAATGCAAACTGATGAGACCTACATGATCCTGAAACTCTTTAGTCGAAAATCCTTTAGTTATTGATCAGCAATCATGGATTATGTGTCTATATACTCTATAGAGACCAACTTCCTTTTGATGTCCGCTCTTACAACCAAATACTTAATATCAATATGCTTACTTCAACTCCCACTTTTATTATTCTTCAAAAAGAATATTACAGTCAAATTTTATCACAGAAGATCTTTATTAGTTTTTCATTTTAATTGATAACTTTAAGGCCATAAACAAAATTCTTCAACCATATTTCTTGTGATGTAGCTTGATAGCATCCAATGAATTCTGGCTCCATAGTGGATGATGCAATGATTGTTTGCTTTTTTATTCTCCAAAAGATAGCACCTCTAGCTAAAAAGCAAGTATAGCCTACTTCTAGCCCCTTAGATATTGTTCCAATGTCTCCACGACACTCACTCCAAAAGAATCCAGAAACCCCAATTGTGGGAACAATCATCAAATACCAAATTCGGCAAAGCTTAACCACCAAGAAGAAGGCACAACTCAATGCTTAACCACTTGGCAGAAGTAAGAAAATGTATCAATGCTTAACCACTCAGGTAGAAGCGATGTTGAAAACTAAACCACTTGGCAAAAGCAAAAAAATAAACAATGCAGCAATGCTTAACAACTCAAGGCGAAAGCTCACATCCATGCTTAACCACCAAAGGCAGAAGCTTACGTCAAAGTGAAATCAATCTTCAACAAAAAATTAAACATATAACTCCAAAAAAATTTCAAATCACAAGGGATGTGAGAAAAACAAGGAACCAACTCCACTTGACAAATTGTGTTCACCAACAAAATTTCATGCATAATCAATTTCACTAAAAAATGGAACAAAAACCAGACCTAATCACCAATGAAGAACTAACGCCAAGCTTGATGTGCATGACCTCAAAGTCAAGAACAAATAACAATTGCATATCACGGAGGTTATATGACAACAAGTCACACAAACACTTGTGTGCAAAATGAGCTCTCAATTCTAACCAGGTGATGCAACAAGGAAGCAAATAACCAAACACTTGTTGCGCAATGGAAGCAACATTGAAATTGAGCATAAACCAGATGCAACAACCATCTCGAGTCTAAGACCTGGTGAAGAATAAAGCAACAACGCGTTGGCAGTGTCCTTGACGAAGATCTAACATTAGATGCATAAAAAAAAAAAACCATTGCTCCGGCTGTAAAGAACACTGAAAGTACCAAACAGTCACAGATTTATTGATGGACTAAGAAATTTCACAATAAGCATTCGAAATCGATGAACTGTGTCGAAGCAAAGAGTCAATGTACCAAGAACAAGATCTGGACCACCGCAAAAAAAATGGCACCAAAAAATGCTATTTCTCGCCACAAAGGACGAGATCCAGACAATGTCCATGTCTGGGTTACTTTGATATCTACATAACTGTGACACTCTAATCTGGCATCACATGGTGTCCCAAAAACAACAAAAAACACGAAATAACATTTTGCTGGCTACTTTCGGAAAACAGATTTTCCTTACTTAGATCTTACTTCAAAAAATCGTGATGAAATTTTTTCTTCTTACAACGTTAAATAAAATGTACTCAAGAACATTTATCAGCACTACTCACATATATATATATATATATATATATATATATCAATTAATCATATACATAGAAAAACCTTGGACAGACTTGACCGTTTTCAAAAAGATGAACTGACAAAAAGTAAAATACTATAAGTCCTAAAAACTAGGTAGTGACAGTCTGAAAATCATATCTCTACAATCATGGCCATCAGTAGCTGATAACAGACTATCCAAAAATCGTTACCTCAAAAGAAAACCCTAAGCTGGTCCAAAACTAGTGGAACCCGTTAGAAAGTCCCCCCAAAAAAGTTCCCAACGTCACCATCAGAAGAAAGGTCAGGGGAGTCTACATTCCCATTGACCATCCCAACTCCCCTGGCTCCAGTAGCCGGAACACTCTCGTCCTCCTGAGGATCCTCTTCCAGACCCTCTGCCACTAAGAAAAACAGAGGGGAGGAGTTCAGGGCGGCTGCTGCTGCAAAGGCTGGGCAGCGGGGATCTCATGCTGTAGGGAACCCTGATCTACAAGATACTGCAGAATCATCCAGATCGGTGGCAATGGGATCTGGATCATCCCTATTGTATGTATCCTCTCCGGAGGTCCCACCTCCACATCCCTGCGTAGGGTACAGACCGGTCCGGTGTATGCTGCGCTGCTCGCTCCTGGATGAATGACCTAAGCAGTTGGGTCCTCACGCTGCTCAAATACTATGGGGCGAACCCTGGAATGGGCTAAGCTCTCCTGTCCCGATCCCATCTGTATATAGATAATAATATATATATCAAAAGAAACAACATAACCAAGAAATACCGCAAGGGTGAGAAACCAATATATGAACTCAAAATGCGACAACTACATACACAACACAACATACACAAACAGCAGGTTCATATATATATAATACGACTCAGAAGCATCATAAACATAATACAGAATATTATCACAGTGAAAGTAAAGCAAGGGTCTCATACCCAACAGTCATCATTATTTTGAAAATATATGCATGACATTTCTATGTATGTTATCTAATACTTGGTTCTTAATTTCCGGAAATCCCATCTTCTTTCAAAAGTGCGGATCAGGCTCACAATACATTGGTCATTAGGCAACAATGTCTAGCACCAATGTGCTATACACAAGTACATGAACTCCATGACATTACGCGATTCTCACATGGGTGTACAGTTCAGTGGTACTTAACAAATCATAAACAGGTCATATTATATTGTCCAACTCAAGGCACAATACCTTCCAAACACGTATGACACCATTGTCTGTCAAGGCACAATGATACACAATGACTTAAAGTCATCACAGGGTTTCCTGCCATCAAGGTTCCCCATTCTAGATGGCACGTCTTCCAGACAACAAATGCATTAGAAAACTTTTACTTTTGTAAGTTTTTCTGTTTCGTATTATTATTTCCTTGTTGAAGCTCAAGGCTATCAACCACCACAACTTTTAGACTCTTAAGTCTTTTCAACATTAATCAAAAAGGACACACAGTCCAACAACCCAAACCCAAAAACCATCAACCGATACACCAGTCTCGGATTTTGAATTCTAGAGCACACAATTTGTCCACAAGTTGACAGGACCACTTCACTAACACGAATCCTCGATCCACTTGTTCTGCAGAACACTAGAATCTCGACGTCTCGGTTTCTAGGTTCACATCCAAATTAACTTTTCTCTTTTTGAAATACAAAAACAAAACCCACATCTCCAAAGCTTACACACAAAGTCATCGGGATCAGTTTTCCATAAAATAAAACTCTAGGTCAAAAATCACTTGTCTTTTGAAGTACTTTGGTAAACCATCAAAACTTTGAAATATAGTTCGTGAAAACTCTTTTTCTTTGATAAAACCATTTACTTCTAAAACTGGATGACTTGAAAATACTTTTACTCGAAATGATTCGTTTTATCGCTTTAAATCTATTGGTGATTTTCTAAAGGTACTTTTCATTTTAAAAGCTTACTTTTCTTAAACTAAAATTGTTTTCAATTTTCTTTCCTTATGTCTTTTTATTTCATTAATAAAATATTTTTCACTTTCTTGTTATTAAGATAAAACGCCAAGAAGCGTTGTCTTTAAATTCTTTCTAAAACTTTTCATCCGCTTAATAGTATGTCTCAAACTTTTTTGAAGCTGTTACCTTTACTTGGTTGTGAACACTAACCAATGTTAGGTTCCTTAGCACCATATCAATCATTATTTCAGTCAACATACCATATTAAACATAATCAAGCATAATCAAGTAATTAACTAAAGCATAAGTAAAGCACTCCACAATTAAAGACAGTACATTATAATTTTACAGATTACTCACACAAATACAGTATGCAGCCGTCGGAAATTAAGTTCCTCAAGTAATCTCCCCTTACCTCTTGAAGGTAATCCTCTGAATGAACGTTGTCCAATTAGTTCGCAAATCCTCCGATTACTCCTCCAAAACACTCAACAACAACCACCTTCAATCAATCGATACAAACTTTAACAATCACAAAGATACATATCCTTGTCTCCTAGGACCTAGGTTCGGCCATCAAAACTTAAAATAGCTAGAGATGTCTAAAAATTTCTAACTCTTGGATGAATAATCCTTAGGTATTCCTAACACTAAATCAAATCTCTTTACACAAAAACTTGAAACAAAACTTATCATTCCTCAAGGTCTAGGGTTCAGCCACTCTTTAAAAAAATAGGCTAGACATGTTATTTGATTACATGCTCTTGGATAGTGATAGAGGATAATGATACTAGATCATAGAAATTGATTTCATATTAAAAGAATTTTTCTATGATTTTCTAGAGATTTATGAATATTGAACTTAAAAGTTGAAACAAATTGAATCATGGCTTGAAAACAAGAATTAAGTGAAGAATCATGAAGTTCATGGATCAAAGGGAGTAATCATACCTCTTGGAGGATGAAAATGAGCAAAGTTCCAACACTTTTCTTCACAAAAAGCTTAGCTTCCACTTGAAGAAAATGAGAGAAAGTTAAGAGAAAGATGAAGTTATAAAAAAAAAAAAAAATGGGTGATGGCTTCATGAAGATGAAATAGGCGTGGGAGAAAAGGGAGGGCAAGAAGGTCCCAATTTGTTCACTTAAGGGGCAAAATAGTCATTTTCTTTAGAGACAAAAATGGAATTAAAACAAATGGTCAAAGGCATTTTGGTCTTTTCTCAGTGTGAACGCGTTCAGATATTTTCCTTTTCATGTTGACAGTGGTGAGTCACTGGCACGCTTACTCATTATCAATACCTTCTTAGAAACTAGAAAGAAGTTTTTATGATAATCAATACCTTATTTTTGAGTAAAACCTTTGACTACAAGTCTTGCTTTATATCTTTTGATATTACTAGTTGAATTTCTTTTGGTTTTAAAAATCAATTTGCATCCAACAGTAGAGTCTCCTTCCAGCAAATCTACTAAGTCCCAAACTTGGTTTTTAGCTATAGACTCCATTTATTTTTTTCATGGCATCGTACCATAACTTAAAGTCTTCTCTAGTTGTGGCTTGCGAAAATGTAGCAGGATCATCTTTAGGTCCAACATTATAGTCAGATTCTTGAAGATATATAATATAGTCACTAGAAATTGTTGGTTTTCTAGCTCTTGTAGATCTCCTTACTACTATTGGTTCTTGATCAGTAGGCTCTATATTAGTAGGTTTCTTATGTGGTGTATTCCCAATAGGTGGTGTTTGGCGAATTGGCTGGTGTTCGATGGTATCATGATGATTACGTTGAACATTAACCAACTTTATTGCCTTTAAGGGTATTACAGGTGATTCCTTTATTTCCTCAAATTCCTTTAATCTCATGATCTTCAAGAAATTGTGCATTTCTAGCTTCAACTACTTTAGGAGAATGATAAGGACGATAAAATCTATATCCTTTGGAGTTAATTGGATATCAAATAAAATAGCCACTTAGTTGTTCTTGAGTCCAATTTTCCAAATTTGGAAAACTGAAAACCCCATACATGTTTATCTTAAACTAGGTTTCCTTTCATTCCAAATTTCAGATGGTGTATTAGGAACAACCTTAGATGATACCCTATTTAATACATACTCAGCGATTTTCAAGGCTTCACTCCATAAGGACTTCAGTAATACTTTTGAACTGCTAATCATGCTGCTAACCATGTCCATAAGTGTGTGGTTCCTTATTTCAGCAACACCATTTTGTTGTGGTGTTGCAGTCATAGCATATTGGGCAATAATACCATCTTCTATAAGAAATTTAGCAAATGGACCGGGTTGTTGTCCTTTTTTTTTGTGTATCTCCCATAATATTCTGCACCCCTATCTAATCTTACAGTCTTTATTTTCCTTTTCTTTTGTTTCTCTACTTCTGCTTTGAAACTTTAGAAACATCAAGTGCTTCCGACTTATCAAACAGAAGATAAAGATACATGAAAGTTGAATGGTCATCGGTGAAAGAGATAAAATATCTGACCATTTAAGCAAGGAATGGGAAATGGAACACATGTATCCGTATGAATAATTTCAAGAAGCTCAATACCTCTTTTGGCACCTTTAGTGGTCATGTTGGTTTGTTTTCCTTGTATGTAATCCACACAAGTACCAAAAGCAGTAAAGCCAAGATTCTTCAGAATTCATTCCTTTACTAATCTCTTATGCCTTTCAAGAGAAATGTGCCCCAACCTCTTATGTCAAAACATGGAGGAATCCCCATTCACAATTATTCACATAGCACAAACATTGGTGGTATGTAAAGCTATGAGAATTGTTTCAAAAACAGGATCTAATTCAAACTTAAATAAATTTTTAACCAAAATTCAAGAACCAACAACTTTATTATCAGGCAATAGTTCCAAAGAAGCATCACGAAAATAAAATTGATAACCAATACGAGTAAGTTTAGAAATTGAAATCAAATTTCTAGAAAATGAGGAACATAAAAAGTGTTTTCCAAACATAAATCAAAACCAAAATTCAAAGCAAGTTTAATAGTCCCAACAACTTCCACATGTGAATGCATCTGATTTCCTGTATAGATGCATTATTCTTTTCCCATTGGTTTCTGTAAGTTTCGAAAGCCAACACATTATTAGAAATGTGAATTGTAGAACCTGAATTAATCCACCAAGTATTGCTAGGAGCTTCAATGAAATTTGATTCAAACAAGTTAAGGCAAAATTGCCCTTCTTTTTGAGCCACTTCTTGTATTTAGGTCAGTCTTTCTTCATGTGTCCCACCTTCTTATGAATCAACAATTTCCCTCCTTCTCATTCCACTTCATTTGCACAGTTTTGCGGATTCCGGGAATACCTTTGCCTCTCGTTCCATTTCCCTTATCATGACTCACCATGTGAGCACATTCAAGTGTCTCATGTTTTAATCTCTCTTCCTGTTGAAGACACACGGTCAAAAGTTCATTGATTAACCATTTATTTTTATGTGTTGTAGGATACTTTGAAAGGATCATACTCCACAGGAAGAGAATTGAGTATGAAATACACAAGAAATGATTCATAAGTTTCTACTTTAAGAGACTTACATTTAGCAGCAGTATTCATCATTTCCATGATGTGCTCATGTACACCCTTATTTTTGTCATGCTTCATGCTTGAAAGCTTCTTCACTTGGGTGCTAGCCAACGACATGTCAGAGCTAACAAATTGCTCCTCAATAGCCTTCAGATAAGCTTTTACCTTATCACATTCAGGAATAGATCCCATAATGCTTTTGTTTATAAGGGACTTAATAAGCATCAAATTTAAGCAATTAGATCGCTCCCACGACTCATAGTTATCCTTTTCTTCTTGATCACTTCCATCCATGGGGATGAGTGGCTCCTCCACACGAAGTGCTAAGTCCAATTACGTAAACCCGATGGTCAAGAGAACTGGTCTTTTCCAATCAAAATATTTGTCAATAATCAACATAGGAATACGAGACTCAAGAAAGGTATTAGTATGAACAACTGCAATACCAAATATTACATATATCAATGCCATGAAACTTAAAATACAAAACCTTAACTAGTAAATTCAAACCTTATGGGTAGAGGTGCAAAACATGCATAGAATTTACATAAAAACTTCACATATGGACACAAAAGACCAAAATAAAATAATTCATACATGTGGGATGCTATGGCTACTCCCAAACATGTAATCAATACAATATTCTACAATAAACATTGAATCAAAACAATTTTGAAATTGCTTTTTAAAACAATTATTTTATCGCTGGATTAAAACAAGTGTACAGTAATTTTAGTGTAATATCATATTTACACATCTGTAAGATAATATCAATACTGTATGGACCAAAACAAAACAATAATTTTAGTGTAATATCATACATTCTACCGCTCGATCAAAATTCTACAATTTTGTGTTGGTAGACAATTTTTTTTTAAAACAAATGTATAGAGGCATAGACATATGTATGGAGATCAAAATAACATTTCAAACGAAAAATTATATGAACACAATACTGAAATTTAAAACTCAGAGTTTTAAAGCAGTTCATACAATAAGAAATCAAGCAATGATCAACCAACAACATATAATCTCATAACAAGGCTAAAGTGATGGCTCTGATACCAAATGTAGGACCTTAGTCCATATACAATACAACAAAAACAAGTGGAAATGTACCTCCTCATATAAGCATTTCTATCAAACATCCTTGTCTCACGAGCAATTTGTCGAAAAATTGACGTACACAAATGACACTGTTGGAACCAAAGCGTTTATGGTTATTGACCCCTCAAATTTTTGATGTTAACAAAAGTATTAAATTATATGAACAACCTGAGTTGATATCACTAATGGATCTTGTTTAAAGTGCATAGGAAAGAAAGTCCAAAGACTTTGTAGTTTAAAGTCTATCATAACCTTCTTTACGGTATCATTGACTTAGTTTATTAGAATATGGTTTAAATCTTATCATGTTTTCCTAAACGTCCAATGAATCTATCTTAATAAGAAGGCGTCTAATGTTCACTAAGTTTGACTTATATTGTTGGATTGTCTCGTCTTATAAGAAAGCTCAGCGCCAAAGAGATAAAGAGCAATATTCAAATATTGTCTCTAGTAAAAAAAGCTTTTCTAAACTCTGATCATAGTACCATCGAGAAAATACAAACATGTTTTTTCCTAACATAATCTAAATCAACTAAGTTGGCTCTACCAAGATAGGATAGACAAAAGGCAACTTTTGTATAGAAAAGATAAGACAACTTCTACTTTTAGCTATTTGACAACCTACATAGCTTTTCAGAAGATGAAGAACAAGTTACCAGAGCATTTAATGCGTCTTTAGAATGATCTCATTTATCACCGTTGTGAAGAAGAAGTTTGAAGACTTGTCTCAAGAGCATAAAACTATAAATACTAGAAGACTTTGAAGAAAGTTGTACACGAGAACTTACACACGAACAACACGAGAATCAAATATCTCAAAGCTTTCAAGTCTTTCAATATTTTCTCTAAACTTTGATTATTTCATATTTACTCTTTGTGTAGAGTTTTTCAGACTTTAGCTTATACTTCATATTCTCACACTTAGTGAGTTGAACACTTGATTTCAAATCTCTTTTTTAAACAATTCTGAGTCGAGTCTGAAAAGACTTGTCTGTAAAAGAATACTTGAATAACCTAGAAAGATTGAGAATACTTGTTACCTGGAGAGGTTGAGAATACTTGTAACTTGCTCATAGTTTTAGTGGATAAAGCCTTCACGTAGATGAGACTCGACATAACTCTTGGATTAAGAGTGAACCAGGATAAAACAGTTGTTTGCTTCTTCTATCCTTTATCTCTGTTTATTTTGTTTATATTGAGGATTGAAATTGTTCATCTTTAACTTTTTTAGAAGTTCTATTAAATCGTTTTAACTTGCGCCCGACATTTCACGCATAAGCGCTCTTTGCGTCCATATCAATTGTTTTTATCTTAAGCCTTATTTAAGTAAACCTGTTTTGCGAAAAGGTTTTGTAAATAGTTAAGAAACACAATTCAACTCCCCTTCTTGTGTTTCAACAACTTACTTCAATTGGTATCATATATCAGCCTCTAGGTTGAACATCTAACAATGATAGAGGAAAAGATCCTACAAGCAATACAGAAATGGTGGGTCAAGGTATGCCTAGAGGAAGCCTACCGGATTTGGAAGGTACATCTATGACAAGACCACCATTCTTCAATGACTCTCACTATCTGTACTGAAAAGAGAGGTTTAAAAGGTTTATAATGAGTACTAACTTTGCCCTCTGGCCTTTAATCATGAATGGTCCCCATGTCATTTGAAATGTTGATGACACTGAAAAACGTGAGAAACAATGGGCGGATACTGAAAGGACGAAGTGTGAACAGAATCATAAAGCAAGGTACTCCTTGATGTGTGCACTAAGTCTTGACGAGTTTCAAAAGATTCATGCATGTGAATCTTCGATACAGATATAGGATACTCTATCAAATCTCCATGAAGGAACCGCAAAGGTAAAAGATTCAAAGGTCATCATATTGGTTGGTCAGTATGAATCCATCCTTGAAAAGATCGGTCGTTTCCAGACTATCATAAACAATTTAAAATCCCATGGCAAAGTTTACACGACCAAGGAAAATGTTACAAAATTTCTTAGGAGTCTTCCTAAGGAACGGATACTTATGGGTGCAAGAAAGGCAAGTCTATTGCCAGATGGATGACATCTCAAAAGCCCTTAAAGCTGATGAGTCCAATGATGAGGCAGAACAAACGGAGGAAGAAACATCGGATGAAGACGAGCTATCCTTTATCTCTCAGAAAATTCAAAATATGTGGAGAAAGAAATGCGGCATGAGGAAAAAACAATTTCAAAAGAAAGCCTTCAAGGATCATGGGGGAATAGATGTGCAAGTAATTAAAACAACATTAATGATCTATCTAGATATATGAATTATAGAAGGTGGTGAGTCTATTGAAATAATTAAATAAATAGGAAACAAAGAAAAAGATGAGAATAAAAAAAAGAAAAGAAATCATTTTGGATATCAAATGAGGTTGTAATTTGGGAGGGAAAATGGAAGAAGAAAATAGTATAGTATGGTGGATGCTAGCATGAAGTATCTCAGCACGTGGCACACCGGTGAGGGAGTTTTTTGACCGTCTGTAGCCGGTTTATGCTGTATTTGTAGGTAAGTAAAATTTAAGTAATTGCAGAAAGGGGCCCTATTAAATTATGAGGAGGGGCATCAGAGAAACGAAAGTTTTTGCTTTCCCCTCCTCCTCCTCTGTCACCTCCATCTCCTTTCTCTTCGAGATCCTGAAATTCCGGCCTCACCTTCCGCAACTTCCACCTTCTCTGCCGCATCGACACATATCAGTACCGTCTACCTATGCCGCCTCCGGAGAAAAAATTATTTGAGCAAACCCCAACGTGAGGGAGAGAAGCAGTGTGCCCAAAACAGGGGGAGGAGGCTCCTACCCTATGACCTGACTACAAAGTATCAACTTGTTCTAATCTGATAATTTTGAGCCATAAATTTTCCATTTGGTTAACATGAGGAATCATAAGAAGGGTATTCTTCTTTCAAGACTTCCATGGATGGGGATGATGATAATAAAGGAAGGGGAGTTGGATCTGCTTTCATACGGGGGAGATGAACATAAAAGGGTATCCCTACAATTTTTAGACAGTAAAAAAGGACTATTTTACAATGACAAATAAAATGAGTCTTACCGATAACAGGTTAATTTTGTTTTTTTAAACAAAACAATCTCAATCATTGAATATTATATTAATAAATCTAACAACTATTTTAAATGCTTCATCAATGTACCATATTCTAGCATACTTCATACTAGACATTACGGTATAGTATTACCTATATAATTCCATTGTCCATTAAGTGAGTTTTATATAATATTGATGATCGATTGAAATTTAAACTTTATCACTTTGACTTTCTTTAATTAGTTTCGTTAACAGGAAGCACCTTATGAAGTTTTTCTGTCCCTGCAAAATAAATTATTTTATTATATTCAACTAGCAATTGACAATTTACTGTTTAAGATGATTTCAATAATGAAATATTCATTTAAGGTTTAATTACTCAAACTACTTTCCAATTATTTGAAAATTTTTAAATAGGTTCCTAAAATATTTTTTTTTGTAATTGGATCCCTGAACTTTTAAATATTTTGTAATTAGGTCCCTACATTTTAAACATTTGTAATTGAGTCCCCCAACTTATAAATAATTTGTAATTAGGTCCCTAGGGTAGGAGAAGAACCTTGTAATTATAGTATCATATAAATCTCTTTTGATATTTTTGTCTATCTTGGAGGTTAATAGAACCATTGGATCACCACAATAACAAAAGTTTTAAAAATGCCTTATATCCCATAAGCTTAATTACAAACTATTAACAAGTTCAGGAACCCGATTACAAACATTTAAAGTGTAAGAACCCAATTACAAAGTATATCAATATTCGAGGACCCAATTACAATTTTTTTAGTTCAGAAACCTGCTTAAAAAGCTCCAAATAGTTCGGGGACCTGCATAGTAAATAAAACATCATTTAATGAGTAAATCCCCAATTTGGTTCCTAAAATTGTAAGGTCATATCAATTTGGTCTTTGTACCAATTTGGTCACTGAAATTATAAGGTTTGTATCAACTTGATCCCCGATGGAAGGACTGGATTGATTAACGTTTGACAACTTCAGGGATGTTTTTAAAATTTCGAAAATGACAGGAACCAAATTAATACAACCTTAAAATTTCAAAGATTAAATTGGGGATTTACTCATCATTTAATACACATGCAATACCTCAATGATCATCGTTACCTAGAGTAATAAATAACAATGTTTTCAACATTTTGACAAAAACTGCAACTAGAGTAAGAAGTGGTAGAATTAATTAACTTATTGTATTTCACATTATTCCTTTTTCTACAATGATGAGAATAAGGTTTGAATTTTTTTGATCAAAGAATAAGGTTTGAATTTATGACTTCATATAAATTATCTAAACCACTTACTCTTAGCCCAATTATAGTGGCTTATTATTCTATGCATCATTGATGGACCTTGAGAAGTCGGTGTCTATGTCAAGACTCTATTTGGAAAGACCAAACCGTTAATTTATAACGGATAAGCTTGTTTGGCAAATGCTTTTGTGTCACTAATTTATAATGTTTTTTAGACATTACTTGAACTTATAGTTTATTTTTTTTTTTTCATTTTTATTCTTATTATTTTAATTAAATTCCTCATTTATCTTTTGTAACTAAAATAAAATATACATTTTAGGATTAGTGTTACTAGCTAGATATATATTTAAGATAAATAATAATAAATATATTTTTGTCTATAAATATTTTATATAAAAAATCATATCAACATGTCATTTTATTTTTATTATCTCGTTTTATTTAATAAAAATAATTAAAATAAAATTAAAATTAAAAAATTAATATTTGATTTTTTGAGAAGATAAATAATTTAACATATAAAATATTAAAAGTGGTGATTATTTTAAAATAAATAGCATATATATATATATATATAGAATTTATATAAAAGTATATAAATATGTCCTTTATGTTATTTTATATTTATCATCTAGTTTAATCGTTAACTTCACCAAACACCTCAAATCTAATCAAGTACTTTATCCGCGATCTGTGTCAGCTAGTTTATCCGTTATCAACTAGCTTATCTTCTATGAGCTAGTTTTTATAAAACAGAGCCTTAATAATTTCATATTAAAAGCATTCATGAATTGGTAGAGTGGATTATGAAATGAAGTAGGATTTTTATGCTAGTAAAATTAACCACATGGTACAAATTATAAAGTGACAAGTGTTGAGTATTTAGGTAGAAATGAGCAAACCCAATTATCATCTCATTGGACTATTCAAGTACAAGGTAAATTAACGTTACAGAATTTGGGAGGATTGCCAACTATGTTGGATAATGGTTGAATCTATTAAATGATTAGCAACCTAACGGTCTAACAACGAATCTTTTCCGAAGCATATAAGCATGTATACAAGTTTATTGGGTTTCAGAGTCAATCGGGTTGTCTCATACGATCACCATCTATGTCGAGTAACCGTCAACAAAACAATGCAACAATGGATCTTTGGAGGCACATTTATGTGTGTTCATGGGGCTATCGAGCATTGAAGTTGGAGTGCATGTTTGGTAATACGTCCAAAAACCACGTCCAAAACGAAATCGTGGTAACAATGACAAGATTGTAATATATCAGGTACAAAACGTGGAAGCTTCAAATGCTAGCTTCCACATCCAGGGGCTATGGACATGATTTCTCACGTTGAGAAGCCACCCCAAACATACAGAGAGCCTGGTGACCATCAACAAACTATTGGGTTAGCAACATAAATTTAACCTTCTTTATTATAAAACTTCACACAACCTATGTATCTTAAACCCTAAAATGTTAGGGGTGTATATTAAATAAATGAAAAAGCTCTTTTCTGTTTTCAGAAGGGCCATGACATGAGCCTGAAGACAATTCGGGCCTTGAAAGAAGCCCAAGACCAAGCCTGAGCCCGTTTGATTGGGGCAGGTTAATCCCGATAACAACCCTTTATCTCCTACATCCATTCTACAAAACAATACAAAATCACAATACTATTGTCAATTATTGAGATGAGTGTGTAAAAAGGGATGAAGAAGTAGATGTGTGCGCAAGAGTCTTGAGGGGTGTTGTGGACCCAAAAACTTTGATCAATCACCAAACCCCTTTTTCACAATCCAACGGCTCTGATTCTCTCTAGTTTTCTCAACACTACACAACAAGGATAAATAAATACACAAACGCGAAGAGGAAACGGCTAGAGAAGAGAGAAGAATACAATAACCCTCAAACTCTGCTTCAGTTTGAGAGAAGAAAAAAAGAGAGAAACTGCAGCATAAGAATACGCACACATGATTATGTAGAGAGATAGAGAGTGTATCTGTGTGTTTTTGGCCAAAGATAGAAAGTTTACAAATTTAACAACAGAGAAGAAGATCTGTGATTGAAAACACACACCCTTCTTCTCTGAACCAAAATCTGTATCATTGTAAGCTTTCTTTTTCTCATTTGAGGGTCTCGTAGAAAGTTCTGATCTTTTTTTCCCCCATTCTGATTGTGTTTCTGATTGCATGTTTCAGGCATAGATCTTGAGGCTGAAGGCAATCCTTGTAGAATCTGGTATCCTATCCTATCCAATTCCTCCTCAATTCTTATCTGAACCCTGTTCTTCACAATCCACCACACCCCACACCCTTCAAACATGAACTATGTTTGAAATTTTCTGTTTCTGTTTCTGGGTTTTTGATTTCATTGTGTACTGAAATGAAAAATTGAAGCTTTTTGTTATTTTGTATAGCAGATACTATGGAGACAGAAGAGAGGAACCAGAGAGGTTTCAAAGCATCAGAGCCAGAGTTTTTCTTGCAGTGGGGGAATAGAAAGAGAGTGAGATGTGTGAGGGTTAAGGACCCTAGGATTTCATCAAGGCTTAACGGTGGGATCAGAAGGAAGCTTGCTGCTGCTTCTGCTACAGTGGATACTCATCGTTCTTCTGGTGTTACTGTTTTGGAGAAAGAAAGTTCTCATCTTCAGCAACATCAACAACCTAATCGTCTCACAAGGTGGTCATAACGATCAAGGGATCTTCTTATTCCATCTGTTTGGATACTGAGAAGAAAAGAAACATTTCCTCAATTTTTTCCCCTTTTCCCCTTCATCCTGCTGGGTTTCCTCGAAAATCTGGGATGATCGGGTTGATGTAATGATGTTGTTTTCTTCTCATTCCATCTGTTTGGTTGTTCGGAAATTTTTTCCCCATTTTCCCCTTCACTTTCTTGGGTTCCCTAGAAAAAATCTGGGATTTTTGGGTTGATGTAATGGTGTTGTTTTTCTTCTCATTCCATCTGTTTGGTTAGTGGGATTTTTTCTTACCATTTTCCCTTTCACTTTCTTGGGTTCCCTATTAAAATCTCCGATTTTTGGGTAGTGTAATGGTGTTGTTTTCTTTTTTCTGGTTTGTTGCTGTGAAGCTGTGACTGGGAAGAGAAGCAGCAAAGAGAGAGAGAGAGAAATTTTCCCTTTTTCCATTTCTATCTGCTTGATTTCTCTGAAAATATTGGATTTTTGTTGATGTAAATGTAATGATGATGTTTCTTTCTATTTGTTGAAAAAAATTCCTTCTTTCCATTTTCCCTCTGGTTTTCCATAATAAAAGTTGGGATTTTGTTTGATGTAATGTAATGATGTTTACTACCTCTATTTGGTTGCTGGGAAACTCTCTCAGAGGAAGAGAAGCACCCAATAGAGAAATTTTCCACCTTTTCTTTATTCCTTGTTTGGTTTTTCAAAGGAAAAAAAAACGATTTTGGGTGATGTAATGATGTCAATACTGAATTTTTTTGCATACCCAGATTCGATTAGCATCTAATTTTTGATAAAGCATTCGATCTGTAATTTCTGTGAAATGTATGAAAAATTTCATTTTTTTTTTTTAATGATTTTGATGGAGATTTTGGGTGCAGAAATTCCGATGGGGCTATTCTACGATCTGCCGCCGGAGAAAATCGGAAATCGGCGTCGCCGGAGAAGGAAGACCGGTACTACACCACAAGGGGATCAGCGGTGGCGGCGGACGAGAACAATGGCAAAGTTACCGGAAAAGTTACCGGCGACAACGGAGAGGAAAGAGCCCTTGTGTGGCCAAAGCTTTACATCACCCTCTCAAGCAAGGAGAAAGAGGAAGATTTTCTTGCTATGAAAGGGTGCAAGCTTCCTCAGAGGCCCAAGAAGAGGGCCAAGATCATTCAAAGAAGCTTACTTGTGAGTTTTTATTTTCATTAAAAAAGTTATTTTGTTTTTTGGGAAAAAGTGTAATTTTGATGTTTTGGTGGGGGTGTTTTTGGGTTTTGGGGGATTTGAGGTTTTGGATCTTGATGATTCTTATATCCTTATCTTGTGTTTTTTGTGTGTTGGTTACAGTTGGTAAGCCCTGGAGCGTGGTTGACTGATATGTGCCAAGAGAGATACGAAGTTAGGGAGAAGAAAAGTAACAAGAAGGTATGTGGGTATGGTTTGGTGTAGGTGTGTGTTATTGTTGTTGTAACTAGATCTAAAACTAAGAGTGCTTTTGTTTTTGTTTAAAATTATTTGATGATATAAATCTTTTTTTTGAAGATAAAAATCTTTTTTAGCGATTTTAATTATGTGTGTTTGGAAGAAATAGTCGGCTATGAAATCTCTTGATTTTTATGATAGTAAACAAAAGTAAAATTGCTTTTCCCTTGTTTTAAAATTTCCAAACAATTATATCTAAACGAGTGAATGTTAACATCATTTTTTTTAAATACGTAACAAACGGTTCTAAACTAGATTTGTCTTTAATTGAAATGATCTTTTTTTTTTTTTTATGTTTTTATTTTCTTGATTTTGATTCTCTTTACATGATGCCATAAATAGATTGTTAATGTTTGTTTATTTTTGGGTTTTGGTTATTGGATGTAGAGACCAAGAGGATTGAAGGCTATGGGGAGCATGGAAAGTGATTCGGAATGATAGTTGATAAAATAATAACAAATGGCGGGATCTACAACAACACAATGGGGGAAGCTCGTTTTCTGCTGAAACCTGAAATATCTTGGAGTTGATGATGGTGATATTTGAATTGATGATTCAAGTTTCATTAAATTTATGTTCAATTCAGGAGGGAAGGCATTTATATATGCCCCTCATGTTCTTGTAAGACGAGTAAGATCCGATCCATTCCGATTAATGAAAATTATTTACTCTTAATTTATTTTTATGTTCATTTATAAAGACATGGATATTAACTCTTATCCCTTCAGTTATATATTGTTTCTTCTGGCCCTTTCAGTTACCCCCTCTTCTCTTTTTATTTTCTTTTGATTGTTTTTTTGGTTGAGGAGAACATAGGTGGAAATGGAGATTCTCTCATTGTTTTTGTCCTTATTTTTTTGAGTTAGACGAGAAAAACACAAATTTGTAAAAGGTTCATTAAAATTTGATTTTGTATTTTTTTTTATCATATTATAAGAAATTTGTTTTTTTAATGATAGATAAAATTTGTTATTATATTTTTAAAATTTCTAAATATATATAAAATTTATATTCATTCATGATTGGTTTAATCATTCATTATGAACGATAAATAATAAGTGACTGTTATTATAAGTTTTATATATATATATATATATATTATATTTTAGTGACAATAGATTTTACTTATGATTTATTTATTTTTATTTACGGTTTGTTTGTTTGATATTAATATCGATAGTTACAGTTTTAATGATAGTCACTTTTTCACTAAATGTGATAGTAGGTATGTGATAAATTTATTACCGTGTCATAACGTGAGAGGAAAAAAAGGTGTCCGGAAAATAAAAAGGAATGAGCTAAATCGAAGAAGAGGTTGTGGCATTGCATGCTATTCCTACATTTGCAGTTTGCCGACATTGCATTGCAATGTATCTTTGGATGTTATAAATCGAATGGTATGTTTTTACCGTCACGGGAACCTTGAAAACAATTAAATGATGTAGGGTAACCAAATGAGGAAAGAAATATTTCAAGGATTGAAAGCCTCTTGGAATATCCATCATTGAGAAAAGGGTAGCATGTGGTCAAATAAAACATCATCTACTAGTACTTGGTGGTGAATTCTAGCATGAAGATCATTATTTATGGATATATCGGTAAGGCATTAATTTCACATACGAAAACCTATTTTTATTTTTATCTCACCTCACCTGTCATCTTTTTCACCCCATCTCACCCCACCCCACCCCACCGACCACCACCGCCCCTATCACCACCCAACCACCACCACCTCAATAGTGAAGAGAGGATTGTCCCCACCAACCATGCCACCACCACCATCGTCGAAGCCCCACCCCCACCTCTGAATCAGAAGCAATTCGGGGTCCTCCTCATCTTTGGCATTGACACCATTTTTTAATTACTTTTTAAATTGATTAGTTTTTATTGCTAATGTGTGTTATCGTATGTGTTATCAAGTCAGATTTATGTATTTGCATTTTTTGAATCTTGTTTCAATTTGATCAATATTAAGGCTCATGTTGTTATTGTGGTTGGGTGACTCTGCACGTATGGCTATCACTATTGCTTCTTCTTCAACTCACAAAGAAAACATTATGGGCATTAGAGTTTTTAATCGATTCAGGTGAGGTGGCGCATATGGCGAGCCGGATCGAAAGAGGTGATGGTAGATCTGGAGTAGCCTGCAGCTGGGGATGATGGCAGATCTGGATCTGCGTTGTGCGTAAGAGGTGTTGATGGAGGGACGCCAGATCTGGGTCAAGCTTTGCGCGTGGGTCCTTGTCCGGGCGAGAGGTGACGCTATGCGGAGGCGATGTGGTGGTGACTAATCGGAGGAAATGATGTGGTGCGAGGAGGCTGAAAAGGGCGGTGGAACCAGAAACAAGAACGATGATCAAACAAGGGTGGGTGAAAGGGATGAAGGGCAAAAGGGTCATTTTTATTTATTTTTGTTTTTTTGGACCAACAAATCTGAATCATTGAATATTTTATTATTATATCCAACGATTCAAAATCGTTCACGATGAAAAAAATTGGGGGTATACAAATGTACCCATAAACAATCCACTTCAAACTAGAATCCACGGTACTTGGCATGGTATCTCACTGATTTTCTTGGTGTCTTTCTAAACCATGTTGTAGAAGAGGTTTGAAATTTTCAATTGAAAAGAAAATAAATTGAGATATGCTCTTATATATCCAAATCTCTTCTACCAAATGCTGTTTTTTAAGCTTGAGGTTGAAAGTTAAACGAAGTATATAATATTTTAGAACTTACTTCTAAGGAATAATGACAGTTCACTTGTATGAACTTTTATTATTTATCATTTAATTTTTTGAAACTTTGTTACTATATCTTCTTAAATTTAAATTTTTGTTTTCATTAATTTTAATGTTCTTAAGTCTAAAAAAATAAATTTAAAATATTTATTAAATTATGAGTTATATTTATCATTGTTCCTGGCAGACCTTTGATTTGATCAATGTTATTACGTCTGATACAAATTTTGATTTTCTTATCATTAGGTGTATTATACCCGCTAATTGACCAAACTAATCTATTTTTAGAAATTATTTATCAATATAACCTTGTTTTGAAACTATTTATCAAACTAACCCACTTTTTGCCAACCTGACATTTTTTATTATTTTTTCTGACACCAAAGACATTACTTTGACTAGCGTTTTTGGAAAATGTTATTGTCAGTAACGTTTTTACCAGATTGTGCCACGTGGTAAAATTGGTAAAAATGTAAAAAATTAAAAATTTTACGTTTAGTGTCGGCCTCGGCCAAGGCCGACGCTAGACGTGTCACTCGTCTGATGTAGATTAGACGGGTGAAGAAATGTTCACCCTTATGATATATTTCTTCACCCGTCTGAAGCTGAAGATCTTTATCACATCAGACGGGTATCAGACTATCAGACGGGCATCAGACGGGTGAAGAAATATTCACCCGTCTGATACATTTCTTCACCCGTCTGAGGGTAAAGATCTTCACCGTCTGAGGACTATCAGACGAGTTCACCCATCTGATGACTCTCAGACGGGTGAAGAAATGTTCACCCGTCTGAGGGTGAAGATCTTCATCCATCTGATGACTGTCAGACGGGTGATGATAACTCTCAGACGGGTGAAGAAATGTTCACCCATCCGATACATTTCTTCTTCCCGTCTGAGGGTGAAAATCTTCAGCTTCAGATGGGTGAAGAAATGTGTCAGATGAGTGAATATTTCTTCACCCGTCTGATAGATATCAGACGGGTGACACCTTTAGCGTCGGCCGACGCTAATCGTAAAATTTTTAAATTTTTTTACATTTTTACCGGATTTTACCACGTGGCATAATCTGGTAAAAACGTTACTGACAGTAGCGTTTTTTAAAAACGCTAGTCAAAGTAATGTCTTTGATGTCAGAAAAAAATATTAAAAAATTTCAGGTTGGCAAAAAGTGGATTCGTTTGATAAATAGTTTCAAAACAAAGTTATATTGATAAATAGTTTCTAAAAATAGGTTAGTTTGGTCAATTAAACGTAGAGTAAATACTCAATTTGGTCCCTGAAATTGTAGGGTCGTATCAATTTAGTCCCCCACATTATCAATATTCCAACATGAACCTTGAAATTACAAAATGTAACAAATACATCCCTGACATTATCCACTTAGTTTCAAATAAATCCCTAACATTACCAACTTAATGTCATTATAGTCCATGCAAATTTCAACGGAGGGACGAATCTGACTAACTTTCTGCAATTTCAGGGATCATTTTGGAATATTGATAATGTGGAGGATTAAGTTGATACGACCCTACAATTTCAGGGACCAAATTAAGTATTTACTCATTAAACCTATTATACCAGCTGCTCGTTGTATAGCAACTGTGAAATGCTATAAAATAATATATGATAACTGTGATATTAGTGTGTTCAATTTAGCCATAATTTTATCATAATTAGTCATGGCTATTCAGTTTTTTCTTTAAGTGTTTAAAAACGTTAAAAGTTAACATTTTCATTTTAAATAAAAGTTTGAGGAGAGTGTAATAATAAATATAGAGAATTAGCATGATAAGTAATAAAAATTAGAAGGATAAATTATAATCTCTTATTTTTTAAACGGTCTAGTTTGGCCAAATTTACAATTATCGTTTTTACACAAAATAATATATAAGCAAATAAAAATAAGATTTGCATGATTACTATTAGTTCTCATCTATAAAAAGTTGTGCCAAAGTTCAAACCAATGAAGAGGATTTGCATTCCATTTTTGCCAAAGCAATTTAAGGCCTATTGAGGTTGGATCCTGTCACATTAGTCACCAGAATTAAATTAACAGAGTATTAATACTATTTACAAAACTTAGGTGCAGTTTTATAGGTATTTTTGACTTTTTTTTCAGAGAAAAATATATGTGATAGCTCGAAAATATATCATGTATATCAGCTATTACCCATATTATATTTTCATTGAAAAAACAGCATCACAAGCAACTAAAGGTTATCACATAAGTTTTCTCCTAATATTATCTGCTTTTCACCTAATATCGTAAGTTTATTACAAATTTCATTGTATTTATATTTTAATTTTACATCTACTTTTATTATCATTAGACCCCAACTATATATTGAGTAATCCCAATAAAGAGAAAAGTTAAGTAATCTGGTAACCCTAATTTTCACTTTTTTTTCTCTTGCCAAAAAACTGAATTAAAGTAATTGCAATTAAACTCAACCCAAAGTTTTATGATGATCTAATTTCAATTAAATAATACTACTCAGATTTTAATTATACAAAAATCATCCAACCAAGTATTAGACTTAATTAAAGCAAGACAAAAAAAAGAGAGGGCAAAACTAGAGAAATAATTACATCAGTCAAAAGAATAAATAAAAAATGGATATAGGAGACCACAGTTCAGAGAAGCATGCGCTCACAGCAACAAGGTGAAGAAAACATTTCGCAACCGCTGATCTGGGGAGAGCGCTGATGGTTGATGTGATAGCGTTAGTGGCGGCTAAGATGGAAATAGATCAGACCAAGACCACGCCAAGCTTTGAGTTAAATAAGTTTTGCCTATTTAAGAAATATATGGCCTAAGTCAGATCTGTTATTTGATATAGCAAACCACAGTTCAGAGAAGCATGGGCTCACAGCAACAAGGTGAAGAAAATATTTCACAACTGTTGATCTGGGGAGAGCCCTGATGCTCATGTGATAGCGTTAGTGGCGACTAAGGTGGAAATAGGTCAGACCAAGAACAAGATCACGCCAAGCTTTGAGTTAAATAAGTTTTGCCTATTTAAGAAATTTATGGCGTAAGTCAGATCTGTTATTTGAAATCGATTTGTCCTCTTTTTTTATTCTCATATCTCATGTTACGAGGAAAAAGACAAAAAAAAAATCAAGTTTTAATGGACCCCCGATGAATAGTCTGACATATTTTCTTCAGTAAATACTTAATTTGGTCCCTGAAATTATAGGATCGTATCAACTTAGTCCCCAACATTATCAATATTCCAAAATGATCCCTGGAATTACAGAAAGTTAATCAGATTCGTCCCTCCGTTGATATTTGCAAGGACTATAATGACATTAAATTGATAATGTCAGGGCTGCATTGGAAATTAAATGAATAATGTCAGGAATGCATTTGCTACATTTTGTGATTCCAAGAATCATTTTGAAATATTAATAATATGAGGGACTAAGTTGATATGATCCTATAATTTTAGGGACCAAATTGGATATTTACTCTATTTTTCCCCAAGTGGTGGCTTTATGTTTGTTGGGGCGATTATGTATGGCTGGATAGGGATGTATCATTTGAAGCCTCAGATTCGAAGATTTTTTTCTCACGGGGTCTGGGATAAATAACCGCCCGAAGCATATTTGGGGATATGGACGAATATCATCCTTCCAGCCCCACAGGCACCTCGAATGTATGAAATTACATGTTTGCCCTTAATAAAAAAATATACATACATATATTAATTTTTTGTAATTTCGTAATTAATTAATTAAATAATTCTAAAACCCTCCTTAATTAATTACCCTAATTCTCTTCATATCTCACTTCCATCTTTCACTCTCATATCCCAACTGTAATTCGTTGTCGCTGCGGCTGCCATCAACAACGCCAGTGCGCCTTTACCGCTATGTTGTGCCGCATCAAGCTCCTCTACAGGTCGTTGTTGTAACATCTCAAAAATCTTATTATTTTTAACTGTTTGTGTGAATAACTTAACTGAGAATACAATCCAATTAATTATAATCATAAAAATAGTTAATAATTGGAAGTTCATGTTTGAATTTCAATTATGAGCTTAATAATCATAAAATGTTGGTTTGAACCCGATGTACAGTTTTGGGTTGTAATTGGTAAAAATATTATTATTTTAATCGGGATCACCGTACCTTGAGATGCATGCTAGGGCCGGGGAAGTTAATCTGACCAGTGCTGAGAGTAGTTCATGACTGTTTTTTCCGCTTTCCGCAATGTTGTCACCTTTTAATCAAATCATGTCATCCTTACTTAAATGGAAAAGCAATTTAACCATTTATGGTTAATCTTGCCAACTTTCAATGAGAGCTCAACAAGTATCTCTCTTTAAATCTAAGCCATTAGATTCCTTATACTAATCACATCAACTATGCCTTAATCCACTAGACAAATAAGCTTCTACTTTCAACAAAAATGGATATAGCACTTTTTCTAATTTTGGTTAATCTTACCATCTTTAAATCTATGATCAACAAGTGTTGTCCTTGAATCAATCTTAGCCATCCTTTTCTTACAACTAATCAAATCAAAGTGTCATGCAAATTTAATTAATTTGATGAAGCAAAATTCTTATCTTATGTGCACTAATTAATGCTACACGATTTTGAAGTGTAGTATTACACTTGCATTCTTTTAATTCTCTTCATGTGCAATTAAGATACAAATATACTACCAACTATCATATATTCCTAAGCTTTATTAACTCTTGGTTAATAACCTATCTCCATTTCCTTTTATGAAAAATGCTAATTTAACCATTTTTGGTTAATCTTGGCTACTTTAATGTGAGATCAACAACACATTGTCATTTTTAGATCATGGCCATTGATTTACTTACACTTCATCACATCATTAGTCTTAAACAAATCAACCAAATTTGGTGTTTGGGTCATGAGGGGAGTCTAAAACACCGGAAAGATCTCCACATTGGGCTAAGAGCAGACCATACAAGTGTTTTGGACACCATATGTTTCACCCAAAACCTTAAGACATTAGGTGTATGGGTCCCCTCACTTATATGTTGTTCAACATGTCTATTTCCATCCAATGTGGAACTTTTTAATCACACTTGATATTCCAACATTTGGTGACCAAGCTTCCAAGGCCTCACGGCCATAGTGTTAATATTAACACTCCAAAGCTTTTTATTTTTCATTCCAAAGATCAAACGGCCTCTCATTTCTCAAGAACTCTTATTTTCTCTCTTCTCTCATTCACTCTCATTTTCTCCCATGTCCCTCTTTCTCCCATCCAAATTGATTTTCAACATTCTAACTTCATAGCTCTTCTTATCTTCATCTCCTCGACAACTTTCATCAAGGAAGTTCCTCGATTTGAGATACTTTGTTCTTCACACTCAAGAACACCAGGAACATCATCCTTTTTATTTTAAGTTCATACTTCAATAGTAAGTGGTCTAAACCTTTTCCTCTTCATTTACAGTCTGTAACATGAACATCTCTTCTTAGTTCATGATCTTTCGAAACAAAGTTTCAAAACCCTAATGTTTGTCTGTATAGGGTTCGATTCTCATCTCTTGATGGTGGATAATCTTTGCAACTTGTTTAAGGGAGCTTCATAAGGTAATGATAGGAGTGGACCATATCACATCATATTGGTGGTTGTGAAAAATGGTTTATGTGTTTGGTTTAGGAAAATCCTAAACCAAGGGTTTTCGACTACTTTGTCTATTTGGTTCTCTATGAGAACAATGTTGTAATAACTACATGTTTGATTTGTGTTCACTGATGTGCTTGAATGGTTGAAAATGGCTTTTATGTGTTGGAAAATTCTAACCTAGGGTTCCTCCATTTATTTGTTTAAAAGAGTTTATGAAGATGTGATTTTCGGATCTGACCTTGTGTGAGTAATTTATGTTTTTCTCTCAACCTAGACCTCGGATTTCAAAAATTGTTTTTGATCCTGAAACTAGACATCTAGGGCTTCATTGTGGACACAAATTGCATTTGGTGCCATGAAGATTTGACCCTTGAAAAGCTGTTTCAAAATCAGCAATAAATTATGTTTCAGATTCTAACCTTATGGTGTGATTTCGTGAAACTCTATTGATCTGATGATTGTTTGTGAAAACTAAAACTATAGACAAAACGTAGACATCCTAAGCTTTCATATGAGTGCTCGTTTGTCTAAATTGGAGTTCGCTTGGTCTATCAAATAATTGTCACAAGATGATGGTTGAAATGCTGAAAATTCTGTATATAGGTTTTTTGTTTTTGAAAAGGAATGTTATATTGTTGTTTATTTTGGTGTATTGATGATCATATTTGTTATGATTGATGTTGGTGAAGCAAAATATTCATAGAAAGCTTAATCTCATTCTTTTTCACTATTTGCCCCCCTCTAACCCACTTTGACACCAATGCACCTTCACTACACCACAATGTCGTCCGTCCTCTTTGTAGCCTTTAGTTATTTTGAAGAACCTCCATTTTGTTCACTATGTTGCCCTTCTATCCTAATATTTTTGCTATTGTTTTATGAATATTTGGGGTCTCCACGAGGATCAGCAAGGATGCACGAAATAGAGATAAAAAAAAATACTCCTCATAAAATCGGGGACCGAAACGAGGAAAAGTTGGGGGAGGGATAGAGAGAGCGAAGTATTCGCCATCACTGCCGTCCCTAAGTAGATGCAAAGTGGCAAAAACAAGTGGAGGTAAGAGGGGTGGTTCAAAATATAAATTAAAAAAAATGTCAAAGTTACTGGATAACCAAGTCTAGGTAGATGAGTTTTTCCTTTAATGAATTAATGAATGACTATAGATACGATGAATATCAATACTCAATTAACTCTAATGAGTAGTATAAACGACCTATTGAAATTTAAGGTCCCTCATTCTTCAATTTTTTAAGGGATCATTGCTCAACGTTTTCAAGCCTCATCAGCCCGTGTTCTCACTTTCCACTGGCACTTGATTAAATTTATATGCCACAATGGCACAAGCCCATGCCCCCGAAATATCAATAATAATTCCTCATATTGCAGGAGTCTTACTCTTTCGGCAAAAATAGTAGTGACACTTGAAAGGTGATTATAGTAAAACCTCTGATTTCGTAGCGTGGATATGCAAGATTTTTAATTTTATATTTTCTATTTGTTTGAGCAAAAGAAACACGAAGAAGAAACAAATAGTTGGGGTTTATTCAATCATCCAAATAAATAAACCATCGTTTTGATCTCTAAAAGTGGGAGGTACTATCAGTTCAGGGTTGATTCTAGGGTGAGAGGCTTTGACAAGTCTCCCACCATGAAAGATCTAAAAAAGCCCTTATTTGCAAAAAGTAAAATTATTTTTCACCTATTCCCCCTCTCTCCTCTCCCATCTACCCCACTCTCCTGCCCCATTGCCTACCCTCTCACTCCTCCCACCCGCATCGCTTGTCTTCATCACTTTCCCTTTACCAATTATCAACATTATCAGTCGGAACTATGATGCGGTGGAGGTGTATGGTGTGGCAGCGATCTAATTCTGGTACGGTTCTCACGTAGGTTCTGGTGCAAATAGTGGCGCGCGGTGGTCCGATCTGGACGTGCGATGGCTAGAAGAGACGAGGGCGGTTCCTGTGGTCCGAACTTCGAGCTGAATGGAGTTGGGCGACATGACGGGGCAAAGGTGTTGAGTCTCCAAATGTCTGATGTGCATTTACCTTAGTTTTGATGAGATTAAAACAGTTATTCAATGATTTAATTGAACCCGTCTGTGGTATTTAACTCGTCTACTTAGTGTGCAGATTATAACATTAAGCGTCTATATGAACTGTTCACTCGTCTGAATTAAGATAAGTTCACTCGTCTGAACTAGCTAAGGTTCACTCGTCTGAACTAAGAGAAGTTCATTCGTCTAATGAAGTCTTCAACCGTCTGATCAAAGGAAGACTCACCCGTCTAAAAGACTTTGTAAGTGACGTCATCTCTCTATTAAAGAGTCAACCCGTCTAATGAAGCTACTCATCCGTCTAAAGACTAACGTTAAAGAATACATTGGATGAAAGCTGTCTCGACTTTGATAAGGAACTTCAACAAAGTGCTTTGCCTGAACACAACTGCATCTTACACCAAAAGGGAAAGTCTTCCCTCTGCAAACAAAAAGCACGTATTCAGACCTGTTGAGACCAAAGGTATATCAGAAGTCTGTATCACTCTGATGAGAGATAACAAGCGAAGTTCCCTATGCTTTAATGGCTGATCAGAACGACTCTATTGCATTTATTGAAGATCTGCAAGAAGCCAAGACTTCAGACCTTATGTCTAACGGCTTTAAAATTTTGAAGCCTATTTAACGAAGAAGACTTTGAAGATTCCAGATACAAGAGAACGATCAAAGCAATTAAGAGCAATTATTCTATGCATTTATAGCTTCATTCTTTCATTATTTATTCTTCAATCATTTTGAAGTTATTACGCAGTCTTTTAGAACTTCACATTTAATACACTCGTCTGAGTGCTTGTGAAAGACTTGCAAAGTGTAATCTTTTTACAACTTCTCTCAAACAAACCCGTCTGAGCCTGAAGAGGCTAAGTGTGCAAATAATACTTGTCTGGAGCCTGGAGAGGCTAGGTGTGAAAACAATACTCGTCTAGAGCCTGAAGAGGCTAGGTGTGAAAACAATACTTGTTTGTCCTGTAACCTAAATCAGTTATAGTGAGAAAACTTGGTGCTGTCAAGGACTGGACGTAGCCTCATTGTTAAGGGGTGAACCAGGATAAAACCTGCTGAGTGATCTCTCTTTCACTTAACTCTTTAGTTTGATTATTTGTCTTAACTATCATCTAACTAAAGGGGTTTATAATTGTGTTTATCAAAACTTTTCTTATCTTGCATGATTGTGTTTTCTGTGAAAACCTTCAGACGAGTTATCAGTTTGATTGACCTGTCTGTGTTTACTCGTCTATTATAACCCGTCTGTGCTTGCGAAAAAGTTTCTAAATTCCGCATAAATTTGTCAAACACCATTCAACCCCCTTCTAGTGTTTGCATCTGTCTATTTCAGTTGATATCAGAGCTCAGCCTCTGGGTTGAGCACCTAACAGTGTAGAGAAAAGATCCTGAAGAATAGACAATGTATTCTGGAGCAAGCTCAAGTGGGAACCCCCAACCTAAAGGAGGCTCTATAACTAGACCCCCTTTCTTCGATGGTGTAAACTACAACTACTGGAAAGAAATGTTTCACTGGTTCATCTTGTCAACAAATTCTGATGTATGGGATGTCATTACTGATGGTCCTTACACTCCTCAAAATAATGTTGCCTCAGACAAGCCTAAGGCTCAGTGGACACCTGCAGAAAAGACAAGATGGGATCTAAACCATAAAGCCAGATATGCTATAATCTATGCTCTCAGTCTAGAAGAGTTTGAAAAGGTTCGTGCTTGTGATTCTGCTAAAGAAATGTGGGATTCCTTATCTGTCACACATGAAGGAGAAGAGACATAAGAGGAAGCCAATCTCTGTCTGATGGCCAATATGAATTCAGAACCTGAAACTGAGGTACATTCTGAGCTTGAGGAATTGCATGACGCTTATGATGAGCTGGTAGAGGAATCCAAAGGCTTATCTAAGGCCTTCAAATCCCTCAAGAGAGATTATGTTAAATTCCTCAGTGAGCATAAACAAAAATCTCAAGAGTGTGAGATGCTGGCCAAAGAGAATAGCCAGCTGAGGACTGAAAAGTCTGATGAAGCTTCGATCTCAAGTGAAACATTACATTCTGAAGAAGTGTTCACACTTCAACAGAAAGTGAAGGAGCTCACTTCTGATCTTGCTAGATTTGTTAATGGAAGAGATAATCTAACAAAACTGCTAGGATGTCAGAGACACTCTCTTAACAAAGAAGGCATTGGATATGATCAAGCTGATCATAAAGTATCAACAAAATCTTCAACTGTCTATGTTAAACCCATTCCAGTTAGACTTAGACCCGTCTGTAACTTCTGTGGAAAAGCTGGACATGTTATGTCTAAGTGTTTTCACAAGAAGAAGAGGAAGTCTTCACAGACTCCTAGAACTAACAGAAAAGGACCCAGAAAAATATGGGTACCTAAAGATAAAATAATTTCTGTTGCAGACATCCTTAATAGGACAAAGCAGACGCCTCTGCCGGTACCTGGATAGTGGCTGCTCGTGACATATGACAGGAGAAAAGTCTATGTTCCAAGACCTCCAGTCTAAGAATGGTGGATTTGTTGCCTTTGGAGGCAATCAAAAAGGAAGAGTAATTGGTGTTGGTATAATTGGTGGTAAACCCCCTCTTCCCTCTATCTCAAATGTACTTATGGTTGAAGGACTAAGACACAATTTACTTAGCATAAGTCAATTATGTGATAGTGGATTCGATGTCTCCTTCACTAAGAATGAATGCATAGTCAAAGACAAGAGTGGCAAGACCCTCTTCTCAGCTAATAGACAGCAAAATCTTTATAAGATTGAGCTAACTGAACTCTCAGATCAAAATGTAACCTGTCTGATGTCTAAAGAGGATGAAAGATGGTTATGGCATAAGAAACTAGGACATGCTAGTATGAAACTTATTTTGAAATTGAAAAAGGATAACCTTGTGAGAGGATTGCCTGATATTAGTTTCAAGAAAGATGTTTTATGTGATGCATGTCAGAGAGGTAAACAAGTAAAATCAAGTTTCAAATCAAAAAACATTGTATCAACCTCTAGACCTCTTCAGTTGTTACACATGGATCTGTTTGGACCAGTTAGTGTTGCCAGTTTAGCTGGAAGGAAATATGGATTTGTCATTGTTGATGACTATTCTAGATTTACTTGGGTACTTTTCTTCACCCACAAGGATAAGTCTTTTAAGGCCTTTTCTGTATTCTGTAAGAAAGTACAAAATGAGCAAGGTTTCTGTATTTCTACCCTTAGAAGTGATCATGGGGGAGAATTTGAAAATGAGCAATTCAAACTGTTCTATGAAGAGAATGGAATCTATCACAGCTTCTTTGTACCAAGAACTCCACAGCAAAATGGAGTGGTTGAGAGAAAGAACAGATCTTTGCAAGAGATGGCTAGATCAATGCTCAATGAAAATAATCTCCCTAAGTATTTCTGGGCTGAAGCAGTAAACACTGCATGTTATGTGCAAAATAAAATATTTATAAGATCTATCCTAAAGAAGACTCCTTATGAATTGTGGAAAGGTAGAAAACCCAACATTTCTTATTTCCATGCATTTGGGTGTGAATGCTTCATCTTAAATACCAAGGATCAACTTGGAAAGTTTGATTCCAAGGTAGACAAAGGTATCTTCATTGGATATTCTGAAGTGTCTAAAGCATATAGAGTTTTTAACTCTAGGACCTCTGTTGTTGAGGAATCTATTCATGTAAAATTCAATGATAATCTAAAGACTGATAGGGAACTATCAGATCTAGGAGATGATCTTGCAAGACTTGATCTTACCCAGCAGACGAGTCAACAGCCAGACGTATCAAAAACTGAGTCTGCTGAGGAATCTATCAGACAAGTGGAGCAGACGAGTCATCAGTCAGATCAACATCAAAATGATGATCTCAGAAGAGACTGGAAGTTCAAAGCCCATCATCCTGAAGATCTTATCATTACAAGTCCCTCTGAAGGTGTTAGAACCATATCTGTCTTACAAGAGTCAAACAATATGGCCTTTTTATCTGAAATTGAACCAAGGCATATTGAGGAAGCTCTTGAAGATGAAAGCTGGATTCTTGCCATGCAAGAAGAACTTAATCAGTTCAAAAGGAATGATGTATGGAAACTTGTCTCCAAACCAACAGACAAGTCTGTTATTGGAACAAGATGGGTTTTCAAAAACAAGCTAGATGAAGATGGCAAAGTTGTCAGAAACAAAGCAAGGTTAATAGCTCAAAGCTACAACCAACAGGAAGGTATTGACTATACTGAGACCTTTGCACCTTTAGCTAGAATAGAAGCTATTCGCATACTCATGTCATATACTGCACAACATCAAATTACTTTATTTCAAATGGATGTAAAATGTGCTTTTTTAAATGGAATAATTGAAGAAGAAGTTTATGTTAAACAACCTCCTGGTTTTGAAGATAATGAAAAATCAGATTATGTTTTCAAACTTAAAAAGGCTCTATATGGTTTAAAACAAGCGCCTAGAGCATGGTATGATAGACTTAGTTCTTTTCTTATGAATAATGGTTTTATAAGAGGAAAAGTTGATACAACTTTGTTTAAGAAATGCTCAAAAGATAACTTCATAGTAGTTCAAATATATGTTGATGATATTATTTTTGGAGCTACTAATGAAAAATTGTGCAAAGAATTCTCTAAGTTGATGCAAGCAGAATTTGAAATGAGCATGATGGGAGAATTGAAGTTCTTCCTTAGACTGCAAATCAAGCAGACGTGTGATGGAATCTACATCCATCAACAAAAGTACATCAAGGAGATTTTAAAGAAGTACAAAATGGATAGCTCAAAGATCATGAAAACTCCAATGCAAACTAATGCTAATCTAAGCAAAGATGATGAAGGTAAAAAGGTAGACCAAACTGTCTACAGAGGTATGATTGGATCTCTTCTTTACTTAACATCAGCAGACCTGATATTCAATTTAGTGTCTATATGTGTGCTAGATTCCAATCTGATCCCAAAGAATCTCATCTTAAGGCTGTTAAAAGAATCTTTAGATATTTGCTTGGAACCACTAATCTTGGTTTAATGTATTTAAGAACACAAGATTAAAGATTAGTTGGCTTTTGTGATGCTGACTTTGCTGGAGATAGACTCGAAAGGAAAAGCACCAGTGAAGGATGTCATTTCATTGGAGCAAACTTAGCCTCCTGGTCAAGCAAAAGACAGACGACTATCGCCCTCTCAACTGCAGAAGCAGAATATGTCTCTGCTGCAAGTTGCTGCTCACAGCTATTATGGGTAAAACATCAACTAGAAGATTACTCTATATTTGAGCATAATATACCTGTCTGGTGTGATAATTCTAGTGTTATTTGCTTAACCAAGTGTAACACCCCGAAAATCCTGTATCTGTGAATAATGAATTTTATTTGCTTAAATTAGTTTATTTATTTTATTGGGTGTGTTATTATAGTTTATACACTTTTATAAAGCAAATATTATGCTATTGTTATTATTATTATTATGTATTTAGAAAATTATTATTTATGTAATTTAATTAATATGATTGAAGGAAATTATTTTCCAAATTTAATCTATTTGATTTTAGATTTGAAAATAAAATGGTTTGGATTTAACCAGAAATTTATTTTGGATTATTGATTTCCTAGGTTGATAAATTTAATCATCAATCTCTATCTTATTTCGAATTTTGAAATTTTAGATTTGTTTCTCTTTGCTTTTAGATTAAAGGGTCAAGATTTATTTCTTTTTTTGACTTAATCTCAACTACTCAGTTTTTACCTATAACTACAAAAAAAAAAAAAAAACCCCACCCCCACCGCCTCTCTCTCTCTTTCTTTTTCTTTCTTTTCTTTCTTCTTCCTCCCGTCGCCCCCTCTCACGTTCTCTCTCTCTCTCTAAATTTTCTCTCCTTCTCTCTTCATTTCCGGCCAACTCCGGCCACCTCTCACAAAACCAAAATCATAGAAATGTTCCTTGTCTTCTCCTCTACAATTCTAACCAAACACTTTTCCAAACGGAGAAAGTTGATGACGGGGCCACCGCCACTGTTAGAGCATTTTCCGGCCACCATCCGGCCACCTTTCACCAAACCAACCTTGTAACTTTACTCTCCTCACCTTCCTCTACATTTCTAGCTCAACATTTTTGCAAACGGACAACGTTGACGACGGAGCCACCGTAGAACCGCCACTGTTATGGGGTTTTCCGGCCACCGTTTGGCCTCCCTTTCCAGAAATGAACCAACCACGTGGAAGGCGGCATCTTCCTCCACGTTTTGGACCAAGCACCGCCACTGCCACCGCCGGAGCCGCCGTGCGCCACCGCCGGGACCGCCGGAGCTGCTCTTTCTTCCTCCTGGGTAAAAATCCTCCATTCATTTATCTTGGTTTTTGATTTCATGAGGAACCCTAACCCTAAATCCCCAATTCAAAACCCTAGCATTTTAATTTCATGCTTTAAATGTGAAATTGATTATGTTTTTATGCAATTGGGTATATCAATTTCAAGTTCCCTATGTCAATTGTTCAAATCTCCCTTTGAATTCGGATTTCCCCAATTTCACTAAATCCCTAAATCTTTATCTTACTATAATTATGAAATTAATTCTGTTTTAGTGCAATTAGGGTAGTTAATTAATGATTCCCTAAATTAATTTTATATTTCCGTGACCCAATTGGTTTTTCCCAAATTGATTTTATTGGAAAAGTAATTTGATTGGACTAAGTAAAATATTTAAAATCATTAGATTATGTTTTTAAAGTATGACTAGTTAATTGATATGTTATTGGGATACTGAATGTGTTTGGATGTTATCTCTTGGTTTTTGGGCTGTGGCTGTGTTTACTTGGGGGAGCTGGATATGCATTCTCGGAGTTGTTGTGGAGTTGGGATGTCTATGCCACCTTCAGCCCTTGATGCTTGGAGTTGCTCATCAAAGAGACTTCGTTTAAGGTAAGGGGATAAACCTGAGGAACTCCATTTCCGACAGCTATGTGCTGCATCGGTGTTTGTATTGTCTTTAAATACTCTGTATCTGATTGTTGGTTGATTGCTTGGTTCACTGCTGTTGATTTGAGTATGTATGATATAACTGTTGATATAGTTGAATACATGCTATAATTGTTGAATAATTATATGGATGTATCGTGTGCCCTGCTGTGGGATTTAAGGCGTTAGAGGACCTAATTTGATTAGGATCCGACATCGTGTAACTTAAAAACTTTAAAAGTCTGAAATGTTAAATTGAGGAAATAAATATGTTTTATTGTTTCAGTTTAATTTAAGAGAAAATAAATGAATTATCTCTTTAGAAATAAAGTATTTTGAAATAAAATATAATGAATAGCTGCTTTTAAGGAAGATCAACTTAAATGAGCAAAGGTGTGAAAATGTGGTTTTTAATAATGAAAAACGATGTTTTTAAATTAAATAGGGTGTTAAAGACCTTTATTAGTCTTTAAAGTAATAAAGTTAACCATTTGAGGAAAAACGCTTGAGAAATGTGATTTTCAAAATTTATTGGTTTTATCCAAGGAAAAAGGTTTTTACAAGCTTTGTTTTAAGGTTTGTGTTTTACCGAAAAACAACGAAAGAAAAAGGAAATAGTCTGTGGACTACATTTTGTTTTATAGAAAACCGATCTCGATGACTTTGTGTAAGTATCGGAGATTTGGGTTTTTGATTTTCGAGTTTTCAAGAAAAGTGGTTTTAAAGCTTAAAGCTTAGAAACTAGAAACCGAGACGTCGGGGTTCTAGGGTTCTGCAGAACACGTGGATCAAGGATCCGTGTTAGTTGTGGTCCTATCGGCTTAGGGACAATCTTTGTGGTCCTGTAAGCTTGAGGATGTTTTTATGATCTTGAATCCAACGTCCTTGACTGGTGCATCGGTTAGGGGTGTTGGGATTTAAGTTGTTTTTGGGCTAAGTGTCCTGTTTTGAGAAAATGTGTTTTTGAGGCTTAAAGAGTCTAAGACATTATGGTGGTTGTTAGCGTTGATGCTACAACGAGGAAATATTGATGCGACAAAGATCAATTATCGGAAACTAGATAGGTTTCTCATGCATTAAATGCGGGGCAGACGTGCCGTGATACGGGGGACCTTGATAAGCAGGGAGAACCTGAGATGACTTATTTGTCATAACATTGTGCCTTGATGGACAATGGTGTCATACGTGTTCTGGGAACGTATTGTGCCTTGAGTTGGACAATGCAGTATGACCATATTCTTGTGGAGTACTTCTGATTGCGCCCCCATGTGAGAATCGCGTAGTGTCATGGGATTCAAAGTACTCATTTTTGGGCCAAATATTGGAGCCTGATCAGCTCATTTCGAATGGTGATGGGATTTCCGGAAATCTAGTTTGAATATTAGTTGAGATATATGGAAGTGCCATGCATACGTTTAGAGGATAACGTTGATTGTGGGGTACGAAGCCCTTGTGCTTTTACTGCTATTAGTGCTTGATTATACATGCTACACTATCTGATGTATGATGATTTGAATGAGTTATATGATATAAATCTGTTGCTTTGGATTGGGCATATAGTTGTCGTTTATGGATTCATATATTGGTTTCTCACCCTTGCCTGTACATGTTGGACACCCTGTGTGTTTTTGGATACATGTACAGATGTTTTATTAACAGTCTTCTGAATCACTCTGGACCCTCTAGCTTGAGTGCTTGAGGTTGACGACGAAGAGGTGTAGTTTGTTGACGACGAGACCCAGTCTCATTGGTATGACTTATGTTAGACAGTAAGTTTTATTGTCCATAGAATTCTTTTGTCAGACCAGCTCTTAAGATTTATAAATATGTAAGTCCAGTCGTCCAACTGTGACTATGAGTGTTGTGTATTGAGAGGTTCGAAGTATGTATGCCTAATGGCAGAACTAGAATTATTGTCCTATATGATGAGTTTCATTTTGTTTCCTTGGATTATTAAAGCTTTTCCTTTGGTATCAGATTTTCGCAATTACTATAGAATTATTTTCGAAAAAGTTTTTGTTAATAAGGGTAAATGGATATTTTGGGGTACAAAAGTGACACCCGGAGGAGAGGGGTGTTACAGGTGGTATCAGAGCTGGTCGAGTCTTTCGGGAATCCTTGGGGAATAGGTCTGTTGTGTTTGCTGTTGCGTGATCTCTGTATTCGCGAGGCGAACGTGATTTCGCGTCGCGAGCCCGAGAAGTTTCTTAGGGCATGTTCTCTGTCTCGCGTAGCGAACCGAAATTCGCGTCGCGAGCCAGAGAAATGGTGTTCTGTTTTTCAGGTATGTCCTCTGCGTCGCGTGGCGAAATGTATTTCGCGTCGCGAGGCAGAGAAGCTTCCCAGATATGTTCTCTGCATCGCGTGGCGAATGGGATTCGCGTCGCGAGGCAGAGGAGTAGTGTTTTCCTCTCTGGCAGGTCCCCTGCATCGCGTAGCGAAATGGATTTCGCGTCGCGAAGCAGAGGGCATGTTTTCGTATCGCGGGGCGAATGAACTTTCGCGTCGCGAGGCCGAGAGTTGTGTTTTATTTTTCTGGCAGGCTTCCTGGATCGCGAGGCGAAGGAGCGTTCGCGTCGCGAGTCCGAGGAGCTGTTCCTTGTCTTTCAAGCAGACTCCCTGGTTCGCGTAGCGAATCTGTCTCGCGTAGCGAAACCGAGGGTTGGGATGTTACTACTCTTCTTTTTATTTCCTTCTTGGAATCAATGTATGTGTATAAGTTATCTGAGTTACCAAGTAAGGTTGGCTTTGAGACAGTTCCTTAGTCAGTTCTAGCAAATAGGCTTGAAAATGACAGTTAAGTTATAAGTCACGGATGGTAGACTCTGAACTAGCAAGTAAGGGAAGACTCCTTTATATGTGAAGGAAATTCGATTATTGGGAAAGTTGCCAAGGAAAACAAGTGTACCTTAGACAAGTAGAGGAATACCAAAAGTTTTCGGAAGTAGATGCGTAGGTGGTTAGTAAGCGACCAAAGGGACGGCAAGATAACGACATGTTTACAAATAGAGTTGAAAGACTGGAATGGAATCCAGGTGGAACAATGGAAGTGTAGTAAGGACTAAGGCTTGATGGTTTGAACAAAATGAAAATTTGTATAGCTATGTTATGATAATTCAATGTAGAATTAATCATAGTGTTTTAAGTTAGCCGATATCCCTGATGAGAGTCCTTGTGTTAAAGGATAGACGACCCTGTAATGTTGAAAGTGAGGAACTTAGGAGCCCGATAATAGTTCAGCGATGATATTCCTCGAAGTGTGGTATCGCGTGAAGTTTCTTCTGTTAGTATTTTAAGAAATGATTGGAATCTCCGCTGTTTGTGGATTTGATGGATAAGACTTTTGTCTCCATTTGGACAGATTGAGGGTTATGCGTTGTGAGTAGATTTGTGATCCATGCCGATGATGGTAAGGGGTATGTATGATACCTAAGTATACTTTTTCAGAGGTTATGACTGATCAGAGACTAAGTGGAAGAAAGAATGGAAGCAAGTCTTTAGCGACGGATTAGTAGTAGAGAGTAATTGACTAGCATGTGAAAAAGCTGATGATAAGTTTCTAAAGTTCGTTTTATTTATCCTAGAGAGTATGACCTTGTTGGATTGTTTCCCTGTCTACACAATAGGTGATACACGTGTATGCGTGTTTTGTTGGGTTCTAATCGGGTTGAAGCCTTGTAAGAACTCATGATCAGTAAATGGTAATTGTATACATGTAACACCTTGTTTATCTTTTTGATATTATGTCGGACATCTGAATGAGGTGCCTATCGTGTAAGACTTTCAGGAGAATTTTCTGAAAATGTTCCAAGTTTGTGTTGCGAAGGATGTGGAGTTTCGATTGATCTAGTTTCTAGAGTCAGTCAGACCTCCATCGTTTTGTGTAGAATGTTGCTTACAAATCTAACCAGGTTAGACTACATGAAATGGAGTATTCATCCATTTCTTAATAAAATTGTTATCGTCGGAGAAGTCCTCGTTTACTCTAGGAGTCACGATGAACATGAGGAAACCCTGTGGCATGTATTGCGGACCCTACGTGAGAAAAGCTATCGTGAAGTTGCTTAAGCGCGAGTTTGGACTCGATGGTAGTGAAAATTCTTAAAGCATGTGATCCCAAACGAGTATTTGTACTCACACTCCTACATAATCCTCAGTGTATTAGACATTTGAGTGAGTTGGGTTAATAGTATCCATTGGTCTGGATATTTTCATATCATTTCATTGAAAGCTTTGTTATGACTATTCCTTGGGTTGTAACACAAACGACTTCTTGATATTGGATGTTTCTTGATGTCTAATCACCTTTACCTTTGGTAAATGTGATCTAGTCTGATTCTTGGCCAGACTATTCATTTATTGATTCCCTAATCCGTTGGGAGATTCTTGTGAAAGAAGGAACTTTATTAGAGTCATGGTTGTAAATATGTATTAGCTATGCATTTTTACACTCATGAACCTACTGAAGAATCTTTTTACATACTAGATATTCCTGCGTTCTTTTCATAGTGGTAAAGTTCTTCTATATACTTTCTTATGAGAGTGAGACCAAGAAAATTTCCTTGTTGGAAATTTCCTTCTTTAATTCGCATAGATCGAGTTCAAAGGATCACTTTCAACTCGAGTGGACGAGCAAGGAAAACGATTTGATCTTTGGAATGTTGGTGAGGAGTAAGTGTAGTAGCTACTGCGATAATTCCTTTAATAGGATAAATAAGAAGTGATGAGAGTTTGGTTGGAGTATAGTTATGATTGTTAAGATGTGAACCTTTAAGATCAATCTTAGTAAGTGAGACAATTATCCTAAGTCAAGTATTGATCGGGACATAATAGTAGTTAGGAGGTCAAGGGTAATTATCGATGTCTGTGGTTAAGATTGATTGTATGATTTTGGAGAATTGTAGGAAAGTGTCCTTGGTAGTTTGGTAGTTTTACCTAAGCTGAGGATTTATAGAAAAGGGGAATTCTTGAGTGAAACTAAGTTGTTAGCGAGGTTTAAAATTTATGTACCTTATGTGAATTCTTTTGGTTGTAGTTGTAGTGGTATTCATAGGTGCAACTATGTTTTGTAAGGTTGAGATGCATGATCGTGATGTAAATTGAAGAGATGGACTACGTTCAAAAAGAAAACTAAGACTAGGATTGGATGTCTTGGATCAGAACTGATGGATGTGTTGTGATAGGAAGGTGTACCGTAATTTAAATCGAGATGTAAATAACAATAGTTAAGAATGTGGAAGGAAGACTTTCGGGATGAATTAAAAGTGAAAGAGAAGTTGTTAAGTTTAATTACTCCTCTCACGTGTGAGAAATTAAGGTAAGATATTGAGGAGAAGGAGTATGGATTGAGGAGAAGTGATTTGATTTTAACGATAAATTGAACGGGTAATAGGCATGAAGTTTGTTAGTAAGTTACAAGTGTTATCTAAGGAAGAAGTACGTACGGGAAGTACTTTGGGGAAACTGAGGATGAAGAGATCTTGTCTAGTTGAGCCACGAAATTTCGAGGACGAAATTTTTTTTTAGTGGGGTAGTAATGTAACATCCCGAAAATCCTGTATCTGTGAATAATGAATTTTATTTGCTTAAATTAGTTTATTTATTTTATTGGGTGTGTTATTATAGTTTATACACTTTTATAAAGCAAATATTATGCTATTGTTATTATTATTATTATGTATTTAGAAAATTATTATTTATGTAATTTAATTAATATGATTGAAGGAAATTATTTTCCAAATTTAATCTATTTGATTTTAGATTTGAAAATAAAATGGTTTGGATTTAACCAGAAATTTATTTTGGATTATTGATTTCCTAGGTTGATAAATTTAATCATCAATCTCTATCTTATTTCGAATTTTGAAATTTTAGATTTGTTTCTCTTTGCTTTTAGATTAAAGGGTCAAGATTTATTTCTTTTTTTGACTTAATCTCAACTACTCAGTTTTTACCTATAACTACAAAAAAAAAAAAAAAAAAAAACCCCACCCCCACCGCCTCTCTCTCTCTTTCTTTCTCTCTTTCTTTTTCTTTCTTTTCTTTCTTCTTCCTCCCGTCGCCCCCTCTCACATTCTCTCTCTCTCTAAATTTTCTCTCCTTCTCTCTTCATTTCCGGCCAACTCCGGCCACCTCTCACAAAACCAAAATCATAGAAATGTTCCTTGTCTTCTCCTCTACAATTCTAACCAAACACTTTTCCAAACGGAGAAAGTTGATGACGGGGCCACCGCCACTGTTAGAGCATTTTCCGGCCACCATCCGGCCACCTTTCACCAAACCAACCTTGTAACTTTACTCTCCTCACCTTCCTCTACATTTCTAGCTCAACATTTTTGCAAACGGACAACGTTGACGACGGAGCCACCGTAGAACCGCCACTGTTATGGGGTTTTCCGGCCACCGTTTGGCCTCCCTTTCCAGAAATGAACCAACCATGTGGAAGGCGGCATCTTCCTCCACGTTTTGGACCAAGCACCGCCACTGCCACCGCCGGAGCCGCCGTGCGCCACCGCCGGGACCGCCGGAGCTGCTCTTTCTTCCTCCTGGGTAAAAATCCTCCATTCATTTATCTTGGTTTTTGATTTCATGAGGAACCCTAACCCTAAATCCCCAATTCAAAACCCTAGCATTTTAATTTCATGCTTTAAATGTGAAATTGATTATGTTTTTATGCAATTGGGTATATCAATTTCAAGTTCCCTATGTCAATTGTTCAAATCTCCCTTTGAATTCGGATTTCCCCAATTTCACTAAATCCCTAAATCTTTATCTTACTATAATTATGAAATTAATTTTGTTTTAGTGCAATTAGGGTAGTTAATTAATGATTCCCTAAATTAATTTTATATTTCCGTGACCCAATTGGTTTTTCCCAAATTGATTTTATTGGAAAAGTAATTTGATTGGACTAAGTAAAATATTTAAAATCATTAGATTATGTTTTTAAAGTATGACTAGTTAATTGATATGTTATTAGGATACTGAATGTGTTTGGATGTTATCTCTTGGTTTTTGGGCTGTGGCTGTGTTTACTTGGGGGAGCTGGATATGCATTCTCGGAGTTGTTGTGGAGTTGGGATGTCTATGCCACCTTCAGCCCTTGATGCTTGGAGTTGCTCATCAAAGAGACTTCGTTTAAGGTAAGGGGATAAACCTGAGGAACTCCATTTCCGACAGCTATGTGCTGCATCGGTGTTTGTATTGTCTTTAAATACTCTGTATCTGATTGTTGGTTGATTGCTTGGTTCACTGCTGTTGATTTGAGTATGTATGATATAACTGTTGATATAGTTGAATACATGCTATAATTGTTGAATAATTATATGGATGTATCGTGTGCCCTGCTGTGGGATTTAAGGCGTTAGAGGACCTAATTTGATTAGGATCCGACATCGTGTAACTTAAAAACTTTAAAAGTCTGAAATGTTAAATTGAGGAAATAAATATGTTTTATTGTTTCAGTTTAATTTAAGAGAAAATAAATGAATTATCTCTTTAGAAATAAAGTATTTTGAAATAAAATATAATGAATAGCTGCTTTTAAGGAAGATCAACTTAAATGAGCAAAGGTGTGAAAATGTGGTTTTTAATAATGAAAAACGATGTTTTTAAATTAAATAGGGTGTTAGAGACCTTTATTAGTCTTTAAAGTAATAAAGTTAACCATTTGAGGAAAAACGCTTGAGAAATGTGATTTTCAAAATTTATTGGTTTTATCCAAGGAAAAAGGTTTTTACAAGCTTTGTTTTAAGGTTTGTGTTTTACCGAAAAACAACGAAAGAAAAAGGAAATAGTCTGTGGACTACATTTTGTTTTATAGAAAACCGATCTCGATGACTTTGTGTAAGTATCGGAGATTTGGGTTTTTGATTTTCGAGTTTTCAAGAAAAGTGGTTTTAAAGCTTAAAGCTTAGAAACTAGAAACCGAGACGTCGGGGTTCTAGGGTTCTGCAGAACACGTGGATCAAGGATCCGTGTTAGTTGTGGTCCTATCGGCTTAGGGACAATCTTTGTGGTCCTGTAAGCTTGAGGATGTTTTTATGATCTTGAATCCAACGTCCTTGACTGGTGCATCGGTTAGGGGTGTTGGGATTTAAGTTGTTTTTGGGCTAAGTGTCCTGTTTTGAGAAAATGTGTTTTTGAGGCTTAAAGAGTCTAAGACATTATGGTGGTTGTTAGCGTTGATGCTACAACGAGGAAATATTGATGCGACAAAGATCAATTATCGGAAACTAGATAGGTTTCTCATGCATTAAATGCGGGGCAGACGTGCCGTGATACGGGGGACCTTGATAAGCAGGGAGAACCTGAGATGACTTATTTGTCATAACATTGTGCCTTGATGGACAATGGTGTCATACGTGTTCTGGGAACGTATTGTGCCTTGAGTTGGACAATGCAGTATGACCATATTCTTGTGGAGTACTTCTGATTGCGCCCCCATGTGAGAATCGCGTAGTGTCATGGGATTCAAAGTACTCATTTTTGGGCCAAATATTGGAGCCTGATCAGCTCATTTCGAATGGTGATGGGATTTCCGGAAATCTAGTTTGAATATTAGTTGAGATATATGGAAGTGCCATGCATACGTTTAGAGGATAACGTTGATTGTGGGGTACGAAGCCCTTGTGCTTTTACTGCTATTAGTGCTTGATTATACATGCTACACTATCTGATGTATGATGATTTGAATGAGTTATATGATATAAATCTGTTGCTTTGGATTGGGCATATAGTTGTCGTTTATGGATTCATATATTGGTTTCTCACCCTTGCCTGTACATGTTGGACACCCTGTGTGTTTTTGGATACATGTACAGATGTTTTATTAACAGTCTTCTGAATCACTCTGGACCCTCTAGCTTGAGTGCTTGAGGTTGACGACGAAGAGGTGTAGTTTGTTGACGACGAGACCCAGTCTCATTGGTATGACTTATGTTAGACAGTAAGTTTTATTGTCCATAGAATTCTTTTGTCAGACCAGCTCTTAAGATTTATAAATATGTAAGTCCAGTCGTCCAACTGTGACTATGAGTGTTGTGTATTGAGAGGTTCGAAGTATGTATGCCTAATGGCAGAACTAGAATTATTGTCCTATATGATGAGTTTCATTTTGTTTCCTTGGATTATTAAAGCTTTTCCTTTGGTATCAGATTTTCGCAATTACTATAGAATTATTTTCGAAAAAGTTTTTGTTAATAAGGGTAAATGGATATTTTGGGGTACAAAAGTGACACCCGGAGGAGAGGGGTGTTACACCAAGAATCTCATACAACATTCTAAGGCTAAGCACATAGAAATCACACATCACTTCATAAGAGATTATGTTCAAAAAGGTGTATTTGATGTTAAGTTTGTTAAAACTGAAAATCAATGGGCTGATATCTTTACAAAACCTGTAGCTGAGGATAGGTTTAAGTTTATAAGAGACAACTTGAATATACATTGCTTTGCTGAATAACCTGTCTGATGAGTGTTTATGATGCCTGTCTATGTTTAACCGTCTGACTCTTTGAATCATACTCTTTATTTGAAATATTTTCCTTTAAATGGTTATTATCTTTAATGTCATTTCTTTATCTGAGGCAATACGTGTACATGGCTGTTTTTATTTTCAATCAATTTTTTAAAAAAAAATCAAAAAAAAAAAAAAGACTTCCATCTTTTTTTTGTTTTCATTTAAAATTACAACTGTCTTTGGTCTTTAAAAAGGAAAACTTTCTTTTATTTTAAAAGGTATTTCGTTCTTACGTTTTCAAATCTCTTTCTCTTCGTTTTTAAAACCATCAAAGAGGATGCATCTGCTCAGGGGGAGCAGTTGAAGAAGCCTTTAGGCAAAACCAAAGGACAAACTTGCTTTTAACTCTTTTTGATCTTTTTAACATTTATTTGTAATTTTCTTCTTTTTAAAGTACCTTGTACACAGCCAATGATGGTTAAATACAAATTACCTCCTCTGTTTCTCTTTTTTGATTATGACAAAAGGGGGAGAAAGTTAAATGAAAAATGTTTATGTTACAACTGTCTGATATGAACAAATGTTTATCTAAATATGATGTATCTTTTCTTTTCTCTCTGTCTATATTCTATTGCTTTTGATAATGTCAAAAGGGGGAGAAAATACTAAGATAAGACTAAGATAAAAAGTTAAAAGCTTATCTGTCTGAGTATGTTATAATTATGGAAAAATGTTTTAATCTGACTAATCATATGCATGACTGATTTATGTGAATTTTCTTAAGTTCATTAAATCATTTAACATGTTTTGTCATCATAAAAAAGGGGGAGATTGTTGAGTCTCCAAATGTCTGATGTGCATTTACCTTAGTTTTGATGAGATTAAAACAGTTATTCAATGATTTAATTGAACCCCGCTGCGGTATTTAACTCGTCTACTTAGTGTACAGATTATAACATTAAGCGTCTATATGAACTGTTCACTCGTCTGAACTAAGATAAGTTCACTCGTCTGAACTAGCTAAGGTTCACTCGTCTGAACTAAGAGAAGTTCACTCATCTAATGAAGTCCTCAACCGTCTGATCAAAGGAAGATTCACCCGTCTAAAAGACTTTGCAAGTGGCGTCATCTCTCTGTTAAAGAGTCAACCCGTCTAATGAAGCTACTCATCCGTCTAAAGACTAACGTTAAAGAATACATTGGATGAAAGCTGTCTCGACTTTGATAAGGAACTTCAACAAAGTGCTTTGCCTGAACACAACTGCATCTTACACCAAAAGGGAAAGTCTTCCCTCTGCAAACAAAAAGCACGTATTCAGACCTGCTGAGACCAAAGGTATATCAGAAGTCTGTATCACTCTGATGAGAGAGAACAAGCGAAGTTCCCTATGCTCTAATGGCTGATCAGAACGACTCTATTGCATTTATTGAAGATCTGCAAGAAGCCAAGACTTCAGACCTTGTGTCTAACGGCTTTAAAATTTTGAAGCTTATTTAATGAAGAAGACTTTGAAAATTCCAGATACAAGAGAACGATCAAAGCAATCAAGAGCAATTACTCTGTGCATTTATAGCTTCATTCTTTCATTATTTATTCTTCAATCATTTTGAGGTTATTACGCAGTCTTTTAGAACTTCACATTTAATACACTCGTCTTAGTGCTTGTGAAAGACTTGCAAAGTGTAATCTTTTTACAACTTCTCTCAAACAAACTCGTCTGAGCCTGAAGAGGCTAAGTGTGCAAATAATACTTGTCTGGAGCCTGGAGAGGCTAGGTGTGAAAACAATACTCGTCTGGAGCCTGAAGAGGCTAGGTGTGAAAACAATACTTGTCTGTCCTGTAACCTAAATCAGTTATAGTGAGAAAACTTGGTGTTGCCAAGGACTGGACGTAACCTCATTGTTAAGGGGTGAACCAAGATAAAACCTGCTGAGTGATCTCTCTTTCCCTTAACTCTTTAGTTTGATTATTTGTCTTAACTATCATCTAACTAAAGGGGTTTATAATTGTGTTTATCAAAACTTATCTTATCTTGCATGATTGTGTTTTCTGTGAAAACCTTCTGATGAGTTATCAGTCTGATTGACCTGTCTATGTTTACTCGTCTATTATAACCCGTCTGTGCTTGCGAAAAAGTTTCTAAATTTCGCATAAATTTGTCAAACACCATTCAACCCCCTTCTAGTGTTTGCATCTGTCTATTTCAAAGGGCTGGTTGGTGGCAACGCGACGGTAGCGGTTCTGGTGGCTCCCGACGTAGAGGAGCAACGGTAGGGCCTGGTGCTGCACGTGGAGGTAGCGCGTGGCGGCGAGTTTCCGTTACTGTGGTTGGTCAATGAGACGACCCCTATAGTCACGATTGCCCAATACGTTGTACCACTGCTTTTGTAGGTTATTCGTTGTGTAAATATTTGTGAAAGACTCTTCAAACACTGTGTCATGGTGGCGGAGGAGAGTGAGAGGGGAGGTGGTGGGGTGGGGGAGTGGGAGAGAGGAGGGAGCAGAGAGGGGAAAGGAAAGGGTGAAAAATAATTTTACTTTTGCAAATGAGGGCTTTTTGGTGGTCTCTCATGGTGAGAGACTTGTGATGTCTCTCACCCTAGAATTTGCCATCAGTTCAGTCTCTAAAAGCAGTTAAATTACGAAAAAAAAGTCCCTCAATGTTAATTTTGTTAGTCAAGTTGTCAGGAACTAACTTGACTAACGAAATTAACATGGAGGGACTAACTTGATTAACAAAATTAACATTGTGGGACTTTTTCATAATTTAACTGCTTCCAAGGACTGAATTAACAGTGGCTCATACTTTCAGGGATCAAAATGATGATTTAATCTAAAGGATTCAGGGATTACCAGCGGGGAAAATTGTCAATAACCCAATACCCTGACACCAATATTATTTAACTAAAATTATTATTTTAATGAACTGGTATTTGTCGGTGCCTTACAACTCAGTTGTAACATGGGTCAGCATTGGCAATACCCTGACACCAATATTCCAAGCACAATTTCCTCTCCCTCATCCACTTTACCTGCCACCGTTAACCTTCCCATACCCGACTTACCCGAGGCATCACCCGCCTCTGCTTCACAGCCTTCTCCTAGCCATTCTGATTCCTCATCCTCCCAATCACCTTCACCATTTTCTCTACCTCACCTCACCTCACCACACCATGCACCTAACCTTCCTACACACTCCATTAGACCTAAACAACCTCCTTCTCATTTGAAGGACTATTATTGCCTATCTTCCATTGTCCCGACTTCCAAAACACCTTATCCTATTTCTTCATACCTTTCCTATGACTCCCTTTCTCCTTCTCACAAGGCCTTCACCCTCTCTGTTTCCTCTATCTCCGAGCCTACTTTTTACTCCCAAGCGTCTCAGGACCCTCGTTGGGTTGAGGCAATGCAGGCTGAGTTGCATGCCCTGGAAGCTAACTCTACCTGGCAGATTGTTGATTTACCACCCGACATGCAACCCATTGGTAGTAAATGGGTATACAAAGTCAAGAGGAAATATGATGGCTCCATTGAACGCTTCAAAAGCCCAAATAATGGCCAAAGGCTACATCAAAACGGAGGGCAATGACTACTTAGATACATTCTCCCCCGTTGCTAAACTCACCATGATTTGCTTGCTTCTTTCCTTGGCATTCATCAAGCAGTAGTTTATCCACCAACTCGATATAAACAACGCTTTCCTTCACGATGAACTCCATGAAGATGTCTACATGGAAGTTCCTCAAGGGGTTCCTTTTGTTGGCTCAAACAAGGCTTGCGAGCTTGTTAAATCCTTGTATGGATTAAAACAAGCCAACAGAAAATGGTATGAAAGCTTGTCCAGTCTATTAGTTCAACTTGGTTTCTAGCAAGCGACTGCTGATCACTCTCTCTTTACTAAGACCTCTGCTGACACATTTTTGGCATTGCTCATCTATGTGATGAAATTGACTTGTTGGGCAATTCCTTATCTGCCATAGATTCTATCAAATTCTTCCTTGGCCTTGAGGCTGCCCACTCTTCCAAGGGTATCTCCTTATGACAGTAGCAATATTACCTCGACTTGCTCACTGATGCGAGCGTTTTAGGGTGCAAAGCCGTACCTACTCCCTTGGATCCCAAAGTTCGACTTCATCAGGATTCAAGACCTTCCCATGAAGACATTGCTAGGTTAGACGGCTCATTGGTCGATTGTTATATCTTACTACCACTCGCCCTGACATTGCCCACGCTGTTGAATAATTGGGCCAATTCCTAGCTCACCCCACCATGGTCCATCGCACTGCTGCTTAAAGGGTCTTACAGTACTTGAAGGGTACACCTGGCAAGGGTATCTTTTTCCCGCGAACCTCTTTTGTTCAGCTCTTGGGTTTTACCGATGGAGACTGGGGTGGATGTCCCGATTCCTGCCGCTCAATGAGTGGGTACTGTTTCTTTCTCGGTGAGTCGCTGGTATGTTGGCGTTCTAAAAAGCAACCCATGGTAGCTCGTTCCTTTTCTGAAGCTGAGTATCGTGCCCTTGCCTCAACCACTTGTGAGCTTCAGTGGTTACAATTCCTTTTGGTTGATCTTCACGTTCATTGTGCTAGCCAATCTGATTGTTGCGAACCTGGTGTTCCATGAACGCACCAAACACTTAGAAATTGACTGCCACATTGTCTGGGAGAAGAGCCTTGCTGATTTTATGAAGTTGTTGCCCGTTTTCTCTGCTGATCAGACTGACGATATTTTCACCAAAGGGTTGCATCCGGCTCCATTTCAGCATTTTGTCTCCAAGCTGGGTATGGTAGACATCTACCAATCCTCAGCTTGTGCCGTATTCGACGGAAAGGAGAAAGGGGTTGGTATAGTTATAGCTCATCAGTTAGTTAAAGTAGCTATATAGTTTGTTACTTCTCAGCCTACTTTAAATGACCGATGTATCAATTTCATCAGTGAGTAATTAAGTTTTCTCCATATCCATCATTTATTAGTTTGTATGAGATACTGTACAGAGTATGCGAATTAGGATCCTCTGCAGTTTTGAAACTGCAAAACTGCAGTGATCTCAACCTTTAAAAGTAGTTTTGTTTTATGATAAAATATTATAACAAGATTAATTCAACAAATATGAACTTTCTCCCTTAGATTACGAACTGTTCCTTGAAGGTACCGTTTTCCATGAACACGTTTGGATTAAAATTGGCTATACTGCCACAGCCGTGTGACAAATTCGTAGGTATTTCCAATAATACATGAAATCTTGATCTAGGTTTTATTATAATATTTTGAACTTATGATTATATTCTCCCCGTGTTATTTTTTAATAGATTGAGTAATGCTCTAAAAGTGCATAAAAATTTCTTCCAACATGTATGTGTATTTAAAAAAATTGAAATTTTGTATCATTCTCAGTTTATTATAGGAGAGAATGTCAGCCATACAATTAATAAGTACTGCATGTTTGACGTCTAAAATTGAGCTTGGAAATAGACTTTGGAATTCTATTTTTTTATGTTTGGAAGCACTTTTAAGATTAGAATCATAATTCCATGGAATTAAAGTATAACTAACTTAAACCCTTCTTCCAGTCAAAAAAAAAAGAACACTTAAACCCTTCTCAATTCTTAACCTTTTACCCTAAGAATTGTCGATTCCACACACGAGAGACAACACAAGCAAAATAACAAAACATAACCACCATCGCCACCACTACTGCTATCACAACCACTACCACTGCTATTGTCACCAACACCACCGTCAATACGAGGAAGTTAGATTTAAAATTATTATTCCATGTCCTAATTGTTTGCACAGTGCAAATATAAAATTATGATTCAATTCTGAATTATAATTCTATATTGAAATTAAAATTCTAAACTATAATTGTGAATAGAAAGAATTAAAATCAAAATTCTAAATTATAATTCCAATTCTATCTTTCAAACTTACCTTTCTATTCAGCCATGATAACAATCTGGAGAGTTGGGGAGTGTAGCCATGATAACTCTACCTCCCCAAATGGTGCTTCCTATTTTAAGTAACAGAAGCAGCTACTACGTCCAAAAGGGGAGGGCACGGTGCATGGGGAGCAAACTCGGTTGACATGACACTCTCAGCAATAGCCTTTTACTTGCCATAATGTCCAAAGTCATATATATATATATATATATATATATATATATATATCTAAATCAAGATGAGACTTTGCTGAACTTTCTCATATATGGATATCCCTTCAATTGTCAAGTAGTATGCAAAACTGTGTTTGGGGTAACGTACCTTTACCCCCAACTGTGCATTTGAAATGGAAGCAACTAATTGTTACCCCCAGTGTAAACGTAAGTTTGCACCATTGGAACCGTAACCCAATCATGCTGATTTTTAAATTCTAACTTTTCTTTTTCTTTGAAGAAATACAACACTTGCCCTGCATATATATAAAAGGAAATTGGAGTTCACCAACCAAAGGATTATTCGTACTGTCTCTACAAGAGTAGACCAGGACGAATATCTCATGAAAATTTATGTACAAAGGGTTTGTGTTCATGAGAGGCTATAACACACTTCTACGTAAGAACTTTCAAGTGTTTTTTCCCCCAAAGAAAATCCCAAATAGCTTATAAGAAGGGGGAAGAGTAAACAAAGTCATCCATTTGCTTTGTCGCCATATCTCTAGAAAATATAACTACATTTACTTGTCTACTTTTCAAGATATGCATTTTGTCCTCTCCCGGAGAAGGTTGACTGGAGTGTGCTGCACCATTTCAAAAAGAAAGGGATTAGAATAGATAAGAACTTTCCCATCTTTTTAAGGCTATGATTAGTTGAAAGGAGGCGAGGGATTTTAATGGAGGGGAGGGAAAATAACACTCTTCATGTTTGGTTCATAAGGGGCAGGGAGGGATTTAAAACTAACTTACTTGTATACCCTTATAATTTTGGATTTTAAAATATGTAAGTGGGGATATTTTAGTCAATGTATTCAAAATGTTTTAAATCTCCTCCCCTCCAAATCCCTCCAATATTGGAGGGGAGCCAAAATTGGGTGAGGAGGGATTTTGCTTCCCTCCATTCCTCTCCTCTCCCCTCTTAAAAAATGAATCAAACAAGAAATGTTTAAAAAAATTCCTCTTCTCCATTTCCCTCCAACCAAACACTATGTTAGTGTCTGCTTCTTTGACATTTTGCAAGCTTTCTTACAATCCAAGACTAAGTTGGTTCTTTTCACTATCAAACGAGGCAACTCAAGACATAATTTCCAAGTTGGTCCAAAAGAAGAAGCCAACAAAAATTTAGCTAAACTTATGAAAGAAAATGGCAGTCCAATGCACGAGGCTCCCACCTAGTGAGGTCTGGGAAGGGTAGATATACGCAGCCTTACCCCTGCAAGCGGAGAGGCTATTTCGAGATTTTGAACCCGTGACGTTCAGGTCACAAGGCAGCAACCTTACCATTGCGCCAAGGCTCACCCTCAGCTAAACTTATGAAAGTACTTGGCATAAAATAGAATTAACAATATGTAGTATATTCAGCTGCAAGGCATGGCTACATAAATATTCAACTAATCTCTGAATGAAAAAAAAATGACAAATATTGGAAAACGAAAGCACATGAATTGAGTATTAGATGAATTTTGGATGAGCACCTGTTCATCTTTGATCTGTATAGTAATCAATTAACTTGAGGCCTAGCAGCTTGGAGCATCTCAACGATGAGAGTCTTAACATCCCTAAAAGAAAAACAGAAGAAAAAAAAATTTACTTTTCTGCAGGAAATAAAACCAACAGGCTGCAGGAATGTTTATTCTGCCTACTTAATGATATTGTTTTTTTTACTACTTCAAAGGAAACCCATAAGTGATTAGCCCATGGCAACAGTAAGCTCGTGACCTAGTTACTCAGCAAAGAGTCCTTGGCTTGGACATGGTTAATCCAACTCCATAAGGAAGACAAAAGAAAGGAAAGGAATAATAGAGAAGGTTTTTATCTGCTATTTTAGCTTCGTCAAATTTAATCAACTGAACAGTAAAATCATAGACTAATACAGTAATACTACCATTTCTGACAAAGTTCTCACCAAAGCATAGATTTGTGTAGGTAAACTGGAATACAGAAGAGCACATTTAAATTAATGAACATAGATGTGACCTTTTCTGAAGGAGAAGGGAGTTTATATCAAATTTGATGTCTTACTTTCTGTCTACTGCACGTCGAGGGAAAGGTACTCGAAGCTTGAAAGTGTTGCCCTGATAACCAGCCTAACAAAAAAAAAAGAAGGATTTAAGACTCCCAAAAAAGAAGGTAGAGATTTCAAAATGGAGAAACAATTAAACACTCAACATAAACTGCAAATGAGGAGAGAAAACTCTTGAAAGGACCAAATTTATTATTAAAAAGATTTCATTTGTTAAATTTATAGGTGAGTTTTTATAAATTTTAAACAAAAAGAAAATACGACTCAAAGGAATGGGAAATAAATTAGAAAGCATAAAAAATAACAGTGGCAATACCTTAACATTGAAACCAAGACTATCCAAATCTAGTATGTCTGCAAAGTCCACCTGCATATGATCAATTGATCAATTTAGTAAACATTAAGGTTGAACATCATCACCCCCCCCCCCCAGCAGAAAAGAAAAAGCAACCAAGAATATTAGGCCTGCTCATTTGGCATCCACTGAATATTACTCTTACACTATGATATCATATAGCACACTGGTTAAACAAAGGAATTTTACATGATAAAAACAGGTGAACTAAGGAGCTTCCTTTCTTGTTGATACTGTATAGTGTACAGTGTTCAAGATGACATACCGGAACCGAGGTCCAGTGCTGCACAATCACTTTTGTATCTTCAGCATGATCTTTGTTCATGTGAGACTGTCAAATAACATTATTTATATTAGAGTTAAAAAAGCTGACTTACAAAAGAAATTGTAGACATGTAACATATGATCAGATAGAGATCACTACCGCCACTGGCTTGGAAAACTGAGCTATGGGATCAACTTTTGCAGCTTTATACTCATCTCCACTAAACTCTGAAGTCAAAGTGAAAAAAAAAAAAAAATCATAATAAAATGGTGTAATAGATAATATGGGAAGCACCCAAGAAATGCACTTGTGGGCCAGAGATGATACTTGCTCATTCCTAATGGGCTGATGGCATGACATTATGATGGGCACCAAATAAATATTTTAGAGGCAAGATATAATTTTCACCTAAAAAATGCAAGGATTCATTACATATTGTTTGGGATGCATGCTATCCTAAAACCAAAAGGCACAGTTTTTCATCAAAGCCACCAAGATGAAAGACAGTTCTAATCATCCCCTATGATGCAGAACGTACTAGCATCAAGAAATCCTCAGCTTTAAAATAAAATGATTTCAGTAATCCAAAAAAAAAAAAAAAAGATAATATTATGGTTTAGTTTTGATTTTTTAGCTGATTTATTCTTCCATAATCTTTACTTTAGGATGTTTTGATATCATTTCAGGAGTATTCTTTCTTAGATGTTAAAGTGTTTCTTAGTTAGTTTGGAAGCCCACAGGTACCCTTTACAGCATTCACACAGCCACAAATCTAACCCTAAAACCCATCCTATTGCCTGCAAATCATCCTTTCCTTCAAGGCTTCAACTATAATGAATACTCCTTCAATCCACCTGTTTTCTACCATAGGTTCACCTTAGAAAACTTCGATCCAGACACATTTGTAAGCCTTTTGATGTTTTACATCACACTAACTACTGGAAGTGAAGAACATTGTCATACCCACATGATTGCAATCCACAATTCCATATCACAAAATCAGACGTAAGTTGATGTGACAATTCAATGGAAAATGTAGCACATTCAAAATATTAAATATACCCTCATCCATCTCACTTATAGAGAGAGTCTAAAGGAACCTTGCACAATAGCATTAACAGCAAAATAAACCAACAAGAGTGGTATGGTTAACAAACCTCCTGATCCTAACAAAGCTGTGGCAACTCCTGAAACAAACCGTACAACTTTTGGTTCAATGCGCAGAAAACAGAAGTCGCCAAAGTCAACCTTCAATATGTGAAGTTTTTATAGTTGTTATTAACTATATCACAATAGGCAGAAAGAAAAACTGCAAGAGTGATAGGGAAGAAGGACGAACAAAGGTACCCAAAATGCATTCGGATGTCTTGCCAAATATGCAGCCCGAACGGCTTCTTTATCCTTTTCAGGTACCTGAATAAAATTTCAAGAAAACATTTAAAATTCTAAAGCTTCATATAATGATTCTGTAATATAATAATAACTACGTAGTCAAATACACAACAGTAGAAGGAAATGAAAATAGTAGATCATAACTTACAGAGATAGCATCACCGTGTAAAGTGATCACTAAATCAGTCCTATCTTCAGGATCTCTAGCCACAAGCAATGAACATTTAGGATTAGCAGTTAAGTCCTGTAAAATATACAAAACAAGACTCTTTAGCAATAGAAGCAAGCTTTTAACTATGTAGGTGTTGGTCACAAAAGATTCATACGAATTACAATTGTTAACACGACCATGTGTTGGTTGAGGACATGAGCTATAGGATATGAATTTGAAGTCTTGTACAAGCCAAATTTGGCATAATGTGCTGGATGGTTATATATATATAACCATCAAATTCAACGTGAAATCCCATTTCTCATTAAGTCAGTTAACAACCAGAAATAAAGTCATAAATATAATCCTTAAATTATTCCATTGTTATCGATTTCCAACAACAATAAAACTTTGGGGGAAGGAAAAAATAAGAGAAAATAACCTTTGTATGAACTGCCAAGTCGCTCACTGCTAATATAGGATGTCCATTTGCATCACATGCAAAGTCAACCATAGACCCTGATGGATAACCCTCGAGTGCCTGCATTTAAAAATCAAAACAAGACCAGATGAGAAGAGGATATTTAACTTGTCTGGTAATAAAAGTACTAAAACAAAATTTCATGCCAAATATAATAATATATGACCACAAAGGGAAGTCAGATTTCAATTTCATTGCTCTGCCAAACATGAATTTTATAATTATTATTTGTATTACTATTTTGTATGTTGTTTTTATTTGGACGGGAAGGGTGTCGGCAATTCCTTCCGGCTTGTAGTATCAGACGAACCTGAAGATTGGAACATGAACAAAAGACCACAACTGAACTTCTAGAGACACAAAAAATCTCTCTTTCCGTGTCTCTGTTATTTGATTAAGCTCAATATTCGTATGCTTTTAGCATATTGTCCAGTTAAAGGTATTCCTTTCTTTAAATTAGATTTCTTCTTTCTTTTTTGTACCACAACTATATGTTTAACTTCCATAGACCAGGAAAGTTAATAGGTATATGCTACAACAACATTAAAAAATAAGAAAAAAAAGGTAATTGCAATTCAATTAGACATCAGACATGATAGCTAAAATTAAGTGTCTGCTTCTCATGAATAACAAGTTTACATTCAGCTATAATCTTTAAACTTAATACCACACAGAAAAAAACAATCAGTTCTACAAGTCAATGGTAAGGGAAGTACAGAAACCTTAGAGAATGTAGAGAGCATCCCACGCACGCTGCGGTCAAGGACAGTTCGAATTTCTTCAATTGGTGGAAGTCTAGCAGCTTTTTCCTATCATAATTCATAACAACACATAACCAATCTGCCTGAACTTACATACATATATTCTTCAACTGATCCTATTGATATCTATCTATATTCTATACTAATCCAAAGATATATCAATCACACAAGAGTATCACAACTTTGAGCATTCATTAGTAACAGATTGAAATTATAAAAATACCTGATGAGCTTGAATTAATTGAAAAACATCGTCTTTGTTGATGTTAACATCACCAGGAGACACAGTCTGGATTCAGAAATCACTAATCAGCATCAGTATAACAACATATCATGAGCTAAGATCATTATAACATTGAAAGAACAAAACTTTCAAATATTAAGCAATTCAGAATTTCGATCACCCAATAAAACACTCAAGAAAACAAGTAAATTTATAAAAATAAAATAAAAAATCTGATACTGGGAAAAAAAAAGCTTCCAATTAATCTAAGCAAAGTTCGGATTTTTAAGCGTCCAAGGTAAATATTCTTCAATTGGGTAGAAGAAAATATGGGAAGGAAAGAGAATAAAGAAGAAAGTGAGTTACCGGAGCGGTGGATTGGGATGAAGCGGCCATGGAAAGAGGGTGCGTGAGAGTGAAGGTGAAGGAGTTTGGTAGGGAAGAGTGGCAGTTGAGAAAAGTGAGAGGGAAAAGAGGGGCTTTATGGCCATTTAGGCAAGAAAATAGGGAGACACTCGTCAATGGTGACAACATACTCTTCATCTCTTTCTCTCTCTTTAGTCCAACTACTCCTTCCTTCCTTCCTTCCTGCGCCACCAAACTCTCCCTTCTTTTCTAACTCTGAGCTGTGTTAATTTTGCATTTTATGATTTTATCTCTTGCGCAGTTGTGCTACTTTTGGTTTGATTATGGAACACTCTAAAATGCACCTAAAAAAGTTTCGTCCATTCATGGTACATACGGACATGAAAACATGTGTATAGTGAAAAAATAAATATGTATCCATCCTTAATTAGTTAAAATATATTAAAATTTTAACTCATTTTAATTAATAAAAGATGGATATATCCTAATTTTTTTATTTTACATTTTATTCACTTTAGAAGAGTTCTTTTTTCCTTTTCGTTTATTTGTGGCAATCTTCTTGGGTTTGTGGGGTTCTGCGAGTAAGAATTTTTTTTCACCAAAACGGGCAGAAGAGGAAATTCCCTCAAAGGAAATTTGAGAAGGGGATCATACTCCCATCCTATAGGATCCCTGTTCACAAAAACATTGTAAAAATACCTCTCTCTCTCTTTTTTTTTATATATATATAATTTGATAAATTCGTCTATATATATTATTTTATTGAAAGTTAATAAAAGAAACTTAAAGTAAATGCCTTTGAAAATCTTTCGCAAATTCTCAAAAACAGACCTGAATGTCATAATCCATAACCTCATGGTCGTGGCAGCGAAGCGAAGCTTGCCATACCCACATCCACCATAGATCCATATATTCCCTCATTTTCACCTTCTCTGGAACCTCCTAAACAGTGGCTAAAATGTCAGGTTTGCGAAAGTGTTTCCCTTTGAGCATCCTCACGATGTTCTTGTGGGGCTTGTTAGATAGGGTTCTGAAATCCGAAAGTAAGTATGAAAGGGGTATTGAACATCTTCCATGATGCTGGCAATAACAGAGTAGCTAGGCTTAAGGGGATTTAATGCAATCTAAAGGGGAGATTGTACTGAAGTAAAGATCAGTATTGATGTCGACAAAGTTGTACGGCTTTAGATTTGCACCAGTTTCCCTTTCAGGGTCCCCATGGGGAGAGGGGGAGGAAAATGGGGGATGAGGACGGGGAGCGGGATGGTACTCTCTGCCCCCGCCAACACAATGTCATTAGTGATAATAGGTTAACGTTTTATTCTATTTTATATTTTAAGTATTGAATTTTTCATTTTAGTAATGTAATGACTATTAAAAATTGCAATTTAGTATTTTGCTCCAAATTTAAGGTAAAGTTGGGTTAGGATGGGGAGCTTAATCATGAAACTCAAAAAGAGACTTTTGCAGGGTTGACCTTGAGCATTTCTTCTGGATTTTGGTTGAATTTTAGGCGAATTTTTCATCCCATTTTTTTTTGAGTATTTTTACAAGTTCAATGAATGTTGTTGAGCAAAAACCCTTTTAAACAATGTTTTAATCTAACAAACTTTCTAATGAAAATTTAAGTGTTCTCATAAGAGAAGGACTAATGGTTGTATTGGATATGTGTTATATAAGCATAGGGAAAGGTTGATTAAATCAGACAAACCTTGGAGAGGGTGCTTGAATATTCAAAAGGCTATGAAAAAGCCAGAATACGCAAAGCTTCAATAATTCACTTCCTCAGCAAGGTGTACGAAACTAAAAAGACGAATAAAATTTCTAAGCTAAAAGATGTTTAGAACAAGACATGATAAACTATCTTCCAACACAAGTGAATTTCAAGAAGCATGGAAAGCCAATCAGAAAGTTCAGTCATGCATCAGAAGATAAAAGTTGATCATTAGAAGACTCCATTACAAGCTAATCAGAAACTTATCAAAGACCTTCATACAAGAATGAACAATCAAGTTTCTGAGGTTCATACAACCAGAAGAAAAGTCCTAACACAGCTTTGTGCAACACATCCACATCATGAGAAGCTATTTACACAAAAAGTAACTCTCTGAACATCAGAAAGATTCATCTGAAAGGTTCATTAGAAGCTTCATCAAAAAGGTTAAAGAGACAACGTTGTTGAAAAGTACATGAAAGTAGTACAACAATCATGTCAGAATCACAAAGAGACTTCGAATCTCACTCCCAACGGTGAGAAACGACTAGTTTTTTAGTGAAGCTCTCTAAATAGAAGAGCACTGCTGAATTTTAGGGAAATCAGCAGAGGAAGAAGAAATATGCAAGGGTGAAGTGAGTCAAAGGCAACAACGTCGAGTTTCTGACTTTCATCTTCTTCCTTGCAATCCAGAAAGGTTGGTCATGAATCTATAAGTATCTAAAGGATTGATTCTAAAGCTTGTTTCAAAAAGAGTATTCATTCATTAGGTGCCGAAAATTGTGAGAGAGTTTTACCCATTTCTCGTGTAAACTATGTTTTTCTCCTCAGGTAGTTAGTGAGAACCAGTGTTGGTTAGGCTGATAGAGGCTATGAAGATTACTCGTGTGTTAAGCCTGAAATGGATAAGTGAAGAATACTTGTGTTAAGCGTGAAGAGGCTGAATGAAGAATATTTGTGTCAGGCCTGAAGAAAATGTGAAGAATACTTGTGTAAGGTCTGCAGAGGCTATATGAAGAATACTAGTTAAAGAAGCGTATAAATGCTGTGAAGAATACTTGATCTTTAAATAAATAGTGGAAAATCCAACAATGTGTTGGGACTAGATGTAGCCCGCAGGTTGTTTGGGTGAACGAGGATAAAAAATTGATGTGCAGTATCTCTATCCCTTAGCTCTTTTGTGTTCTGCAGTTTTAAGTTCCTGTTGTTCATAGAAAGTTTATGAGTTCAAGTTGCTGAACATTTTTTGAGTAGAATAAAAAGCTTCAAAGCACTAGTTTTACTTATTAACCTCTTAGAATTAGGATTGTAATAGTTGTTGTCGTTTTTCAAAGAAAATACTTCTTACTCAAAAAGTGAGTTCATTGTTCAAAAACTTGTAGTCATGTCTTTAACCTTATGAAGATCTTATGAGTAGTTAATCAATCCTCTGAAGTCATTTCAAAATTGTATTGTGTTTATCAAACCCTCATAACAAAGTGATTTAGTATCACTATTATGTGAAAACCTTCTCAACTCAAAAGAATGACTAAAAGTCAAGCTCTTCATCAAAAGTTTTTGAACAAAGTTTTACATCTCCAAGCTTCTGATCAAACATTTGAGTGATAAATACTATCTGTTAAGATTGGAATATTTCTCCAAATACTCAAATAGATTTTCTTTTATCCCTAAGACATACAGAAGCTAAGGAAGCAATTAAAGAAGTCATTGGTATCTTCAAAATGTACACCTTTTTGAGTTAGATGCTAACATCTCTTTTAACCTTCTGAGAGCCAAGACATGATCTTGAGCAAACAATCAAAAGTGTCATTGTTTTATCCAGGTCTAAAATTTTTGAAAGGTCATTATTTGACACCCTTCTAGTGACTCAATACCACTTCAAATGTTACCCATTTTCAATCAATTTTGGTGTTGATCTAACTTTCCTATATCATTTTTTCTAGGCTATGAATGTTGGGGATATAGGCATGTTCAAGATCGATTTTATTATGCAACATTCAAACACATTGTAATCAATCTATTTTGATAAATGACATTCATAGTTTTATTATCATATTTATTGTTCAATTATTTAATTAATATAATAATATTTTTAAGTAATATTATAGACTTGTTATCATAAAAGAGGTTTAATCTATATTATTCTTAATCGTAAAAATATTGAAGATAGGATATGTGTGATCTAAATACATAAATGTGTGTGTGATGATCTCTATTGGATATATATGGGAAGGGATCAAGTTACTCCAAGAATAAGTTTAAGAGATTAACTCTTAATCTCATTCGCGTCAAGAAATATCTCCTAATCATTCAGATCCTTTCACCATTTAAGGTCATTTAAAAGAAATTACGGAAAGTACATATTCCCCCTACAATGAAAATATTTATATTGCTCAGGACATTATTCCAACTTGTAGAAAGTTGTGTCATAAAGGAGTTCTAGCTGAAGACGAGTGCTATTTCTTTAACGCCCCTCGAGAAATAGTGTGGCACGTCTTTGATGAATGTCGTTATGTCCTAGAAACTGTCTGTGAATGCAACTAGAAGCTAATTATAGGAATGCAAATATAACTAGCTTGGAAAAATGGTTGTTATTTCTCCAGGATGAAGCTGCGTTACAGCTTACAAAGGACTTAGAATTACTAGTAACATTGTGGACATACGATTGGAAGGAGAGAATAAATATATTGATTAGTTCACCAACCAAGCTTGTTATAATATCAAAGATGCAACTTAGCACTTCCAATTCGGACAAGAATTACGAGAGCAATTTTTGAAGAGCGATCAAGATCAGTTAACATTGGTGAAGCATGTTGTAGATATTAACAAAATTAACGTTGATGCACTAGTATTTGCTATGTTATTGCAATTGTTATTCTTAATTTTAACCACAATTTTATGGTTACTAAATATGTATTTGGTTCCACTTTTGAAAACACTAGAAGTGTTTTTTCATCTGTCAAACGTGATTCTACTAAAAAAAGAGGTGCTTGGTTACACGTTTGGGGAATCAATTTTGTATCCAAAATCGATTATAGCATAAGCAGCTTGGAATAGCTTCTGCTTTTGGATTGAAAAATTACATTGTTTTACATCAAACTTGCTTTAAAAAAAATCCTAAAATATAAATCACTTTATTTTAAATTGAATCGTATTGAAATCAATTTTATAAAATGAATTCCATCCAAAATCACGTTTGTCAAACGCTATCCAAACACACGTTAAAGCAAAAAAAAAAAAATCAAGTTTAGTGGGTGCTTTTTGTGGGAAATTCTTAAATGTAAAAGAGGACATAATTTTTGTGTGGGAGCTTGGATTCAAAAACATTTGACTAGAAGGAGATACCAAACATGTTTTTGACTCTATCCTTGAAAGCAATAAAAAGATTTCTTTTAATGGCACTATTATAAGCAATATTTATATAATTACTTTAAATTTAGATTTTCTACTTGCTCATAGTAGGTATGCTCATAACTATTCTTAATACAAACATTTGAATGTAATCTCTCTATGAGCTGCAAAATTTGATTCTCTAGTATGTAAATTCGCGATATCGATTTCTTGAAGTGGTAAAAGTGGCTGCAGGAAGACACAGTGCGGACCAATGGTATTTTACATTATCATCAAATTTGAAAAAGATTGATTTTTCTCATTTTAACTATTTTTATGATTAAAAAATTATTTCATACATAATCTATCATATTTGACAATTAGTTTAAATTTATAAAAAAAAAATTTTTTTTGAAAAAACAAAACTATTTTATGTCATCTAATTTGTTTTAGTTTAAAATTCTTGTGATTTAATTATTTTTTATTCTCAAAACTCTCTTTCTTATTTATCCCTACAAAACTAACTTCCTAACAAATATTATTAAATCATACAAATAACTTCATATCTTTTTGTACCACTTAAACGAAATAGATTATCTTAAAATCGATTTACAGCAAACATCCCCAAATAAAAACAGATTTTGATTATAGATAATCTATTTTCTTCCTCTTTTCCAAACACACTCTAATTCATAAAATATTTTATATGGTAAGGATGTCATGCACTCACAAAAGGAAAATCCATATCCCTACATCCGCTACCTGCTGGAGAAATTTGATAGTCTGTAACCACTGGCGTAGGTGTTTTTGGACTATCTGTTCCTTTGATGGACATAAGAATTTCACCAATTTATCAAATTAATCCAAGTTACAATAGAAATTTCCAGATTTGGAACAGTGTCAAATGTTAATTGTTATCAATATATCAATTTAAATACTTAGGAAAAGACATCACACACAAACATTTTTTTTTTTATGAGCGAACACACAGAAACATGAAACATCCTTTGACAAAGAAACTAAACTAGCAACAATCTATTAATCTATAAGTCTATGATGCATATATATCACATTAAACATAAGTAATAATATTATCAATACACAACAATAATTCATCCACCGTACATACATAGATACGGATACGATAATTGATAGGGTAAGATCAATCGGAGTGATTATCATCATAGGCAAGGTAGGACCATAGGGAAAGGGCCAAGCGATGTAGGGGTTGGAGAGGAAGGCAGAAGAGGAGTTGCAAAACGGCGTCGCTGCTCATCCTCTGAGGATTGCACGCTATGTACTGACAAAGGTTTGCGGATACGTGCGCTACCCTCATCACCACGCTGCTATTCAACACCATCTTTTCTTTAGATCTAACTACGTCGTTTTCTGCCTTTTTGATTTGAATCTTTGTTCCTTACTCCTTCTCCTTCTCCTTCATGTGTGTTCGCCTCTTTCTGCAAGATTATCACCCTGCTAGATGATGCGTGTTTTGTTATCAAACTAACGAGGCCGATCTTTCAGTTTAATTAGTCACAGGCTCAGCCTTGGTAGGCAAATTTTCTTTTGGGGGAGGGAATGATAATTCCTCCACATATTAAAAATATGTTTTATAGGTCTTAACTATTCATAGAAATATTATTTGGGAATTTTTGATGGAGTGAATCCTTAATTTGATCCCGAAATTATATGATCGTATCAACTTAATCATTGATATTTTTGAAATTCTAAAAATATCCCTGAAATTATCAAAAGTTAATCAACCAAGTCCTCCTATTAGGAATCAAATTAATACAACCTTACAATTTCAGTGACCAAATTGAAAATTTACTCATATTTTATTCATATCCTTGGTTTAATAGCATTTTTCATGATAAAATTATTATTATTTTCAAATATACCATTATATATAGATTATATATAGATGAATTGAAAAATAAAAAAAATATTAAAACTAAAAGTAATTTAAAAAATAATACACAACACTATCTATTCATACCTTAATTTTATTCCAAACAAAAATATATTTCAACATAATATAAATATTATAATTTGTACATAAGAAACTAGGGTATAATAGTTTTTTAAATAAAATTTTTTTTCTTATGTTCATGAAAAACTAGGATTCTCACCCCTCGTGTTGGTATGTTTTTAGGGGAAACATAACAAAAAAAACTTTCTTAACAATGTTATTTTTTGGAATGTGTTTTTTTAAAAAATCATATCAAACATGAACTTAATATTGTCAAGATAGGATTTCGAAAAAACTAAGCTTTCCACCAAACCCCTTTAGTTAAATTGGAGTTGAGATCCTCTCCATTTCATAAAAGAAATAAAATGTTCCATTACTATAATTTTGAATGTATAAAGCACATAAAAGCCTAATAAATGTCACCTATTTTATAAATGTATATCTTTATACATCCAAAATTATAGTAATAGAGCTTTTCATTTCTTTTGAGAAATGAAGAGGATCTATACTCATTATATTGATCCCCGTGAAAACATTTAAGAGATTAATATGTTAATTTTTTAAATTCAAAATTAATATAACTAATATTTATAATTTTATGCACTAAACTTTTATTTTATCCCAACCTTGAAAGTCAAACTCTATTTTCTGAATTAATTGGCCGCGTTTATTGCAAGTTTGGAAACATGTAAAGGAAAATGATGTCCATTTTGATTGGTATGGAGTTGTTCAGATGCACCTTTACTCGCCTAACTTTTATCAAGGCTTTTGACCTTCGAATATTTTGTGGTCCGATTCTTAAGCAAAGAATTTAACTATAGTACTATATTCTATCTGGTCTTAACAAAAATATTATTTATATAGTTTAATGAGAAGGAGAAGGATGCCAAGAATTAACTTAGTTATTTTCCGTGTAAATACTCAATTTGGTTTCTGAAATTGTAGGGTCGTATCAATTTAGTCCCCCACATTATCAATATTCCAACATGATCCTTGAAATTACAAAATGTAGCAAATACATCCCTAACATTATCCACTTAGTTTCAAATAAATCCCTGACATTACCAACTTAATGTCATTATAGTCCATGCAAATTTCAACGGAGGGACGAATCTGACTAACTTTCTGCAATTCCAGGGATTATTTTGGAATATTGATAATGTGGAGGACTAAGTTGATACGACCCTACAACTTCAGGGACCAAATTGATTATTTACTCGTTATTTTCCCCTTCATGTTTTGGTCTCAAATCTCAATAGGAGCCTTCCATTTTATGTGCAGCCAGGGAATGAAAGAAATTTTGATATATCACGGAAAAGATGTAGAAAATCAATATATATTAGAGTCAACTCATTTTAGTCCCTAACAATATTTCAGGTATCATTTTTCGTTCATGAAAAAAAATTCATTGAATAGTCCCTAACAATGACAAAAAAGAAACACATTAATCCATTTGTTTGTCTTTGTCCTAAACATAACATTAAAGTATTGATATATATCATTAGTGTGCCCAGCTGTGTATTAAATTCGTTCATATGACCTGTGTTGGTGCATCTGGTGCATATGATGTGTTACTTGTAATATGTAGGGACTAATGTGTCCCACGATAGAAATTGTCAGAAACTAAATTGGGTTACTTAAATAATAATTGGAGACTTTATTGGGTCAATGCATAATTATTTTCATAATCTATTATGTATTGTATGGACTATTGCGTAGGCACCTGGCATACTAACAATACACATCAACACTCTAATGCCATGTTCAGGATGGAAACAAATTGAGGAACTAAAATATCCCTCTTGTTATTCTCGGGAACTATTCGATGAGTTTTTTTTCTCATGGACAAAAAGTGATACCTCAAAAATTGTTGGGGACTTAAATGGGTTTTTACTCTATATATTATGGATTTAATTGGTATGAACTATTAATGTAAAGTTTTTTTATATTGTCAACTAATAATAAATTATCACATCATTAAAAATGTTTCACTCTTATCATAATTACCTTAAAAGTCACACATAAGATGATCTATGATTAGTTGGCCGTGTAAAATCTTTACATTGACAATGTATCAAAATTAAACTCATTTAATTGCTATACTCGGTCAATGTAAAATTTTTTACACTGTCAATCAATCACAAATCATGATATGTGTGACTTTTAAGGTAGTTAGAATAAGAGTCAAAAAATTTACTGATGTGATAATTTAAAATTGGTTGACAGTACAAGAAATATTTACACTGACAATACATATCAATTAAATCATTTTATTAATATTCAAATTTTCCAAAATTTAAGCCAACAAACCCTTGATATGGTGAGAATGAGAACAATGAACCCTTGATATGGTGAGAATGAGAACAATGAATTCTGACCGTTGGATCTTATCTAAATAATCAAAATTAAAAGATAATTGTACATGATTTAGTGTGCTTGGTACAGCTTCTGTGTCACGTTTGACTCACTCCACCGCACAACCAAAGCTACATTTAATGTGATCATATGATACTAAACAATTTTTAATCATGTATGATAGCACCTAACGAGCATGAATATGTCACAACCTTTGTAATTTTATTAGGGACCATAAAGATCAACAATGCAAAGAAAATAATCATATCATACCTTGAGAAATATCCTGAACTTATCGTTGATCAATCTATAGAATGAATTGTGAAAAAAAAAATATCCAATTAAAAATTATTTATAGGTAATGAAATTTACAAGTCCACTTCCAAGGATTTTAACTTGAATTGGAAGAAGCATTCTAATTAGAGAATAGCGATACTGATATTACATATATCAACCAATGGATACAAATGTATCATTATCCCTAACATTCAAGATATCCTTTCTCCTCCAAGTATGAAACTACTTTTCCGGCCATCACAGTTGGTGCTGGACAAACTCCATTCTCCTGCTTTATTTCTATCTGGTAACCAGAGGATCGTGTTAAAATACATATATGTAACACATTAGGCACAAAAAAAGGTATGTGTAAACAATTTTATTAGCTCCATGAACACATACCTCACAATTTATGGGTGGTTCATAAGGGTCATCAATGCCGGTAAAACCTATGAATTTTAACAATTAGTTCATAAAGGTCACATGGAAGAATTCAAAAGAAGAAAATAGTTTCAGCAGTTACCATTTAAAAAGTGATTCTAAGCAATGTTTTACAAATGCAAAATTTGCAAACAGGCAGCATGAAGACTAATGAAGAAAGAAGTCTTCACTACTCAAGCTAAGATGCATTGCAAGCCCTGAACTCTGAACAATATTTATTAGGAACTTGAAAATTTTAATCACAGTAGTGGCGTAAAATATTTCAGCAGTAGATTGTGAAACTCATTTTATGTCATTCATTGTAAACTAAAGCCAAAGTAAACTGGAGTTTATGAAAGCCAGCCCATTGCCATCTCGGGTTAGAGCCAGGGATTACATATCAATTAAGACTCAACAGATCAAGGAGTTTCTGTTTTTCCACTTTCTATGTTATAATCAATAATCATAGCTAAAGTACTTAGGGTGAGCCTTGGCACAATGTTAAGCTTGCTGCCTTGCGACCTAGAGGTTACGGGTTCAAATTCTGGAAACAACTTCTTCGCGCTACCCTCCCCAAACCCCACTAGGTGGGAGCCTCGTGCACTGGGCCGCCCTTATTTATAGCTAAAGTACACACAAATCACAGCCACCTGTCATGTTAATAATCATCACTGACACAGTCACCATCTGTTAATTTGTTGTCAGTAACTATGACTCCATGAAAGTCCACTTAATCATATGGCACAAGACCAATCTGTTACCACAACAATGATCACTGTGACTAGCAACCTTATTATTAACACAGCACTACAAATTTTGGACCTCAGCCATTTGCCAACTGCCATAGCCACTAATAGAACGCCATCTCATATGACCTATGACTATGATAGGTACGGTCATGTATATCAGCTTACCACCAGAGAGTTCCTGAAGTCACCCCATCACAACCAATTAACTACTGTCTCATTTATAAGTGGAAGTTTTTACTTCAAATTGTTCTGATTATGACGGTATAAGTGGAAAAATAGCTTCATGGTATCAAGAAAATTCCAAGTTCAGATAAAAGCACCCTAGTGTTCATCTCTACCCACTGATTGACTCATGTCCTTATCAGAATAATTAAATATGAAATTCTGTTTAAGAATCAGCCTAATTAAAGCTACATCTTCAGAAATAATTTTATAAAAAAAATTAAAGAAGGAAATTACAAAAGCTGCCAAGCCAAACTACCCTTGCTGAATTATACTTTGGCCAGCAGTCAAACATGGTTAACCTAAAAGATTCAACCACAAAGATCTATGTACCAAACTAGTTTTTAAGTTTTAACTCCAAAATCATGTACGGGTATGTAACAAATGCACCGGCTTAATGCTTCCCTATAGTCCACAGAGAATGTAATCACACAAATAATAAATATAAAACTAATACGCGAGAACAAAAACTAATATTTTCCCTTTGGATAAATTATTGTATTCCATTCAGTCCTAGTGAACAATGTAAAACAAACTTCATTTTGGGCTTCATTTTTTTCCTTGCTTACTATGTCTCAATTCTGGTTTCCTTATTTTAGAGGGGTGGGGAGAAGCCCTTTCAGGTAAAACAGGGTAAATCACATTAAAAAGCACACCTTTGATCTTTCCAGCACGAGCAAGCTTATAGAGGCCTTTGGGATCTCGTGCCTCACACAATTCTAGAGGCATGTTCATGAAGACCTGTAATTATGATTCCACTATCAAATATCATTAGAACAAATTATACAAATTATTAGAGTAATGGGGCCTAACTTCACACCAAAAGCTAGATCAAGGGAGGAGGGTTGCCCCTCACGTCCAGGACTGGACATCTAGAACGTGAAATTTGCAAGGGTGGACATTTGCGGGTAGCCCAACATTTGGATTGGGTTAGGCTTTATCACCATGTCATGAATCATCTAACCCAAAAGCTTAAACTGTTAGGTGAATGCAAATCAATCGTTTAACACAAATGATGAGAAATGCCGCCTTACCTCAATAAAATTTGCATCAAGCAACATGGCACGACAAGTGTCTCGATCCCTCCTATAAGGAGATATCAGACTAGCAACGCATATTAGACCAGCATCAGCAAATAGTTTTGCCACTTCACCTGAATTAAATAATTTTCAAATCAGTAATACCAAGTTGGAAAACATATACGCCAGATAGCCATATAAATGCAACAACTATAAGTAATGTTGACTTGGCAAGCAAATGGGTATAGATCTCCCTTTCAATCATATATGCAGATCAGATTTATGTAGCATGTAACCTTCACAGTTTTACACAAATGCCAGTTTTGGACTCAATTAAGATGCTTCTAGTTTAATATAAACAATGACCTGTGCTCCCTTTGGCAAAAAAAAACTACTATATTACTAAAACATCTAGTTAAATCTGACCCAATAGATATTTATTGCCATATTTCAACTTCTGAAAAACAGTGGACCAAGAAAGCCATGATAAAATAGTGCTTTCAATAAGACATTCTATCCTTTTGATTCAACTACACAGTTTTTGATAGCAAAAATACATGGATAGCTATTAATAGGTCTGTTCTAAGGACTAGGAAGAGGAAGAAATTTGATATTTATCATGCCAGTCTAGACTACTGATATCACTCTAATCCTTCGGCACAGAAGCAAATAATTAACATGTTAAAACTGACTATCAAGCTCTTGTTATGCTATTTCCTTGAAGAATTTGTTTACAGGAACAAGCTTACCAGTTCTGCGAATGTTTTCAGTACGATCTTCAGGTTTAAAACCAAGATCCTTGTTTATTCCATGCCGAAGGTTATCTCCATCAAGTACATAAGATAACTTTCCCCTTGAGTGCAACTCTCTGCTCAGTGAACATGCCAATGTGCTTTTTCCTGAAACAGGTTTGAGAAAACAATCAATGCGGCATGTTGCAACCATATTAACATATACTCACTCAAGGGCATTTTGAAGACTATGCATTATTTACTGGTATCCTGCATTCCTATAACTCATGAGTGACTCACAAAAGAAAAACATAGAATGCAGCATGTCTTAATTCTGATGTGAAAGGTATAATTGTAAAATCTTGGGAAGAGTTTGGACCCTATGGCCACCATTCTCTTTACAACAACTAAGGACGAGTTAATTGAGCATATAAAATGAATGGACAATACATACATACATAGGCAGTACACCATATGCGCATTGTAGTCATTTCAATCAATGCAGAGGATGATTGCAAGAGTCAAAATAGTGAAAAATACTCTTATTTCAGATTTCCTTAAATCTTTCTAGTTTCTCCATAAATTTCCTCATCTAGTATAAGTTCCTAATCTGCTTCTTCCAGATGTTTTCAGAAAATATAGAAGCACAAGTGAAAACCTAATTTAAACCATTTACATCTATAGCCTGGGTAGTGTTAAAAAAATTCAAATAATGTATAACCACAATATCCCATCAATCATAAAAGGGATAAATTTCCCGTCAATGCTGTTTGTACTTATAATTTATGATAGAACACAATGGCCTTGGTTGATCTACATAGCTAATCCCACTAGTGGAAAAAGCTTTGTTGTTGTTATTGTCGGCATCTGTATTTATAAATGTCCAGTGCGTTAATAATACTAAGATTGGATTGGATCTGCCCTTCTGGTTGAACTAATAAACAAGTGACTAGAGTAAAGAGCCTTTTTTTGTGAAGAACGGCAGAGTTTATTTAAATAAACAATAGTTATGAAAACTAATATAATCTGCTTAAATAGAACAGATGCAGGAGTTAATAGTGTTTTTGGTTTGTTTATTTCATGTTTTCATTAACAACAGAAACAGAAAGCAGACCTCATAACACGTTTGGTAAATTACCATGACATTTGACAGACACTAGTTACCTACTGATCAAGTCAAGTTAAAGGGGAATCTTAAATTCAGGGAGCAACTAAAAAATGATGAAAAGCATAAGCATCACAAACAGCAAGAACATGATATTTCCCATGCCAAAAATGAAAATAATATCTGGATCCACAGTAAAAAAAAAATGTAAGCAACAAGCCAGTCAGATTAACAATATGAACCTGATCCACTGAGTCCAGTAATCCAAACAACGCACCCTTTTTGGTTAAGTAGCTTCTGCCTGTCAGGCTTTCCTATTTGACATTCTTGCCAAAATATATTTGTTGAATTGCTCAGAGTTGACATTGCAAACAATTTCCCTTGTCTTCTCTATGTATAAATATTAAGCTATCAATTGCATTTCATGAAGTACTGCAGAATCAAAACATAAGAGAAGATCTTAGAATAGAAGAGCATGATTGTGGTAATACAACAATGCAAGAGACTTGGAAATCAAGGCAAGCATTAAGCAGTGGTACAAACTAGAGAGTTGAAAGCGAGAGATTAAGTACACCAATTTCAGATAGTGGAGTTGTGATCTCATCACATCCACTTGTCTTTGTCAATAAAGAAATATGAACAGTTTGACATAAACAGCGTCTACATACATTGTACTTGTTAAAGCTTTTTAAAGATTAGGATGAGATCTTATTGGGTTACAAAGCTAGAAAAGAATATTAGACTAAATATATGTAACAAAATCTTCTTGGGGTAAAAAGCTATAAAAAAAGAAATATTGGACTGATAGTATGTAGCGAAATCCACACTCAAGCTTCAAAAAGCCTCTTCATGATGGATGCCTTTTACTTTCTTACACACACACATACAATTCATGTTGTGCAAGCAACAAACTTGATGATCAATTTGATTATAACATCCACGATGAATGAGGCCCAACACTAATTAGTGCCCTCAATGGTGAAATCCATGTCATTTTTAAGTCTTGAAAGTACAATATCTCAAAAGACATTTCCAATTTAGTTCTCCTTTACCTATCCTTTTCCCCTGAAATCTGATGAATCAAATCATTTGGTCACAATATTCTTCTGTGAAAAGAATAATACAAATGTCATACATATAAGCACAACCCATTAAGCAAAAAAGAAAGTTTGAAAGAAATGAAGAAAAAAGAAGGAAGAGAATGAGAGTGAGTACCAGGAAGAAAGAGAAAGGTTGAAGGAAAGGGTAGTGGTGTGTTTATGTGATGTAATGTGAATGGCCAAAAAAGGAAGAAGAGAGAGAGAGAGCGAGCGAAGGCGAAGGCGAAGGCGAAGGCATAGGATGGATGAGATCGATTTTGAGGTTTTTATTAATTCCTGTTTTAGAGAGACAAGAGGAGAGGGTGTCCTTGTAACCTGTTCCTGTGTGTGTGTGTGTCGGTTATGGTTGGAGGAAATCAAATGCAAGAATTTTTAATAATGAATGTGGACACTCGCTCGCGCCCTATCTATTAACTATTTTCATTACTCATTCCTCGTTTTTCTTCCTTCTTCCTCTCTTTTCATTAATTTCCCTCCTCTCATCTCACGGTCACGGGACACCCTAATCTTTTCTACAGTGCTGACTAGTCTCTCTCTGCATTTCCACTTTCATTTTTCTTGACCCCCGGATGCCAAGATCTGAGAATATTAAAGAATGAAAATAAGTAAATACTCAATTTCAGTCCGAAAATTATCATTTTAGTCTGTCACATTATCAATATTTTAAAATGATCCCTGAAATTGAATAAAGTTAATCAGATTTGTCACTCCATTGATATTTGCATAGACTAATATGACATTAAGTTGATAACGTTATGATGCATTTGAAACTAATTGAATAATATCAGAGATGCATTTGCTACATTTTGCAATTCCAATGATCATTTTGGAATATTGATAATGTGAAGGACTAAGTAGATAGACCCTATAATTTCAGGAATCAAATTGATTATTTACTTGAAAGGAAATAATATTATCTTATATACATTTAAATAAAGAGTAAACAATCATTTTGGTCTCTGAAAGTGTGAGGCGCTGTCAGTTCAATCTCTAAAAGCAGTTAAATTATGAGAAAAAACCCTGAATGTTAATTTCGTTAGTCAAGTTAGTCCCTGTCATCACCCCAATCAGAGACCAAGTTGACCAACGAAATTAACATTGATGGACTAACTTGACTAATAAAATTAACATTGAAGGATTTTTTCATAATTTAACTTTTCCCAGGGACTGAACTGACAACGCCTCACACTTTCAGGGACCAAAATGATGGTTTACTCCATAAAAGTAGTTTTTAGACTCAAGAAAAATACACGGAGAAATGAAAAATACCGATTTGAGACATTTTAGTCCCTAAAATTTATTTTAAAAAGGACTATTTTAAACGTCATTTAAAATTTTTTTGTGGATTAAAATATTTCAAATCGGTACTTTTCATTTTTCATGACCAAATATATCTCCACGTTTTTTAGACGAGTTTTGTTACTTTAATTTTTATATAATGAAGAATAAATTTTGTTTTATTATTTGTTTTATTATTTGAAAAATATAATATCAATTTAGTTCATAATTAGAAATTTTAAATTTGAAAATATTAGGAGTTAAATAATTTAAAAAAGAATGTTATTGGGAACAGAAAAAAGTTAAAAGGAAGCATTGGAAACAAAGAAATCATTAATAAGATAAGTATCTTGTCCATATACAAAAAATTTGGTTTAATGAACTTTTTAGTTCCTGCAAATTGAACGAGTTTTGATTTTGGTTCCTACACATTTTTTTCGTTGGTTTTCATCGCTACAAATTCACAATATTTGGTTTTAGTCTTAGTCGTTAGTGGCTTACTTTTAAATGATGAGGTGATTAAAGGGCATCACGTTAGCATTGCCACCTGTATTAAATTATTATTTTTTAATGCCACGTAGGTTGTCATATAGGAAAATCATTTATTTTTATTTTTTAAATTTATAATTATTAATATTATTTAATAATTATAATATTGTTATTTGTTTTTTATAAAATCTGACTCCCACTAGGAGCTTCGTTAATTGTTGAAAGTAATAATATTATAATGGCTAAACTATATTTTTGGTCATGTATCTTTATTTTAGATTTCGATTTGGTCTCTCTTTTAATTTTTGTCCCGATATGATCTTTTAAGTATTAAAATTATTCCAAGTTTGTCATTTCCATTAAAAGAGGATTGTCTCATCAAATCTCAACACCATGCGCGTCTGCACACTTCGTCATGCCTTTCGTGCTGGAATGGATGGCCTGGGGTGATTAATGCCTCATACCATCAACCTCCACCCTCCTGACTTTTGAGGCAATGTGTCTTCTAGTGTTAACCATGGTGGATTGGAATAGAAGTTTATCTCTTCCCACATACGACTCTAATGTTCAATTCCAATCCCTTATGACAAAATGGTCTCCTATAGCTGGGTAGACTGGATGTCTTCGCTATTGTCCTGACCGGCCATTGGGTGGTCGATCGTCTATCAAGTATCTCTAGTCAACTGATCTGATGAACAGCGAGGACGAGGGGTTTACCTGCAATGGCACTCGATGATTAAGTTAGAAAAGAGGATGCAAGTATCAATAGTACAATATATAAGGTAAAAAATGATATGTGTAAGGGTGTTACACCCTTTATTTGTAGGCTTCAGGTTTAGTGGGCTTCTCATGGCCTTAGCCAGTTGGGAGTGACTGATGGCTGGGCATCAGCCACCTCCCGTCCACTTGCGTGCAAGGGGGACTGCTCAGCTCCAGTCTCTTCTTCCAATATCGTGTGGCAAAGGGTCAGAGTCACTTTCCTTATCATTTCACCCGTAGTTTCTAGCTATTGGATGAGCTGGGATGCGGATTTGCTAGGATTATGGATGCCTGTTAACACACACGAGATGGTAGGCCGCGTAAGCAACTCAGTGCTTGGGATGTTTGGGGATCTTTTGAGATTGGGTCTTTGCTTGGCCCAATATTAATCCATCCTTGTTGGATCTCTACCCAACCCAAGCGACCGGTTGACCTTATATGACCTTGATGCGGGATCACATACCAAAACATTATCTATATAAAAAAAAATTATTTCTATAGTTTTCTTTTTCCTTTGTTTGAGATTCTTAGTATTCACAAATTACTTTGGAATCTAGCTAATTCGAGTTGAGTGGGAAAGAGTCAGTTAAGGTAGCAAAACTCTTTTAATGCTTACTCTTTTTCATTCACATGACTTAAATATGAGATCATGTTTGAGAAAAACCAAGTTTCTTAATACTTGGACCATCTAAAAACCAAATTAACAAAGTTGTATCTTCATTTGGCAAAGAAAAAGAAAAGATAAATAAAGATAGTGTCTTGCTAACCAATATCCCTAGTGAAGGAATCATCAAAAGAGAATTTTGTATTTAAAAACTAAGTGAAACATTTTTTAATATATTACATATATCATCTTTTCATACAAACTTTACTTTTTTTATTCCTCTAATTAGCATTCTCCATAAATAAAAATGGATTTAATTATTATGCATCATGAATATAAAGAGTTTTTACATTATCAATCAATCATAAATTATCACATCATTAAAAATGATTGAATTTTATAATAACCACCTTAAAATTCGTATTTAAAATAATTTCTAGTTTATTTACATTGTAAAATTATTAAACTCAGTGAAAATAAGTAACCATAAAAAATCAAGGTTGTATCGGAAGAGTAATTTATGAAGCGTTAGTGTATGAGTAAATACCAAATTTGATCCCTGAAATTGTAGGGTCGTATCAACTTAGCCCTTCACATAATCAATATTCCAAAATGATCATTGGAATTACAAAACGTTAATCAGGTTCGTCCCTCCATTTGGATCCGTTAGCAAATGCATCCCTGACATTATTCACTTAGTTTCAAATGCATCCCTGACATTACCAACTTAATGTCATTATAGTCCATGTAAATATCAACGGAGGGACGAACCTGAATAACATTTTGCAATTTGAAGAATCATTTTGAAATATTGGTAATATGAGGGATTAAGTTGATACGACCCTATAATTTTAGGGGAGTAAACACCCAATTGGTCGCTGAAATTATAAGGTCGTATCAACCTGGTCCCTGACATTAAAGAAATTTCAAATTAGTCCCTGAAGTTGTAAAACGTTAATCAAGTTAGTCCCTCCGTCAGTTAACGCCGTTAGTGGGGCTGAGGTGGCACGTTAAGTGCCTTACTGGACGTCATGTCACTGTTCACGTCATAAATGTCAGTGACTAAATTAAAACTATTCTCTCCATCTTCCTCCTCTCTCTCTCTCTCTCTTCCTCCATCTCTCCTTCTTCCTTCTCCCCACACTCCACAGCCTCTCCATGTCCCTCATCTCGGCCACCATCTTCACCAGAATATTCCTTTTTCCTCGTAGCCACCGAGATCCACTACACATGGTGGTCCATAAAATTTATTTATTAGATTCTTACTTCTATTCTCCACATGCAAGCCAAGTCCCACTCATGGCATCATCTCTTCTTTTTGCCATTATTTTTCTATTTTTGTTGTATATTCATAACATACTTTCATTTTCTTCAAACGTGAAACATATTGTTAGAAGTACAAAAGCAAGAGTGAGGAGGAGGAAGAGGGAGAGGCGGAGGAAGAGAAAAAGGAGGAGGAAGAGGGAGAGATAGAGGAAGAGAGAGAGAGAAGGAGGAGGAAGATAGAGAGAATAGTCTCAATTTAGTCCCTGTTCAATTTAGTCCTTGACATTTCTGACGTAGAAAAATGATATGACGTCACCTTAGCCACACTAACGGTGTTAACTAACTGGAGTTGACGGAGGGACTAATTTGATTAACGTTTTACAACTTCATGGACTAATTTGAAATTTCGTTAATGTCAAGGATCAGGTTGATACGACCTTTTAATTTTAGAGAATAATTTTGACGTTTACTCAATTTTAGGGGTCAAATTGGATATCTAATCGTTAGTGTATCTTGTGGCCTCTCGCTCATCATCACTCTTAACATTATCCCTGCCCGAAAACATGTAGATGGGTTTACTCACTGGCACTGCTTTTAATTCACTCATTCATTTCATGAACTACAATGCAATCGCACCTTCTTGTGGGACCCATTTCCGTTCCTCCCTCTTACGGCGCCGTTTTACCCTCCCTCCTCGATTCCAATCCCTTCCTCTCCGCCGCTCCTCTCTTCTGGACCCACCACCGTTTCCGCCGTTCCCGCTTCCGCCCAGTCGTCGTCGCCTCCGCTGCCGCGATCAACGGCGGACAGAACCACTACGCCGTGCTCGGCGTCGCTCAGACCGCCAACTCCGCCGAAATCAAAAGGGCTTATCGCCTCCTCGCACGAAAGGTATTCATTTTCTTCCCGATTTGGAATGATTTTCAATCTTTGATGAAACCCTCGTCAAGGAAAAAAGGGTAAATTACGTGTCTTTTGATTATTTGATTTTGAGTTTTTGTATTCTTTGGCATCATTGGCGTCTCTAATTTTAGGCGTTTCACATTTTCGTTAGAGCTCAGTTCGTGAAATTATAAACACCCATCGTATTAGTCCCTGATTTTAGAAAATTAATATTAATATTTTGGGCCTTAAAGTTGTAAGCATCAGTAATATTTGTCCCTAAAACACATTCTAAGGATCTATTTGACTTATGGATTACAATTCCAGGGAATAATCTGGTTGATGTTTATAATATAAGGGACTAAATAATAATTCTTTAAAGGTTTAATTAGTCTGCAGGTTCCTCAACTATTTGAGAATTTTTAAATAGATCCCTATATTTTAAAATTTTGTAATTGAGGCCCTTAACTTGTAAATAATTTGTAATTGAATCCATATATTTTAAATGTTTGTAATCGGGTTTCTGAACTTTTTAGTCATTTGTAATTAGGTCTCTGACAAAGTTATCAATCCTGACTAGCAGCACATAGCGGTCAACCCCGAAAACGCTATACCGGGATAGTGCATGGTGAACTGGGAAGGAAGGAGGGAGGAGAGGGAGAAGGAAAAGAGGGGGAGAGATAGAAGGAAAAGAGGAATGAACCATAATAATAATCAGAGGAACATGGGAGGGAGAAGAAAGTGGGAGAAAGAGATGGTAAAAAATAAGGGTCAAATGGACATCTACTACTAAGTATAAGTGAGGGTAAATAAGATTTGCACAGATAAAAAAGGGCAAATAGAGATTTGATGGGTTAAATAGGGCAAAATAGAGAATTGAACGGTTAAAAGAGTGGGTAAAATAGGAAGAAAAGAGTAAAGGCTGATCAAAAATGTTGAAAAACCCTAGATCTAAAACCAGTAAAGTGCGCTGCCGCGGTAGAGGAAGAGGTAGCACGTCGAACGGTGACGGCGACGACTGGGTGTGCCAGGAAGAGCATTGGCGGAGGGCCTTGGCGAAGGGCTCTGCGATGGAACGACTGGGCGTTTCCGAGTCGCGGCCCATTAACGCGCGAAACACACTTTTTCCGCTGCGATAGCGGCTGCGACCACCACAACTCCAAAAAGGTAGCACGTCGAACGGTGACGGCGACGACTGGGTGTGCCAGGAAGAGCATTGGCGGAGGGCCTTGGCGAAGGGCTCTGCGATGGAACGACTGGGCGTTTCCGAGTCGCGGCCCATTAACGCGCGAAACACACTTTTTCCGCTGCGATAGCGGCTGCGACCACCACAACTCCAAAAAGCTCTGCTAGGTCGTGCGAATAGTGGCTACCTGCCGCTCTGCCACGCTCTGCCACTATAGCGCACTATTGATAACCCTGATCCTTGGAGTAGGGTTTCGTTAGCAGACTATAAAGTGGTTCTACTAACAGAAACTCTAATCCAATGACCTAATTACAAATTATTTATAAGTTCAGGGATCCAATTACAAACATTTAAATTATAGGGATCCAATTACAAATTATTTATAAGTGTAGGGATCCATTTACAAACTTTTAAAGTATAGGGACCTATTTGAAAATTCTCAAATAGTTTATGGACCTGCAAAGTAATTAAACCTTCATTAAAATCATAGATTAATATGACTTGTGTTTATAATTTCAAGGACTAAAATGATGGTTTCCTCTTTTCTTTATTTTGTGTTGTTAATACTTGGCAATGTCTGGTTTGAAAATTTATACTTTTGTTCTTTATTTATTAAAATTTGAAAACGTAAACTATCCCCTTGGATGTAGTTTTCATAACACTTTCAGAAATCTGATGATAGTATAGTTTAGCCACTTATTTCTTTTGGCGGATTTAAATTTGCACATATTTGGGAAGTTGTTTGCATCTGAGACACAATATTCATGACTTCAGGAAGGCATCTCTGTAATTTTGATCTCATTACATGTAGTTCCTTTAGCTCTTTATTGATTAAAATTTAAAATGTAAACTATCCCCTTCAACTTTGACTCTGATTTCAGTTCTGATATTTCACCCACCTAAACTTTCATAGTAGGGCTCCTTTAAAGTTTGTCTCTAAAGTGAGAAGATCAAAGTATATCCACCCTTAATTTGATAAAGTTCATCATAATCTAACCCACTAAATGATCCAAGGGTTGAGATACCCTTACTCTATTAATTTAGAGTTAAATTCTCTTTAGAGAAGCTTTTTTTCAAACTTTTAGTATGGGCAAAATTAACTCTTGTGCTATTTGCCAAAGGATCAAAGTTGAAGGGACTAATACATTGCTATACATACTGCCCAGTTTGTTGTTATTAGTTATTACTAGTAGATATGCTTATGTTTATGTTGACTAATTTTGTACAGAAATACAAAGAACTCCTCTTTGTTCCCACCTTTTGCCTAAATAACTGGATTGAGCTAAGATCTTGAATGTGGTTCGGAGTTTAGCTTCAAATTCATTGAGCTTACTTTCTCCTTTACTACATCATATCTAGGACTGCTTACAACGTGAACATCTGGTTTTTCATACTTAATTTTAAAGCTCCCCTCTTTTTCTGAGTATATCTTTCAGAAAGAAGTATCTTTGAAATTAGTTATCCCCGCCCCATATACCAAGTCTCGAATTTAACCCTGAGCAAACAACTCACCTCATCTATTGTTTTGCTGTGAGTGCAGTATCATCCTGATGTCAGCAAGGATTCACAAGCTGCTGAATTGTTCAAGAGCATCCGTCATGCATATGAAGTGAGCAACCGTTATTCAACTTTTCTTGCTATACAGAAATAATTGCCTCTTACCAGGGACTAAATTTCATTTTTCTGGGGGTAAGAGAAAGGTTTTACATTTTTTAACAGGGATCTTATTGTTATTTTCCATTTTCCAGTTCTACTGGTTCCACAAGAACGTTGCCTGGTAGAGACTGGAAAAAAAAAAAAAAAAGAATGTAACTATCATTGACATTTAGTAAATGGTTTTTGATGTGGTACTTACAGAAAAAGTACAAAGAATGTATTTACATTTTACAGAAAACTAACTAATATTCTCATGCTCTTTGCTTCAGTTTTCAAATTCAAAATAAAGCTACTACAAAGAACAAACGACTTTTTCCTCCAACAAGTTTATTGCAATTATGAACTACTTTTGAAGCATTTTATGAAGTTCACAGGATTTCTTTTACAATATAAGGTTTCTTTTTCCTTGTGCTTTGTAGCACATGTGCTTTTTTTTTTAGGAAATCCATTGATGATATCTACTTTTTATATCCTTAAACAGGTACTATCCAATGAAGCAACGAGAACTCAGTATGATAAAGAACTTCAATTTGGTCGCAAGCCTTACAGGGAAAAATGGAGTTACAGCACTGAATTTGAAGATCAGGTAAGAATGTATAGGTGGGCCAACCTCAGGAAGAAAATGCATAGTGAAAGATACTGGGAGCATTACAATGACAATGAGGGCTACTCCAGCGACGAAACGGATGAGGAGGAAGATGAAGGAAATTTAGATGAAGAGAGGGGTTCTTTTATTGAAGTACTTAGATCAGCATTCATGTCACTATTTTTGTTCCAGACATTAGGATCCCGATTGTCCCTTACATTTAGCAGTCTCACGGCATTGTTTGATAAGAAGTTAGACTCTGGCTATAAAATTGGTTATGTAATAGCATGGATTTTGGGCGGGAGGGGTGGGATATTGCTTACATTATGCTTGTCATTTGCGAGTTGGGTTTGTGGGAAAACCAGTAGTAGTGTAGTTGCACTAGTGATGGTAGCCATGTGGGTTGGCTCCTACCTTGCAAGGTATGCACCACTTCCTCAAGGTGCTCTGTTAACACTTCTTTACATGTCCATTAAGCTACAATCTGACCAATTATAAACACCATGCCTCTACTAGCATTTCTTCTGAATTTGTATATCTGATTATGTTCTTTACTAAGGTGGTTTTGTACATATTTTCCACTAAATGTAAATAAATGTTGTAAACTGTTTCCTGATGACAAATGAAGTGCAAAAACGTTGATGAGTGTTGGAATATGTTATTTTCAATCTTCTCCTAGATTATTCTCAGTTTACATAGATTGTTTTTTTTATCTTTGATTTGTAAAGATTGTTGGGACGCAGTCTACTTTTACTGTGACCAAACACTGATAGATTGTGGGCAGTTGTTGACATTCAAGGAATAAAAACTCTTGAGAACGGGACAGCTTTGGAAAATGAACTTTGATATCATCATGCAAAATTATTAGAATTCTACATTAGTTCCTCCCCCTTTACTGACCACGTATTACCAGAAATAGAAAAGGGAATAAGAAAAGTGGAAATACTAGAATTTACAAGTTTCTCTAGCACAGTCATTGGGGACGAAAATTAAGAATAAAAGAATTATAAATTTCTGCATCAACGAAAACAAAGAAGACTGGAGTATAGGGATCCGAAGTCCTAAGAGCTCTTTATTTGGACATCATCATTCTTTGACCTCAAATTCCTCCAGAGATACCTCCCGCTGGCCATGTCAACGAACACCCACAATACATTATGAATCATCTGAAACCAAAGCAACAATTCTAGTCAGAACAACAAGAAGGGAACAAAAAAATAAAATCAAGAATGATGGTGAATTGTATAAAGAAAATGAAAGTGAGGGCACCTTTCTGAAACTGAAATGATCCTTGTTCTTATGGTCGTGGCCTGTGAAGTCAGTCCCCGGGGAGGAACGCACGGTGGTCCAGGCAAAATAAGCAGCCAAAACGGCGGAGAAGAAGACCAAGATGAACCTGAGGGGACACATGTCTGGCAAGGAAACAAAGAACTGATTCTACAGTAATGGAAAGTGAGAAAGAAACCCAAGTAGCAAGTCAAGAATTGTATGATGTGAATGAGAATGTTGTTGAGGTTGAGTTGTATTTATATGATGACAAGTATTGCCATTGTATTGTGTTGCGTTAAGGAATAAGTAAAATTAGGAAGCGCATTGCGTTGTATGTCTTTGTTGACTTGTCTTCGGAGTTACTCCCTCGGATCCTCAATATAAAAGGTAAAAATGTCTCGTTTTTTTATCTAATATATAATATAATAAATATGGATTCATTTTTAAGTTAAATTTTATTTATATCGTTATTTATTATAAAATTCATATTAAAGTGATTTAATAATTTTTTATGTAAGTGTTTTATTTTAGTTGATTCATTATTTATTCATTGGTCAAATAATATAGTGTTTGAATTTAATAATAAATAAGTTAGTTGAATTAAAAGTAATTAAATAGGGATATCTATAAAAGAAAATTTAAAATGAATTAATTTCAATAATTTTTTTTAATCTTAATCCATTAAGGTTTTCTCTCTTATATTCACGATCGCGAAAATATTATTATAAGAATGCGTTTAGAAAAATTTATGAAAATATGAAAATAACTTATGAAAATAAATTTATATAAATAATTTATAAAATTAATTTATAATCTTTTTATAAATTATTTTTAATTTATTTAAAAAAAATTTATTACATAAATACTTAAATAAATTATATACCTAATCACATTCTAAGTCAGCATAAGAACCGGAGATGTTTACAATGTCAAAGGCAATTATTTCCTTCTGCATATTAGACCTTGTCCATTGTCGTTGTCGTTGGTGCTACGAAAAATATACAATAATGATGTATTACAGTGTATGTTGAGCTGGCCCCTACTGGCTCCGGATAATCTTCTAGATCCTCCAACTCCAAGTTGACCAATTCTCAGGGTCCTCGGCTCCACTCTGCCTCTTACTCTTCCGGAATATGACAAAATTATTTTTAAGGATTTGGTTACTTTCAAGTGTCCGATTCACTTTAAAAACTAAAGTAAGTAATATTAATAGTTAATGAAAAAAATTATTGATTGATATTAAATGTATATGTATAATAAATCATGAATGTATTAGAATAAAAATCTTTGATCTTCATGTAAATGGTTGAGATTATTTACTTTATTATTTTCTTACTTTAAAGGATTCAAATCCTATTTTTAATTTTATGAATTTAATTGGTATGTATTATAAGTGTAAAGATTTTTTTACACCGTCGATCAATTATAAATTGGTCATATCACTAAAAATTTTTATGCTCATCCTAACCATCTTTATAGACATTCGTACCATAATTTATGATTGATTTACATTATAAACAACTTTACACTAACACCAACTAAGCTGTAAGATTAATTGATATGACTTAAAGATTGCTAATCTAACAAAGTTTCTTCACACTATTTATGTCATGTTTGATTTTAGTTTGAAAAAATAAAAAATTTGTTAGATTCACCTTCAATTGTGATTTTGAGATTTAAATTAATTTTATTACAAATAACTATAATGAGAACAATTTGCATTTCAAGATGGTAAGAATAATGAATCTTGACCATGTAAGTACACATAAATGATCAAGATTAAAAGTTGTTTGTTGATCATATAATTGCTTTAAAAAGTTATATGTATTCATCTATTAATCTTGACCATTAAAATAAGATCCAAAGATAAGGATTCATTGTTCTCATTTCTCGAAATAACAAGGTGTTTTTACCTTTTATATATATATATATATATATAGAGAGAGAGAGAGAGAGAGAGAAAGAGAGAGAGAGAGTGATAGGGGTATTTTTATATGAGAGTGAGAGGATCAAATTTAGGCCATTAAACCATACGTAGATAGTGAAGATTAAAAGTTAGTTAATTGTCATGTAATCACTTAAAAAGTCACATAACTTTATGTTCTAATTTGGATCATACCATTTGCTCACTCACACACATACATATATATAACACTTCATTATTAAGTGAATTTCATATGACACATTTTAAATCACATGGGTCCATTTTCTATCTACTGAATCTCACATAAACTTTATCTAGTAATAGTGTGCTAAAAAATGTATTGAAATTAATGTGTTGATAGTGTGACATAATGTAACATATAAAATAAACAATTTCAAATTTTAAGTTATAAGTTATACTTTTTTTAGGAAATTTTATATTATACTAATTTCAATAGATATATGCTCTCTTTTTTTCTCTCTCTCTCTCTCTCATACTTAATTTTGTATTGAGTTACTTCCTAAACTTAATTTAAATGTCACAAAGACCTTGCTACTTTTTTTTTTGACTAAAAAGATATTCATTCATTCAAATGGGTAAAATACATTAAAAACAATACAAATTCAATGTCCCAAAAAACCGAAAAGGATGAATCTGCGAACAAACTGACAGCACCCAGGTTAATAACATAAAACAGCAAAATGCCTACAAATGTGACAAAATCAAAGTGACCGGAATACTTATGCCCCCGGATTTGTAACGTTGACGCCCAAGTCTTGATTGAATCGGTAATGGATCGAAGTTGATCTGTCAATCTAAACCAAATGAACACCGCAACAAGACGGAAAACTAAACAACGCCGCATCAAGATGACGAACAAAACAACGCCGCACTCAGACGACGAAATAACGGAAAAACACGAAAGAAAAACCAGATCTATGTGGAAAAACCACTTATTTAGATAAAAGTAGAGAAAACCTATGCGGAGGGGTGATTCCAGGCCAAAAAAATGCCTAAAGCCACCCACTCCGGTGGATGAGGAAGAAGGAAGAGAGGAATAATCTGCTACTTGCTAGTCTAGATCACTATAGTTGATTTAGTTGTACACTTTTGGATGCTCCATTCCCTCACTGTGTAATCTGCTTTGGCGGGACATCTCACATGTTTCCATATCCCACCAACGTTTGGTCCAAGTGGTAACGAGTTCGGACCCCTTAAGTAAGTGGTCAGGGGTTCAATCAATAACTCTTGCGTACGGAAAAAAAAATCTAGTGGGAGAAGTTAGCCATTCAATGTCGTCCTGTAACTCATGGGATTAGTCTCCGCGGCTGCACATAAAGAATACCCTGAAAAATAAAAAAAAAAAATGTTTTCATACCCCCGGTTGATGTGGTAGCTTTTGTTTTCTCGAGTGTTTACTCGTTAATGAAAAAAATATTAATATTTTTCAACATATAACAAAATATGAATTATTTGTTATATATTATTTTGGCCTAATTATGTCAAAACTTAACATGTAAATAACTATAATCCAATCATTATATTGATAAAAGCTACATTCTATACTCTCTTTTTTGTTTTGAATTTTCATTAAACATAAACTCTACATTTGCTCGCACGTTTATAAGAGCAAAATTTCAAAATAAATAAGACAATTATGTTTAACTAAAACTCAGGTAATGAATCTGCGTTTAGGTAAACCTAGAGTCCTTGACGGTATGAAGATGGGCATTCAAATTGTTACTCACACGGCCGCGGTATGAGAACAAATACGAGTCTTTTCCTAAAATGTGGGTACAAGGATGGATACTCTAATACCCTACTCAGATCCTATCCATTACTATTCCTGACTTACAAGTGCCTTAAGCAAAATTCATTAAAAATATCTTATTAAATAAGTAAAAATGTTACTTTCATCTCTTAATACCTTTTCTCGGGTCTGATATGTCATCGTCAACTATGTGCATGTTTGGATGCGCGTCACTTCTTCCTGGATGTGCGTTTTCGTTGAAGCTACTATTAGTAGCTTTTGAGTTTCAGAATCGATTCGGAGGTTTTTTGACGCGAAACCAAACACCTTATATACTATTATCACAACCCTAATTCTCTAAGGGCTAGAGTGAGTGAAGGATAGATTACTCAAGCAGGCCATGTAAACAATGAAAAACAAAATGCGTGGGCCTATTTGAACGTAAGAGCATAGGTTCATAGTAAAGACCAATATTCTTACATATGTCAATGTTTCGCTATTTTCTAAAGGGAGTTGCTTTTTGCACCACTATTTCTTCAAATACATCACATCCCTTTTTTAAAAAAATTATTGTTCCCAAAATATCCTTATCTTCTCCTTCCCCCCCTATTTTCCTTCTTCTCTCCATTCACATCTTTATTGTTCCTAGGTTCACTGCTCCCTTCAAATCTTCACGTTCCTAAGTTCTTCTTCTCATCCTTCATGTTCCTTAAATTTTGAACGTTCCGGAATTAACTTTCAGGAGTACAAATATATGAAATTTATACCCTTCCGAAAACTTAATGCTGGAACACAAATTAGTGAATTTTTTACTTTTTATCTGAATTTTCAATCATTCTGAAAACTTAATTCCGGAACTGTATCCGTGTAATCCTGGAACCATGTTTCGAAACTATATTTCCAGAATTACACTGATAAAGTTCTGGAAATAAGTTTCCAGAATGATTGAAAATTAAGACAATGTATTACAAAATAAGTTTTCGAAATGATTGAAAATTCTGACAATGTATTATGGAAATAAGTTTTCGGAAGGTAAAAAAACACTTCCAGAAATAAGATTCCGGAAGATATGGAAGAAAGTAACAGTCAAACTATGTTTCCGGAATTACACTGATAAAGTTCCGGAAATAAGTTTCCGGAATGATTAAAAATTCAGACAATATATTCCGGGGATAAGTTTTCGGAAGGTATGGAGAGAAAATAACAATCAAACCTGATAACATGAACAAAGAACGAAGGAGGAAGAACGATGAGAACTGAGTGGCTGAGACATGAATGAATCTCTATGTATTGAATGGAAAAAGAAGGAAGATGAAGAAAGTATAAAAGATGAAAGAAGAAGAAGGGGAAGGGGAAGGGATGGTTTCTGGAAATGAAAAAGGGGAAGGGGTATAAAGGGGAAAATAAAAATTTTAAAAAAGGCATTGTGATGTATAAAAAAAATAGTGATGCAAAAACCAACTCCCTTTTCTAAACCCACACACCACCAGTACCATTTGGGCCATTTAGGGTCTTGGAATCATTTACAATTATGCTTCTGTCCAAAAATATTATTATATAACTCAATAAGCAAATTTTGGTTGCTATTCCTGGACGGAAAGACTATAACGCAAGAGCCAATATACTCATATTTTAGATCTCAAGATATATTTTGAATCGAAGTCATAATATATAGATTTTTTTTTTTGACTGAAACATGCTTATAGCAATTCATTAGAAATCAAAGAGGAAATACAAAGAGGAATGTAATGATAGTCAAAGGGACTAGACTTTAACAAGGTTTCCTGAGCTAGATTATGAGCAACTTTGTTAGCTTGTCGCATAACAAAAACCACTCTCATACGTGGATAAGAAGAAAGGTGACTAAAACACTTAGCTAGAGTGACTCCTAATTCTGAGATGTCAAACTTTGTTGATTGAGGCGATCTACCACAACCTTACAATCCATCTCTAAAATTATAGAATCAAGGCTAAGGTCAAGGATCCATTCAATGGTTGTCAGCAAACCAAGAGCTTATCCAACAGGAACATGAAGATATGATGGACACCAGGTCGAGCGAGCAAGAACAAAATGGCCACACTCATCCCGTAGGCACATACCAAATCCCATGCATCCTTCTGAGTTGAAGAAAGAAGCATCCAAGTTACACTTGTAGAACCCAACAGGAGGAGGGGACCAGGTAGGCATGCAAGGGCTGGGTGCATGGGCAACCGGAGCAGAAGGATGGAGAAGGGTCCTAACCTGAGTCCACTCACCCAAGAAAAGATAAGCACGATAAATCGTTTGAGATGGGGAAGTAGCACTGTTGTTCCACAGCTTATCATTTCTGGTCCTCCACAAGCTCCATAATGTCATCACAAATTTGTTACGATCCAGAGAATTGAGTGAAGACATAATCCCGAAGCACAAGTCCGTAAAAGAGTCTGCATGATATATGGCGTGATCGATTACGTACGTGCCACAACCCTTGACTCTCCCAACAAGGAATCCTGGAAGAGCATGTGAAGAATAGGTGGGTGGCATTTTCCAGACCAAGGCCGCACAACACACAAAGACTCGTGCATGAAACTCCCTTACGCTGAAGATTCGGCCTCAAAGGGAGACAACCGCGAAGAGCGTGCTAGAGGAACAATGTAATGCGTTTCGAAATTTTTAAGCTCCAAAGGAGGCTCCAATCGCCAGCCTGATGAAGATGAGAAGTGTCAACAATGCTAGTCATAAAAGTGTGATAACCCGATCTGACAGTGTAGAAACCATAACTATTAGGAGACCAAATACGAAGATCATCTTCAACCGAAGAGAGTAAAGGAACTCTGAGAATAGATGCTACAGTATCAGGATCGAATATGGAGCAAAGTAATGTCTGGTTCCACATCTTTGTGTTTGGAAGCCATAGGTCACGGACTAAGAGATGAGAAGAAAAAGCACCAATGGAGCTATAAGGGCACATAATACAGCTAGAATCAGAGAGCCATGGTTCATCCCAGATTTTAACATTGCCAGAACCTAATCTCCACCTCAAGCCTTTCCAAAGAATAACTCTAGATGACCAAATGCTGCGCCATGAATATGAAGGATTGTGCCTGAGCATCGAATCCATGAAATCCCCTCTAGGGTAGTATTTAGATTTGAAGAGACGTGACACTAACGCATCTGGCTTCTCCCAGTTGAGCCAAGAAATTCCACATGATGAAGCATTTTCTGAATCTCATCACCAATGGACGGAGGTATCAGATAAGCGCTCATGCAATATGAAGGAATAGCCTGAGCAACTGCTTTGATGAGAACTTCTCTTCCTGCCATAGAGAGAGATTTGTTTTTCCAAGAGCTAACCTTCTGCCAAATACGATTTTTAATATAGGAAAAAGTAGCTCTTCTATTACGACCAATCATGGAAGGAACACCAAGATACCTGCCTGTGCCAAGGCTCTGACGAACACCGAATAAATTAGACAATAAGGTACGTTGGGAGCTAAGAACATTTTTGGAGATTAATTGCTTGACCTAAAGCTGGTTAAGAAAAGGAAGCTATCATCAACGAATAGAAGGTGGGAGATAATCGGGGCGTCATGGCAAATACGAACCCCATGAAGGTCACCTATTCTCTCATGAAATTTAATCAATGCAGAGAGCCCCTCAGCACAAAGATTAAAAAGGAAAAGGGAAAGTGGATACCCTTGTCTTAGTCCACGACCTGGCGTAATAAGACCAACAACTTCATTATTGACAAGGATAGAGTAGGTGGTAGAAGAAATTCAGAGATGAATTCAGGGAATCCAAGTAGGAGAGAAACCAATTTTAAGCATTACAGCACTTAAGTAGCTCCAGCTTACCCGATCAAAGGCTTTACTAATATCAATCTTAAGAGCAACTTCACCTTTCAGGCCTTTGGCTTTACCTTTCATCTAATGGATTATTTCCGAGGCCACCAAAGCATTGTCTAGAATAGATCGACCTGCCACAAAGGTTGATTGCTCTTCGGAGATACACTTGTCGATGACCAAGGAGAGGTGATTTGTAACACCCCGATTTTCTTAATCTTTTAATTAATCAGTAATTAAGTAATTGTATTTTATTGGAGGGTGTAGAAACTTTAATAAATTATTCCGAGGCCATAGTCACACTCTACGCCATCGTAGGAGACTATGGTTAAGTTTTGGGCCGAAAACTCAAACAGAGCCCGATCTATGTTTTTTCGGATGATAGTGTTTTTCTACTATCATGACCTCATTTTGACTAACGGTCAGAACCATTAGTTTTAAAATTCAATCCTCTACCTTTTTGCTAAAATGTGTCCTGACGTCCAAAAATATAAATAATATTTGGACCGAAAATCGATCGGGTAGATGATTCGAGTTGTCTTAGGGTTTTTCGAGAACCTTGAGCCAATAATTTTCATACCAGGACTATGTTAAATTATTCGGGGACTCCTACCAGTGTCGTGAGGATTTTCGAAATGTCGGGACGTGAATTGACCAAATTGCCCTTGGTTAGTTTTTACTAATTACCTTTTACTTTTTTTTATCAAGACTTAACTCCTAAGTCTTCTTAATAAATACAATATTATTCACTCTTATTCTCCCTCACTCTCTCGGCCAAGAACAGTCCTAGACCCCAAACCTCTTCTTCTTTCTCTCTTTTCTTTCTGACCATTTTTCTTCACTTTTGGAGATTTAAACCTTGAGATTTCTTGAAGCAATCTTCACCAAACTTGAAGTAGATCATCATAGGAGGTAGAATCTCATCTCTATCTCTCTCAATCTCTCATTTTTGTCCTCTAATTTCCATGATCATAGAAGTTAGGGTTTTGTCCCTAAAATATCCAAAAATCCATGATAAATTGTAGGAAAGTCATTTTGATACCAAACCAATTTCTATGGCCTAGGTTCATGACATACTTGTATGGTCCAAGAGCTTAGAGCCAAGAAATATCTCTAGGGTATTTAACCATAGAGGGGCCGAAACCTCCTATTGAGTAGGGTAGGGTTTTTGGTTGGTTTTTGATGTTTTGAGTTGATATCTAGGGTTATCACATTTAGTTAGGGTGTTATCCAAGAAATGAGAATTTTTGGAGCTCCCTAGCTATTTTTCAAAATTTTCATTCAATAGGGCCGAACCCTAGGGGTAGTGCAGTAGGAGAAATCTTTACTTTTTGAGCTAATGCTTTCATTGATTATGTTTAGGGATACCTGAGGATCATTGATCCAAGAGTTAGGAATTTTTAGACATCCCTAGCCTAATTAATTAAATAGGGGCAATAGTTAATCTTAAGGAATTATGGAGTTTTTGGTTTAACTGTATTGATTTCTGGTTGTGTTTTGTTGTATAGAATCGGACATGATTCAAACATCCGACAGCACACCCGACTGACAGCAGCGAAGTCGTAGCCGGAGCTGCACGAGGAAATCACTAAGGTGGGGAGAAAGAATTAATATCGTCGGGATATATATATATATATGCTAGAGGTTGAGCCTTGGATAAAGTGCCTAGACCCTAGGTGCAGGTACTTTTGCGGCTATCACCACTAAGTTGATATTATGAATGATGAGACTGATTGAGGTTGATTGTGTTGAATTATTTAATTGATTACCTATTGATTTTGTTTTGGTGAACTATCTGTTTGATGAATTATTGTCTGAATTTATGATGATAACTGTACTGGGAAGATCTTCTATTGCGATGTTTATTGTGATTGGTTGGTTGAGTATTGATGAGAGTATGGTGAGCGATGATGTTGTTCGGGTTGATATCGTTGTGATCCCGACCGTAGAGCCGTGGCTTATAGACGCAAGGTGTAACACCCCTCTCCTCCGGGTGTCACTTTTGTACCCCAAAATATCCATTTTCCCTTATTAACAAAAACTTTTCGAAAATAACTCTATAGTAATTTCGAAAATCTAATACCAAAGGAAAAGGTTTAATAATCCAAGGAAACAAAATGAAACTCATCATATATGACAATAATTCTAGTTCTGCCATTAGGCATACGTACTTCAAATCTCTCAATACACAACACTCATAGTCACAGTCGGACGACTGGACTTACACATTTATAAATCTTAAGAGCTGGTCTAACAAAAGAATTCTATGGACAATAAAACTTACTGTCTAACATAAGTCGTACCAATGAGACTGGGTCTCGTCGTCAACAAACTACACCTCTTCGTCGTCAACCTCAAGCACTCAAGCTAGAGGGTCCCAGAGTGATTTAAAAGACTGTTAATAAAACATCTGTACATGTATCCAAAAACACACAGGGTGTCCAACATATACAGGCAAGGGTGAAAAACCAATATATGAATCCATAAACGACAACTATATGCCCAATCCAAAACAACAGATTTATATCATATAACTCATTCAAATCATCATACATCAGATAGTATAGCATGTATAATCAAGCACTAATAGCAGTAAAAGCACAAGGGCTTCGTACCCCACAATCAACGTTATCCTCTAAACGTATGCATGGCACTTCCATATATCTCAACTAATATTCAAACTAGATTTCTAGATTTCCGGAAATCCCATCACCATTTGAAACGAGCTGATCAGGCTCCAAAGATTTTCACCAATATTTGGCCCAAGGACGAGTACTTTGAATCCCATGACACTACGCGATTCTCACATGGGGGCGCAATCAAAAGTACTCCAGAATAATATGGTCATATTATATTGCCCAACTTAAGGCACAATAACACATATGACACCATTGTCCATCAAGGCACAATGTCATGACAAATAAGTCATCTCAGGTTCTCCCTGTTTATCAAGGTCCCCCGTTTCACGGCACGTCTGCCCCGCATTTAATGCATGAGAAAACTATCTAGTTTCCGATAATTGATCTTTGTCGCATCAATATTTCCTCGTTGTAGCATCAACGCTAACAACCACCATAATGTCTTAGACTCTTTAAGCCTCAAAACACATTTTCTCAAAACAGGACACTTAGCCCAAAAACAACTTAAATCCCAACACCCCTAACCGATGCACCAGTCAAGGACGTTGGATTCAAGATCATAAAAACATCCTCAAGCTTACAGGACCACAAGGATTGTCCCTAAGCCGACAGGACCACAACTAACACGGATCCTTGATCCACGTGTTCTGCAGAACCCTAGAACCCCGACGTCTCGGTTTCTAGTTTCTAAGCTTTAAGCTTTAAAACCACTTTTCTTGAAAACTCGAAAATCAAAAACCCAAATCTCCGATACTTACACAAAGTCATCGAGATCGGTTTTCTATAAAACAAAATGTAGTCCACAGACTATTTCTTTTTCTTTCGTTGTTTTTCGGTAAAACACAAACCTCAAAACAAAGTTTGTAAAAACCTTTTTCCTTGGATAAAACCAATAAATTTTGAAAACCCCATTTCTCAAGCGTTTTTCCTCAAATGGTTAACTTTATTAATTTCAAAACTAATAACGGTCTCTAACGCCCTATTTAATTTAAAAACATCGTTTTTCGTTATTAAAACCCACATTTTCACAACTTTGCTCTTTTAAGTTGATTTTTCTTAAAAGCAGCTGTTCGTTATATTTTATTTCAAAATATTTTATTTCTAAGAGATAATTCATTTATTTTCTCTTAAATTAAACTGAGAATCAATAAAACATATTTCTTTCCTCAATTTAACATTTGAGACTTTTAAAGTTTTTAAGTTACACGATGTCGGATCCTAACCAAAATTAGGTCCTCTAACGCCTTAAATCCCACAGCAGGGCACACGATACATCCATATAATTATTCAACAATTATAGCATGTATTCAACTATATCAGCAGTTATATCATACATACTCAAATCATACATACTCAAATCAGCAGCAGTAAACCAAGCAATCAACCAACAATCAGATACAGAGGATTTAAATACAATACAAACACCGATGCAGCACATAGCTGTCGGAAATGGAGTTCCTCAGGTTTATCCCCTTACCTTAAACGAAGTCTCTTTGATGAGCAACTCCAAGCATCAAATCCAAACGTCCCAACTCCACAACAACTCCGAGAATGCATATCCAGCTCCCCCAAGTAAACACAGCCACAGCCCAAAAACCAAGAGATAACATCCAAACACATTCAGCATCCCAATAACATATCAATTAACTAGTCATACTTTAAAAACATAATCTAATGATTTTAAATATTTTACTTAGTCCAATCAAATTACTTTTCCAATAAAATCAATTTGGGAAAAACTAATTTGGTCACGGAAATATAAAATTAACTTAGGAAATCATTAATTAACTACCCTAATTGCACTAAAACAGAATTAATTTCATAATTATAGTAAAACAAAGATTTAGGGTTAGGGTTCCTCATGAAATCAAAAACCAAGATAAATGAATGGAGGATTTTTACCCAGGAGGAAGAAAGAGCAGCTCCGGCGGTGGCGCACGGTGGCGGCGCACGGCGGCTCCGGCGGTGGCAGTGGCGGTTGGTTCATTTCTAGAAAGAGAGGCCAAACGGTGGCCGGAAAACCCCATAACAGTGGCGGTTCTACGGTGGCTCCGCCGTCAACGTTGTCCGTTTGCAAAAATGTTGGGCTAGAAATGTAGAGGAAGATGAGGAGAGTAAAGTTACAAGGTTGGTTTGGTGAAAGGTGGCCGGATGGTGGCCGGAAAATGCTCTAACAGTGGCGGTGGCCCCGTCATCAACTTTCTCCGTTTGGAAAAGTGTTTGGTTAGAATTGTAGAGGAGAAGACAAGGAACATTTCTATGATTTTGGTTTTGTGAGAGGTGGCCGGAGTTGGCCGGAAATGAAGAGAGAAGGAGAGAAAGTGTAGAGAGAGAGGGAGAGGCGCCGTTTCCAGGAAGAAAGAAAAGAAAGAGAAGAAAGGAAAGAAAAGAAAAGAAAAAGAAAGGGAGAAAGAGAGGGTCAGCGGTGGGGGTGGGGTTTTTCTTCTTTTTTTTTTTTTTCTTTTTGTAGTTATAGGTAAAAACTGAGTAGTTCAGATTAAGTCAAAAAAAGAAATAAATCTTGACCCTTTAATCTAAACGCAAAGAGAAACAAATCTAAAGTTTCAAAATTCAAAATAAAATAGAGATTGATGATTAAATTTATCAACCTAGGAAATCAATAATCCAAAATAAATTTCTGGTTAAATCCAAACCATTTTATTTTCAAATCTAAAATCAAATAGATTAAATTTGGAAAATAATTTCCTTCAATCATATTATTTAAATTATTTAAATAATATTTTTCTAAATACATAATAATAATAATAACAATAGCATAATATTTACCCAATAAAAGTTTATAAACTATGGCAACGCACCCAATAAAATAAATAAACTAATTTTAAGCAAATAAAACTTCATTATTAACATATATAGGATTTTCGGGGTGTTACAATACTACCCCACTAAAAAAAAATTTCGTCCTCGAAATTTCGTGGCTCGACTAGACAAGATCTCTTCATCCTCAGGTTCCCCAAAGTACTTCCCGTACGTACTTCTTCCTTAGATAACACTTGTAACTTACTAACAAACTTCATGCCTATTACCCGTTCAATTTATCGTTAAAATCAAATCACTTCTCCTCAATCCATACTCCTTCTCCTCAATATCTTACCTTAATTTCTCACACGTGAGAGGCGTAATTAAACTTAACAACTTCTCTTTCACTTTTAATTCATCCCGAAAGTCTTCCTTCCACATTCTTAACTATTGTTATTTCCATCTAGATTTAAATTACGGTACACCTTCTTATCACAACACATCCATCAGTTCCCATCCAAGATATCCAATCCTAATCTCAGTTTCCTTTTGAACGTAGTCCATCTCGTCAATTTACATCATAAGGTACATAAATTTTAAACTTCGCTAACAACTTAGTTTCACTCAAGAATTCCCCTTTTCTATAAATCTTCAGCTTAGGTAAAACTACCAAACTACCAAGGACACTTTCCTACAATTCTTCAAAATCATACAATCAATCTTAACCACAGACATCGATAATTACCCTTGACCTCCTAACTACTATTATGTCCCGATCAATACTTGACTTAGGATAATTGTCTCACTTACTAAGATTGATCTTAAAGGTTCACATCTTAACAATCATAATTATACTCCAACCAAACTCTCATCACTTCTTATTTATCCTTTTAAAGGAATTACCGCAGTTGCTACTACACTTACTCCTAACCAACATTCCAAAGATCAAATCGTTTTCCTTGCTCGTCCACTCGATTTGAAAGTGATCCTTTGAACTCGATCTATGCGAATTAAAGAAGGAAATTTTCAACAAGGAAATTTTCTTGGTCTCTCTCATAAGAAAGTATATAGAAGAACTTTACCACTATGAAAAGAACGCAGGAATATCCAGTATGTAAAAAGATTCTTCAGTAGGTTCATGAGTGTAAAAATGCATAGCTAATACATATTTACAACCATGACTCTAATAAAGTTCCTTCTTTCACAAGAATCTCCCAACGGATTAGGAAATCAATAAATGAATAGTTTGGCCAAGAATCAGACTAGATCACATTTACCAAAGGTAAAGGTGATTAGACATCAAGAAACTTCCAATATCAAGAAGTCGTTTGTGTTACAACCCAAGGAATAGTCATAACAAAACTTTCAATGAAATGATATGAAAATATCCAGACCCATGGATACTATTAAACCAACTCACTCAAATGTCTAATACACGGAGGATTATGTAGGAGTGTGAGTACAAATACTCGTTTGGGATCGCATGCTTTAAGAATTTTCACTACCATCGAGTCAAAACTCGAGCTTAAGCAACTTCACGACAGCTTTTCTCACGTAGGGTCCGCAATACGTGCCACAAGGTTTCCTCATGTTCATCGTGACTCCTAGAGTAAACGAGAACTTCTCCGACGCTAACAATTTTATTAAGAAATGGATGAATACTCCATTTCATGTAGTCTAACCTGGTTAGATTTGTAAGCAACATCCTACACAAAACGATGGAGGTCTGACTGACTCTAGAAACTAGATCAATCGAAACTCCACATCCTTCGCAACACAAACTTGGAACATTTTCAGAAAATTCTCCTGAAAGTCTTACACGATAGGCACCTCATTCAGATGTCCGACATAATATCAAAAGGATAAACAAGGTGCTACATATATATAATTACCATTTACTGATCATGAGTTCTTACAAGGCTTCAACCCGATTAGAACCCAACAAAACACGCATACACGTGTGTCACCTATTGTTTAGACAGGGAAACAATCCAACAAGGTCATACTCTCTAGGATAAATAAAACGAACTTTAGAAACTTATCATCAGCTTTTTCACATGCTAGTCAATTACTCTCTACTACTAATCCGTCGCTAAAGACTTGCTTTCATTCTTTCTTTCACTTAGTCTCTGATCAGTCGTAACCTCTGAAAAAGTATACTTAGGTATCATACATACACCTTACCATCATCAGCATGCATCACTAGTCTACCCACAACGCATAACCCTCAATCTGTCCAAATGGAGACAAAAGTCTTATCCATCAAATCCATAAACAGTGGAGGTTCCAATCATTTCTTAAAATACTAACAAAAGAAACTTCACGCGATACCATACTTCGAGGGATAGCATCGCTGAACTATTATCGGGCTCCTAAGTTCCTCACTTTCAACATTACAGGGTCGTCTATCCTTTAACACAAGGACTCTCATCAGGGATATCGGCTAACTTAAAACACTATGATTAATTCTACATTGAATTATCATAACATAGCTATACAAATTTTCATTTTGTTCAAACCATCAAGCCTTAGTCCTTACTACACTTCCATTGTTCCACCTGGATTCCATTCCAGTCTCTCAACTCTATTTGTAAACATGTCGTTATCTTGCCGTCCCTTTGGTCGCTTACTAACCACCTATGCATCTACTTCAGAAAACTTTTGGTATTCCTCTACTTGTCTAAGGTACACTCGTTTTTCCTTGGCAACTTTCCCAATAATCGGATTTCCTTCACATATAAAGGAGTCTTCCCTTACTTGCTAGTTCAGAGTCTACCATCCGTGACATATAACGTAACTGTCATTTTCAAGCCTATTCGCTAGAACTGACTAAGGAACTGTCTCAAAGCCAACCTTACTTAGTAACTCAGATAACTTATACACATACATTATTTCCAAGTAGGAAATAAAAAGAAGAGTAGTAACATCCCAACCCTCGGTTTCGCTACGCGAGACAGATTCGCTACGCGAACCAGGGAGTCTGCTTGAAAGACAAGGAACAGCTCCTCGGACTCGCGACGCGAACGCTCCTTCGCCTCGCGATCCAGGAAGCCTGCCAGAGAAACAAAACCCAACTCTCGGCCTCGCGACGCGAAAGTTCATTCGCCCCGCGATACGAAAACATGCCCTCTGCTTCGCGACGCGAAATCCAGTTCGCTACGCGATGCAGGGGACCTGCCAGAGAGGAAAACACTACTCCTCTGCCTCGCGACGCGAATCCCATTCACCACGCGATGCAGAGAACATATCTGGGAAGCTTCTCTGCCTCGCGACGCGAAATACATTTCGCTTCGCGAATCAGAGAACATGTAACTCCACTCCTCTGCCTCGCGACGCGAAATCCATTTCGCCACGCGACGGAGAGGACATACCTGAGAAACAGAGCACCATTTCTCTGGCTCGCGACGCGAATTTTGGTTCGCTACGCGAGACAGAGAACATGCCCTGAGAAACTTCTCGGGCTCGCGACGCGAAATCACATTCGCCTCGCGAATACAGAGATCACGCAACAGCAAACACAACAGACCTATTCCCCAAGGATTCCCGAAAGACTCGACCAGCTCTGATACCACCTGTAACACCCCTCTCCTCCGGGTGTCACTTTTGTACCCCAAAATATCCATTTTCCCTTATTAACAAAAACTTTTCGAAAATAACTCTATAGTAATTTCGAAAATCTAATACCAAAGGAAAAGCTTTAATAATCCAAGGAAACAAAATGAAACTCATCATATATGACAATAATTCTAGTTCTGCCATTAGGCATACGTACTTCAAATCTCTCAATACACAACACTCATAGTCACAGTCGGACGACTGGACTTACACATTTATAAATCTTAAGAGCTGGTCTAACAAAAGAATTCTATGGACAATAAAACTTACTGTCTAACATAAGTCGTACCAATGAGACTGGGTCTCGTCGTCAACAAACTACACCTCTTCGTCGTCAACCTCAAGCACTCAAGCTAGAGGGTCCCAGAGTGATTTAAAAGACTGTTAATAAAACATCTGTACATGTATCCAAAAACACACAGGGTGTCCAACATGTACAGGCAAGGGTGAGAAACCAATATATGAATCCATAAACGACAACTATATGCCCAATCCAAAACAACAGATTTATATCATATAACTCATTCAAATCATCATACATCAGATAGTATAGCATGTATAATCAAGCACTAATAGCAGTAAAAGCACAAGGGCTTCGTACCCCACAATCAACGTTATCCTCTAAACGTATGCATGGCACTTCCATATATCTCAACTAATATTCAAACTAGATTTCTAGATTTCCGGAAATCCCATCACCATTCGAAACGAGCTGATCAGGCTCCAAAGATTTTCACCAATATTTGGCCCAAGGACGAGTACTTTGAATCCCATGACACTACGCGATTCTCACATGGGGGCGCAATCAAAAGTACTCCAGAATAATATGGTCATATTATATTGCCCAACTTAAGGCACAATAACACATATGACACCATTGTCCATCAAGGCACAATGTCATGACAAATAAGTCATCTCAGGTTCTCCCTGTTTATCAAGGTCCCCCGTTTCACGGCACGTCTGCCCCGCATTTAATGCATGGGAAAACTATCTAGTTTCCGATAATTGATCTTTGTCGCATCAATATTTCCTCGTTGTAGCATCAACGCTAACAACCACCATAATGTCTTAGACTCTTTAAGCCTCAAGACACATTTTCTCAAAACAGGACACTTAGCCCAAAAACAACTTAAATCCCAACACCCCTAACCGATGCACCAGTCAAGGACGTTGGATTCAAGATCATAAAAACATCCTCAAGCTTACAGGACCACAAGGATTGTCCCTAAGCCGACAGGACCACAACTAACACGGATCCTTGATCCACGTGTTCTGCAGAACCCTAGAACCCCGACGTCTCGGTTTCTAGTTTCTAAGCTTTAAGCTTTAAAACCACTTTTCTTGAAAACTCGAAAATCAAAAACCCAAATCTCCGATACTTACACAAAGTCATCGAGATCGGTTTTCTATAAAACAAAATGTAATCCACAGACTATTTCTTTTTCTTTCGTTGTTTTTCGGTAAAACACAAACCTCAAAACAAAGTTTGTAAAAACCTTTTTCCTTGGATAAAACCAATAAATTTTGAAAACCCCATTTATCAAGCGTTTTTCCTCAAATGGTTAACTTTATTAATTTCAAAACTAATAACGGTCTCTAACGCCCTATTTAATTTAAAAACATCGTTTTTCGTTATTAAAACCCACATTTTCACAACTTTGCTCTTTTAAGTTGATTTTTCTTAAAAGCAGCTGTTCGTTATATTTTATTTCAAAATATTTTATTTCTAAGAGATAATTCATTTATTTTCTCTTAAATTAAACTGAGAATCAATAAAACATATTTCTTTCCTCAATTTAACATTTGAGACTTTTAAAGTTTTTAAGTTACACGATGTCGGATCCTAACCAAAATTAGGTCCTCTAACGCCTTAAATCCCACAGCAGGGCACACGATACATCCATATAATTATTCAACAATTATAGCATGTATTCAACTATATCAGCAGTTATATCATACATACTCAAATCATACATACTCAAATCAGCAGCAGTAAACCAAGCAATCAACCAACAATCAGATACAGAGGATTTAAATACAATACAAACACCGATGCAGCACATAGCTGTCGGAAATGGAGTTCCTCAGGTTTATCCCCTTACCTTAAACGAAGTCTCTTTGATGAGCAACTCCAAGCATCAAATCCAAACGTCCCAACTCCACAACAACTCCGAGAATGCATATCCAGCTCCCCCAAGTAAACACAGCCACAGCCCAAAAACCAAGAGATAACATCCAAACACATTCAGCATCCCAATAACATATCAATTAACTAGTCATACTTTAAAAACATAATCTAATGATTTTAAATATTTTACTTAGTCCAATCAAATTACTTTTCCAATAAAATCAATTTGGGAAAAACTAATTTGGTCACGGAAATATAAAATTAACTTAGGAAATCATTAATTAACTACCCTAATTGCACTAAAACAGAATTAATTTCATAATTATAGTAAAACAAAGATTTAGGGTTAGGGTTCCTCATGAAATCAAAAACCAAGATAAATGAATGGAGGATTTTTACCCAGGAGGAAGAAAGAGCAGCTCCGGCGGTGGCGCACGGTGGCGGCGCACGGCGGCTCCGGCGGTGGCAGTGGCGGTTGGTTCATTTCTAGAAAGAGAGGCCAAACGGTGGCCGGAAAACCCCATAACAGTGGCGGTTCTACGGTGGCTCCGCCGTCAACGTTGTCCGTTTGCAAAAATGTTGGGCTAGAAATGTAGAGGAAGATGAGGAGAGTAAAGTTACAAGGTTGGTTTGGTGAAAGGTGGCCGGATGGTGGCCGGAAAATGCTCTAACAGTGGCGGTGGCCCCGTCATCAACTTTCTCCGTTTGGAAAAGTGTTTGGTTAGAATTGTAGAGGAGAAGACAAGGAACATTTCTATGATTTTGGTTTTGTGAGAGGTGGCCGGAGTTGGCCGGAAATGAAGAGAGAAGGAGAGAAAGTGTAGAGAGAGAGGGAGAGGCGCCGTTTCCAGGAAGAAAGAAAAGAAAGAGAAGAAAGGAAAGAAAAGAAAAGAAAAAGAAAGGGAGAAAGAGAGGGTCAGCGGTGGGGGTGGGGTTTTTCTTCTTTTTTTTTTTTTTTTCTTTTTGTAGTTATAGGTAAAAACTGAGTAGTTCAGATTAAGTCAAAAAAAGAAATAAATCTTGACCCTTTAATCTAAACGCAAAGAGAAACAAATCTAAAGTTTCAAAATTCAAAATAAAATAGAGATTGATGATTAAATTTATCAACCTAGGAAATCAATAATCCAAAATAAATTTCTGGTTAAATCCAAACCATTTTATTTTCAAATCTAAAATCAAATAGATTAAATTTGGAAAATAATTTCCTTCAATCATATTATTTAAATTATTTAAATAATATTTTTCTAAATACATAATAATAATAATAACAATAGCATAATATTTACCCTATAAAAGTTTATAAACTATGGCAACGCACCCAATAAAATAAATAAACTAATTTTAAGCAAATAAAACTTCATTATTAACATATATAGGATTTTCGGGGTGTTACACAAGGCATCGTGATGCTGATGCTAATGTGATGTTGATGATGATGTGATGTTGATGTTGATAATTGATGTTGACGTTGATGTGATGCGATGTGTCGTGGTCGTGAACGAGTGTTTAGGCGTGAGGTTCCGATATCAACCTGCGATGGATGTTTGTTGCATTTTCATATCATTTCATACCACCGCATTTGGTCCCAAAGGGGGATGTCCAATTGGGGACGTTACGTAAAATCCCGAGGCGGGATATGATGTGATGTGATGTGATGTAATTCCGATGGGGATGTCCAATTGGGGACGTGATGTATCGGCCGACATGCATATAGGGAAGACAGTATATACATAGGGACTAGTATCCCTCCTATAGGCTTATTCGAGAGAACGATGTTTGAGATGATTGTGATGGGGGACTTAAGAGATGGATGAGGTTGTGTTATATATGTTATCCGTGTTGTGTGATGTATATATATATGTTGTACTGATGCCCCTCTCCCATATTGATGAATTATGTTTCTTATCTCCCTTTATTTTTCTATATGTGTCACTTTATTTAATGGGAAGATCCCGAAGAGGAACCAGCTGCTGAGGAACTGGACGGCATTCCGTACGAGCCTGACGCCGGAGGACGGACTACGGACCCTAGTCTCGAGAGGTTGGGCAGTGATCGTGATTGGCTGGAGAGCTGTCTCTCGGCCTATCTTTCGTACTATTATTTTGGGTTTGTAACAATATACTCTGTATGTACTACTTTACTACTGTAGCCTTATTGATAGGACAATGATGTATGTGATATATTTCTTCATATTTAAAGCTGTGTACTTTGAAGCGTAGCGTGACGTTCATTATTTTGCTTCCGCGCTAAATTTTTCGCTTCGCTTCGTTTTAATAAGGCGCGCTAACATTTATTATGCGATTAAGATTAGTTAATATCTTAGTAACTACTGATGGGATGGCGGGTCGTCTCATGATTGGCAAGGACTTTAGCAATAATTTTGTAGATGACATTGTAGAGGGAGATTGGCCGAAGATCACGCATAGAACGAGGAGGAGCACCTTTGGGATAAGGGCGATGTTAGTAGCACATATTTGGGGAGGGAAAGAGCCCTCATCAAGCCAGCGACAACCTTCTGAAAAAATATCTTTACCACATATATCCCAAAAACGCTAATAGAAAGCGGGATTCAGACCATCCGGGCCAGGAGATTTGTCTGGGTGCATTTGGAACAAAGCTTTGCAAAGTTCTTCCTTAGAAAAAAGGGCCAAGAGGGGAGCATTATCGTCAGCTGAGAGCTTAACAGGAATCTTGGCAATAACATTCTCAAAAGAACAGGCCTGAGCCCGAAAGAGAGAATCAAAATAATCATAAGCAAGATGACATAAACCGGGCTGATTATCAATAAGAGTACCGTCATCATTGGAGAGGGAGTCGATGGTGTTATTCCTTTTCCTAGCTGAAGCGGCATTGTGGAAGTATTTTGAGTTGGCATCTCCATCTTTAAGCCAAAAAGATTTTGCACACTGCCTCCAATAACTTTCCGCCTGGACAAGAAGCGAGGCTAGAGATTCTTTCAAAGCATTAAAGGCCGAAACTGAAGCACCATCGGTCTTATCTCGGAGCTCTTCAAGCTTACGTTTACAGGAAATAATATCATCACGGTACTTGGATTTAAGAGTTCTACCCCATCTATCGAGCTTCGAGCCACAAAGTAAGATTTTTCGGATATATCAGTGTTATTAGAGTTGTCCCAGTAAGCTTTAACTGTGGCAGGGAGCTCAGCTTCTTGGAGCCATGCATTCTCAAAACGGAAATGCCTATGAAAAGGTGTTGAGGGAGGAACTTTAGTAACAAGCAGAATCGGGATATGATCAGAGATAGGAGCCAATAGATTTTGCAGTCTAGAATCAGGAAAAATATCATGCCAATCAGGGGTGACCATAGCTCTATCAAGTCTCTCTTCAACAGCATTAGAGGAGCCTTTGCTTCTTGCCCAAGTGAAGGGATAACTAGCTAAGGGAATGTCTGAGATGTTACATTCTAGAACAGTATCCCGAAATCCTCGAAAAAGCCAAGACGGATGTTCCACTCTCCCACATTTATCATCCGGAGATAGAATATCATTGAAGTCCCCCATAATACACCAAGGTAAACCAAGAGCCATAGAAGCCAGCCTACGATAAGATCCCACGAATCTTTCCTGTGGGTGCGGGCTAGATAGCCATAGAAACCCATGAATCTCCAAGGGCCTCTAATTGAATCCTGAATATTAACATTTATAAAGTGCCTGGAAAAATTAAGGATGGAACAAGTAAGAGACTTTTTTCATAAAAAAGCTAAACCACCACTTCTACCCTCACAGTCAACACATAAAGCATAAGCAAAACCCAATTTAGTTTTTATTTCATCAACTTTAGAAGAAAGTACAAGAGTCTCAATAAGAATAATAGCATCTGGCTTGTAGGACCGGACTAGGTCTTTCAAAATGGGAACTGCCAGTAGGTTACCCAAGCCTCGGCAGTTCCAATTGAGAATAATCATTTGTCCTGGCAGGAATGTCCTGCCAATAAAAAATGAACTGATGAGGATGAAGGGCAATTTGGGAAGTTTGTCTCCATAAAAACTTGTGCAAATCTGGTTGTTGGCGCCGTCTTTTTCTTTCTGAATGGGCTTTAGGGCTTTCTGATGAAATAATTGCCAAATCATTGGCACGTAGGAGAGGGGAGTGTGTATCGGGCAGCGCATTAGTGGGAGCACCTGAAACGGAAATTGCACCAACGATTCCCGTAGAAGCAGCTACATTTAAAGCTAATGGTAAGTGATTATTATCCGAATCCCCAGATTGAAGGCTAAATGATAGCAGTGTATTTGAATTTCTAAAATTTGTGGAGATTTGAGTCTGATCGGGCGTAACTTCCGAAGGCATATCCGGTTGCGCATGGTCAGAGGGATTTGCGTTAGGGTTACTAGGCATAGGGTTCACTCCTCCTCGCAGCCATTTGCCGTCGATGCCACCTGAATTCTTCCTGTTATCCGCTCTGAGTTCTGGACCCCATGTTCGAACACCATCATCATTCTCCATGAAAGCAACTGTTCACAGAACTGCTCAGTATGCCCTAAACAATCAAAAAGAAAGCAAAAAACACCAAGTCTTTCATATTTGAATATAATTATCCACCATTCACCCCCTGGTTTCTTGACTTTTTTGTTCTTTTTTAATGGCAGATGAACATCAACCTGAACCTTAATGTGCTTGAAAGATCGCCAAAAACTAGTATTGTTATTTGGGTTGTACTCCAAGAACTCTCCTAACAAATTGCCCAAATGCTTTCCGACTGTGAGGGACATAAAACCTGTTGGAACTTCGTGAATTTGAACCCAAAAGGCCACATGAAACAAAGGAACTTGACTAGGGTATCACCGGCCTAAAGACAGCTAAGAATCAGAGTGTGGTTGTCAAAAGACCATGGTCCACCTGAGAAGATACTCTGAAGATCAACTTTATGGAAGAATTGAAGAAGATGCCGGGTGAAGCTTCAGAAATAGAAACACCCTTCATAGGGCGCCAGATGCCAGCCATACGATCCTTCATAATATGCACCCGAATGGGACGATCAGAGAGGAATCGGCCCACCCGGCATAGATCAACAACAAGACCACCCTCTTCCTTTGGAGCCTCCTCAACATTGAAAATCAACCCGTCATCTTCTTCTTCTACAACGGAAAGGCCTTGCATTCTAGCTTCCATGGGTGGAAGGAGAAACAACTAGCAAAACTAACGTCAAGAACAAAACTCTCACCAGGGAGAGAGGAACAAAACTCTCACCAGGGAGAGAGTACCGTTCATTATTATTATCCAACTTTCAGATTTTCTTCCTTTACTAAGTTTAATCGACTCTGAAATTTAATATATAGATTCTTAAACCTAAAATTAAAATGTCTAAGAATTTCATGCCATATATTTTTTTGGCCACTATTCCGTTTATCAATGGTGACCCTTTTATTTGTTGTCTCTATTTGAACTAACAAAGTTAGTGTTTTCCCCCTTATTTCTTAAAGTAATCTTAAAAGCTTAACAGGGAGACTTCATTTACAATGCCAAAGATGCTACCGTTTAGGTCACAACTTAGCAGTAACTGTCAGTCCAAATAACGTCTAACAACATTAATATAAAGTTGGAATATCCTTGTGCACATAAAAAGTATTCATATAAAGTTGGAATATCGAGTAAATAATTGCAAAGGTTTAGAGGCTAAATAATTGAAAATCGTTCTCTCAAGTCTCAAAGACATATTTATTGAATTATCTAATTGCTTGTCAAAGAAAAAGGGATCTCTATCATGTTCCCCTAATTGAGAATGTAGTAGATCCTGGGATGGAATTCCATCCATGCAAAGATTCCCCATCAATCTAGTGGATCTTCTTATATGATTTCTTTTTTTTTTTTTTTTATTGTTGATATAATCTTCAGTACTTTCGAACACTAATTTAATTTCTTTTAGCATGATTCTTTCTTATCGAGAATTTCCACTTTGTTTCACTAAATCTAATTTCCTTTATATATTTGGAGTTTATTTCGTATTATTTGGAGAAGCCAAGTTCTCAAGGCAGGTCTATTTTCATTCTTTCTTAATGAAAATTAACACTTTGGGCTTTTCATTTACTTGTCTTGTTCTAAAATATGACAACGATCACTCTATTGATTTTAGTGTTAGTGGAATCCTCATGCTCAATATATATGCTTATGTTGTAGTGAAGTGTGATACCAGATACAATGCACTCAAAGAAGAAGGCTCTCCAGATAGAGAAGTATAGCTCATGCGGGGGGGGGGGGGGGGGGGGTGTATTAATCTAGCTAGGATTTTTTCATTTTTTTTCTCTTAATTATTAATTACATAGTGGGATTGTTTTGGCGTGAGTTCCAAATCAGGATTTAACGTGTGTAAAATTAGTCAATAAATCAAATTGGGGTAGGCATAGCCGAGATTCCGAGAAGGTGAAGGAGAAGTAGAAGGGACTTTTGCCATATGTAGGATGACATTCTAATTAATATGCTTGAAATGCTATATGAGGGAATGAGAAAAAATGAGACAACAAAATGTGAGGAATGCTTTTAGACTCTAGTGAAACAGTGAAGGTGGGAGGTATTAAAGAAAAACATTTTCGTTCCTTTATCTTAAAAGATACGTGTTAAGTATATGATTCTGATGCATGTACTAACATTATTGTATCTTTCTCAAAGGGACGTGTGCTACATAATGCTAAAGTGTATAGTGTTCAAACACTCGAGCTGAGGTCATAATCTTCTAATACATAATATAAATTCATCTTTTCAAATATAAGTGGAACATATCTCAAATTTAAAGCAAAAGTAATAAAGTGCTCGAGCGTTTCTGCGAAGCATAATCCTTTCACAAAAACAGTGGACCTATTAACTTAGGTTATATAAATTATTTACAATAATTGCAAGTCATTATTATAGATATAGATATAATATAAATTAAGATTTAGTTTAGGATTTAATTAATATGTATTGTCAGAATGTAAATATAAAAATATTTTAAATATTTTATACTTTCAATCAATTATAAATTATTAAATCATTAAAAATATTTGATTGTTATCATAATTATCTTAAAACTCACTCATATTATAATTGGTGATTGGTTAAAAATATAAAAAAAGTTACATTCAAAATGCATACCAATTAAACTCAATTACTCTTAACTTATACACAATTAATTTATTTATTTTGACTGGACGAGTAATTTTTTATTAGACTATAAGATATCTTCACATATATATATTTGGCTCATTTGAAACATTAATTGGGAGCTTTGGAATCCCATATCAGTCAACGGGCTATAAATTAAAAACTATTACAACCAACAATGCCCAACACACTTAATAAATAGCTGAAATATCCTTAACGCAAAAAAAAAAAAAAAAAAAAAACCCCTTACATAACATTTTACAATAGGGTCCAATACATGAAATTCGAATATTCTTCTTCAGTAATATCCAGTCTACAACCGGAATGAATAGGCCGGGCTTTATGTGTTTTTCCTATTGGATAATAATATAATAATATAAAAAACTTACTTTTAATAGAAAATTGATTAATCATGTTATAGGTACGGAATATCTATCATCATTAACAGTAATAATATACGTCGGAGAATCTGTTGGACACATAAGGTGAGTTCTCCCCTTCCAATCAAGTTTTTCTCTATATACAAGAGTCAGGATTCGAATCCCCGATCACTTGTTTAAGATGTTTGAATCCCTTACCACTCGAACCAATTGAAATTGAGCTCAATAAATTAATACTTTAATAATTTGGCACCTCACCAAATCGCAGCCTTCCTTTGAGCAAATACATATTCTGATTCAGATTCAGACATAATAAGAGAAATGATATGATATGAACAACCTCTTATCTCACAAAATTTGAAAAGTAATGGATAAAAATATTGAGTGGGATGCAAAGTAATGGATAAAAATATTGAGTGAGATCCAAAGCAATTAAAAAATATATTCAGTTTAATTTTTAAAATCCAAACTCATGTGAGGTTGAATTAATAGGATGAGCCGGGTCTTCAATTTCAATGTTTTAAAAATTGGACCCATTATTAAACTAGTGAATGTATTGATTCACAATTCAATGGTCCGATCATAGTCGAACTGCAGTTGGTGACAAGTAAATATACTATTAGAAATTTTCTGATTGCCTATGGATTTTCTGTGTATTTTATACAAAAATTTGTAGGAAATTCCTATGAATTTTTGTCCATAGGTAATACGTTCGTGGGAAATTTTTTCCTGCGAAATTTAAAATCCACAGGAAATTTCCTGCAAATTTCTTGGGAAAAATTTAAATCGCTGAAAAATTCGTAGGAAATGTCAAAAAATTTTACAAACTTTCCGACAAATTTAAATCTACAAGAAAAACGTTATTTTTAAAAAAAAATGCAGAAAAAATCCACAGGAAAATCCGTAAGTAATTCATGAATTTCTAGTATTGATATATTTGTAATTTTATATAATACATTAAATAATAAAACGATAAACTAGCAAATAATTGTTATTTATGAAAAACATTATTTGGGTTGTCTCAGCTTGAAAGGAAAATGATAAGTTCTAGTCGAAAAATGACAGCTGCCACCAACTCCAACCGTTAGATTTCAGATTGGGGCTTTTGAATGGATCGAGGCAGTTTTTCTTTGTTCCACTTCCATCTCTCCACTAAATGGAACCCTAGAGTTTCATCCATTTCAATTTTCATCCTCCTTTCTTAATTTATTTCAACTCTTTGACTGCTACTTCGTCCAATTTTATTCCAACTCTTTGATGGCACACGTCTGTGTCTTCTCTACATCTACGTTTGCGTCTCTGTTTCGTGCAAACGAGGAGGAAGATAATGGCTTCTCTGCGTCTCTGTTTCAAGGAAACGAGGAAGAAGAAGGATGGTTTCACAAGATCTATGTCTCACGTGAAACTTTACTGAATAGAGGAATGAAGATGCCTGCGGTAGGATGCACTAAAACGAGGAAGAGGGCAAAGTCCAGCCCTAGTGTGAAACGATGTCGTTTCACCATTTTTTTTAAAAAAATAAAAGATAAAATTCGTGTTTTATTCAAATCGGTGAACCGTCGGTTTGGCCGATTTTTAACTGGTTTGAACGGTTTTTATACTGTTTGAAGAACAAACGGTTCTATGGGTGGCTCGGATCGGAACCAGGACTGGTTTATTGGTAGGACTGGCCGGTCCAATCTGATTTTGATAACTCCCCTACTATTTATTACAACTTTTTTGGGTAGAAAGAAAAGTTATATAGTTTCCTTATTTGATATCGAAAGGAAGAAATTTAAGTTCCTCTGTTGAGCTCAACATTACTCTTCTCTTTCCTTTGAATGGAGGAGGGTAATGGAATTTATTTGTCACTTTCCATTTTACTTACTTTATCCATTTTATTAGATAATGGATAATAAAATAATATAACATTTATTTATATATACAAACCTTCTCTTTATTTCTTTTATTTTTTTCTATTATATTTTTTGCTTTTTTTTTCCTTCTATAATATCATTTTTATATATTGATGGCAAAAAGGTTTGAACCTATAACTTCATCCAAACTATCCAAACTTCTCACCACTAGCCTAATGGAGTCCCTCCAAAATATTAAATAATGGTTCACATTAATTTCTTTTGGGATTTAAGACCTTTAATTTCACTTGCATTAATTTTACTTTGAGTTTTGTAGATTATTTGTAAGATTTAATTTGATTTGCCATATATGATTATAGAACATCAAATATATTAAAGTAGATTGCGCACCTGTCTAGGTCATGATTGTATCAACTATCGAGCAACCTTCTTTGGGGACTAGGTCTTCCTCTCCATTCTACAAGTCATAATGCAGTTCTCAACTGTAAAAGCTATTGCAAATCGGAGTGCAAAAGAACCTAGTTGTATTAGTTTATAGATGATGTCAACCCTAGTTTGCCCTCTAACTATGGGCCAGTGAAGAGTAAAGAACAGGCCTACACTAATAGCCATTTGAAACATAAGCTCAATAAAGTGTAAGGTGGTCTTCGGTCATGAAATGTGTTTTTTCCAGGTAAACTATATTTTTGGGAATCTCGTTTTTAGGATATTTCTTTTTCTCCCTCACACATGGGAATGAAATTTTCAACTTTCATTTATTCTCTACATAAAATTGCTTGGGAATGAATTTTTATCCCTTGTACCCAACATGAGAAACTTTTATTCCCACCTCACTTTTCCGAGAATATTAAAATATGTATGATTGCAAACACTGCATAATAAGCCTAAAATAAATAGATCACCATTGGCCTATTCCTTCTCCCAAATGAATCCACCATTGACATGTTTTTATAAAACCCAAAACATCAATTAGTGGTAGTCCACAATAGAAAATATCCTAATATTATTATCCTTAATAATTTGGCTTATATAATTATTTCTACGGGTGTGTAATTTGAACATCAGAAAATTCGACAACATCGACACCTGATTAATGACGTACAAAATCTTGGTTAATGAAGTTTAGTGGATAATTAATGAAGATTGTGAACACTTGTACAATATTAACCAAGTCCAACACATCATCAACCACGATTTTGAACCTTGTTAACCACCCATCTACTATATTGGTGCATGTTATTTTTTTGCGTAGCTTCAAACTTGGTTAACAAAGTTCACAATTGTGGTTAATGGTGTATTGAACTTGGTTAATGGGTACAAGGGTTCATAATCATCGTTAATCATCCACTGAACTTCATTAACCAAGATTTTATATGTCATTAACCAAGTGTTAATGTTGTCAAATTTTTTGATGCTCAAATAACATTTTCGTTATTTCTAAGTATTTATATAAGTGAAACACAATCCTGTATTGGTAGCTCAATCAATAAGAGCTAGAGACATGTAGTAAGAGAAGCAGAGTTTGATCACCATAAATGCTCTCTATGCTAATTTCTCTTCTTCTATCCTCACCCCTCATTTAGATCCCATTAAGAGCTATTTAGGGGCCTCACCATGGAATCTCTCAGCTAGAGCCAACCCAATTCTAGGTGAGGCCTAAAGCTAGGTGAGGGTTCTTAGTGAACAAATCATGAGAGGGGTCACATGCGCAATTTTTGTTAGGTATCAAAATGGAGGTAATATTATCTTGTAATTCAAATAAGTGGTTAGTTAGTTAAGAAAGTAGTTAGTTAGTTAGTTACAAGTGATTGGTAACTGTTAGTGTGCTATAGCAGTGTATAAATACAGTGAGTGCAAGAGGAATAAAGTGTGTGTGAAGTATTGTTCAGTAATCATTTTTCTCTGATACCCGTATGTGAACTGTTCACCTGTCTACACTCTATATTGGTTACCCGTCTGAGTGTTACCCGTTTGTGTGTGTTGTACTTATTCATCCGTCTGTGCACTGTTCACCCGTCTGTGCGTTGAGTGTGTGTTCTAACAATTGGTATCCAGAGCTTATTCTTTCTTGGACCTAAACACGAGTGAAGTGAGGTGAAACACGAGTGAAGTGAGGATATGGGCTCCAATGGCAATTTTCCTGTGCAAATGCCAATGCTTGATAGCAAAAATTGGGATCGGTGGAATGTGCAGATGCGAGCATTGTTTGGATTCTAGGATGTGCTGGAAATCATCAAGAATGGCTACCCAGAAGTGAATGAGGGTGCCACCGATGCTCAGAGGGCTGTGTACAAGGAGAACAAGAAGAAAGATTGCAAGGCAATCTTTACCCTGCATCAGTGTGTCAATTTGGCTAATTTTGACAAGATTTCTGGGACTGCAACAACAAAGCAAGCCTGGGATATCTTGGAGAAATGTTACATGGGTGGTGAAAAGATCAAGAAAGCAAGACTTCAAGTCTTGGAAAGGCAATACGAGCTATTGCAGATGGAGGATTAAGAGAAGGTGGCTGATTTCATTGCAAGAATCAGAAACATCACCAATATGATGGCAGGGTACGGGGAAAGATTATCTGATCAGAAGATAATTGAAAAGATATTGCGCATACTGCAACCTCGATTTGATTACATAGTGTGTGCAATTGAGGAGTCTAAAGACATTGCAACCATGAGTCTTGAGGAGTTGCAAGGGACTCTGGAGGTTCGGGAGATGAGGATGAATGAGAGAGGGGTAATTGAGAAAACCTCTGATTAGGCAATGTAAGCTCAAACCTACAAGAGAGGGTTTGATCAAAAGAAGAAATGGAGGAAAGGAGGAAAGGGGAAATTTATGAAGAGTTCTTGGAAGGGTGATGACAGGCCTGAATCCTCAAGTAAAAAGGGAGGAGGATCTGTCAAAACCAAAGGAGGATTCAAGAATTTTGATAAACGCAAGGTGCAGTGTTTCAATTGTGAAAAGTGGGGTCGCTTTGCAGATGAATGTTGGCATGGCAAAGGCAAATCGAAGAAAGGAACTAATGAGGAAGCCTGTGATGCTCAAGAAGAGGATTCTGATGTTGATCCAGATCTACTGATGGTGACTACAAGTGAGGAATCCTTTTAATCTGAGCTTTGGTATTTTGATACGGGTTGCTCGAACCATATGACCAGTCACAAGGAATGGTTGGTTGATCTGGACACAACAAGAAAGAGCAAGGTTCGATTTGAAAATGACAGAACCTTGAATGCTGAAGGTATTGGTAACATCGTGATCAAAAGGAAAAATGGGAAATCAGTCTTGATTTCAAATGTTCTGTATGTACTAGGTATGAGAAGCAATCTTTTGAGTATTGGCCAACTGATTGAGAAGGGTTTTACTGTGGTGATGAAGGATGATCAAATGGAGATGTTTGACTCCACTCAACGGTTGATCTTGAAGGCTCCTTTCTCGAAAAATAGGACCTTTCAGATCAACATGCATGCTGCTGAGATTCAGTGTTTGAAAACAGCTGCACATGTTGAGGACTGTTGGCTTTGGCACTCATGGTTTGGACATTTGAATTTTCGAAATTTAAATAATCTCTCTTCCAAACAAATGGTTGCTGGTCTCCCTATGATTGCTGTACTAGAGAAGATATGTGAAGTTTGTATGGCAGGAAAGCAACCTCGAAATTCTTTCAAGTCACATCTGCCAATGAGAGCAACAAGCTTGTTAGCAGTTGTGCATTCCGACATTTGTGGACCATTTGAGGTATCTTCACTAGGAGGTAATCGGTATTTCATTTCATTTGTTGATGAATTTAGTAGAATGATGTGGTTATACCTGATTAATACAAAGAATGAAGCACTTGAAATCTTTAAAAACTTCAAGAAGCTGGTTGAGAAACAAAGTGAGAAGTCCATCAAGATTTGAGAACTGATGGAGGTGGGGAGTATACCTCAAGTAATTTTGAGCACTTTTGTGTAGAGAATGGCATTCAACATGAGATTACAGCCCCTTATACCCCTCAACACAATGGTTTGGCAGAAAGAAGGAATAGAACAATGCTTGATATGGCAAGAAGTATGCTGAAAGAGAAAGCTTTACCATATCCCTTTTGGGGTGAAGCTGTCTCTACAGCAGTATATATACTGAATATATGTCCCACAAAGAGATTAAAGGAAGCAGTGCCAGAGGAGATATGGACTGGGAGGAAACCAACTATGAGCCATTTGAAGACATTTGGAGCACTATGCTTCAAACATGTCCCTGATTAGAAAAGAAGGAAATTGGAGGACAAGAGTGAGTCAATGATTTTGGTGGGATATCATCCGAATGGTGCATACAGGCTATATGATCCTATTAAAGAGAAAATTGTGATTAGTAGAGATGTGATAGTGGCTGAAACTGAATCCTGGGATTGGAATCAGAAGTGCAGTAGCAGTAGCAGCAACAATCTAACATAGGTGTCCTCATCATTGTTAGATGAAGGGCAAGATCAACAAGAAGATGAACATGGCATACTGGGAACTCAGACAGCTCAAGTGAGGCCACACAGGCATAAGCAAATGCCACCTAGATTAGCTGATTATGAGCTGTTCTCTAACAATGCAATAGCTCATGATGGTGATCTGGTGCATTTTGCTATGTTTGTTGATTCTGAACCACTGAACCTTGAGGAAGCTATGAAGGAGCAGGTCTGAAAAAATGCTATGATTGAAGAATTGAAAGCCATTGAGAGGAATCAGACATGGGAATTGTCAAGTCTACCTACAAACAAGCACCAAATTGCTGTTAAGTGGGTTTACAAGTTGAAGTTGCATCCCGATGGGTCAATTGCCAAGCACAAAGCAAGGTTGGTTGCAAAGGGTTTTCTGCAAAGGGAAGGAGTAGATTACTCAGATGTATTTGCACCTGTAGCAAGGATAGAGACAATTAGGTTGGTTGTTGCTCTAGCAAGTGCAAGAGGTTGGACTCTATCTCAACTTGATGTTAAATCTGCATTCCTAAATGGACCTCTTGAAGAAGAGGTATATGTCTCTCAACCACCAGGATTTGAGATTAAGGGGAAGGAAGAAATGGTATATAGATTGAAGAAGACACTTTATGGCCTAAAACAAGCCTCTCGGGCTTGGAACAAAAGAACTGATTCTTTCTTACTTCAACTTGGATTCAGCAAGTGCTCAGTTGAACATGGTGTTTATGTACGATTTTAGAAGAACAGGTCAGAACTATTGTTGCTATGTCTCTATGTTGATGATCTACTAGTAACTGGTAGCAGTTCCAAAGAAATTGAAGAGTTCAAGGTGGTAATGAAGACTGAGTTTGAGATGACAGATTTAGGAAGGCTGACTTACTTCCTAGGTATGGAGTTTGCTGCAACAACAACAGGGATAGTGCTGCACCAAAGAAAGTATGTGAGTGAAGTCTTGAAGAGATTCAACATGAATGGTTGCAATTCTGCAGCAACACCTGTTGAGGTTAATGTGAAGTTGGAAAAGAGCAGTGAAGAGCAGGCAGTAGATGGCACTTTGTTTAAACAGATAGTTGGCTCTCTGAGGTATATCTGCAACAGTAGACCTGATATATGCTATGGAGTTGGCATGATTAGCAGGTTTATGGATGATCCGAGGAAACCACACTTGATTGCTGCTAAAAGGATAATGAGATACTTGTAAGGTACACTAGAGTTTGGTGTTCTGTTCCCTAACAGAATTCAGCAGTAGGGGAGTGTTCTCATAGGATTTTCTAACTCCGATTGGTGTGGAGACAGAGTTGATAGAAGGAGTACATCTGGCAAAGAAGCAGCCAGTTATTGCTTTGTCATCATGCGAAGCCTAGTATATTGCAAGCTCTTATGCAGCTTGTCAGGCTCTTTGGCTTGATTCACTGCTGAGTGAGATTCAGGTTGAAGTAGCTAAGCCTATGAAGCTAATGATTGATAATAAATCAGCTATTAATCTAGCCAAAAACTCGGTTTCTCATGGCATGAGCAAACACATTGAAACCAGGTTTCATTTCCTTAGAGACCATGTAAGCAAAGGAAGACTTGAGCTAGTCTATTGTCCTACAGAGTTACAAACTGCTGATATAGTGACTAAGCCACTGAAGTTAGATCGATTTGAAAAGCTTAGAAATGATTTAGGAGTTGTATCTTTTGAGTATTTGAATTAAGGGGAAGTATTATCTTGTAATTCAAATAAGTGGTTAGTTAGTTAAGAAAGTAGTTAGTTAGTTAGTTACAAGTGATTGGTAACTGTTAGTGTGCTATAGCAGTGTACAAATACAGTGAGTGCAAGAGGAATAAAGTGTGTGAAGTATTATTCAGTAATCATTTTTCTCTGATACCCGTCTATGCACTGTTCACCCGTCTACACTCTATATTAGTTACCCGTCTGAGGGTTACCCGTCTGTGTGTGTTGTACTTGTTCACCTGTCGGTGCACTGTTCACCCGTCTGTGCGTTGAGTGTGTGTTCTAACAGGTAAGACAATAAAATTAGTGGGCTATGTAGGGAGCTGAATGAGGTGGGCTGGGAACCTAAAGCAAGGGTTTGTCTGACCTCACCTTACCCTTGGATCGGCCTTGCTCTGCTCTCAATTCAACCTACAAAATGAGTTTAGGCCTTGTAAACAAAAAGAAACCCATAATGTTTTTAAAAATAATTCCACTTCTTTTTATGAAAAATAATTTTACTTTAAAACAAACAAACTCAAAATTTTAAAACTATGCATGCAATTATTAACTTTTTTTATCATCAATTATTTTAGCATTTGGTACAAAAATTATTTTTTTGTTTTGGTGGAAGGTACAACAATTATTTTAGCATTACGATTATACTCCTTCTCGATCTATATATAAGCAAAAACGTACCTAAATTTTTTGTATTTAAATATAAGCAAAAATCAATCCTATTTAATGTCAATGTTTCAAAAATACACTTTGGTTAATTGTTTTTTTATTTTTCCAAGAGCATTATACACTTCCAAAACACAACTTCCAAGAGCATTATATACTCTCAAGAAAAGGATAGTTTAGTAACTATAACTTATTTTTTATACAAATCAAAATAATTAAATTAACACGATTAACTTTTTTAATATGTGTGAAATTTTTTATTTTACATATAGATCCGAAAGATATATCATCTATTATCGCTTCAATTATTGCCTCTTAATTATGGGGCCCTTGTCTTTATTATCTTTTGTCTGAAGAGGAAAAGTAGGGAACGGAATAGAATTTCTAAGGGTGGGGGGAAGAGGAAGAGGAATTGGCTACTCCAATTCACACCATGTTTGGAACATTAAATTGAGGTGGTCCTCCGTACTTTGTGGTCTCATCCATTGTGGGATAAAGATCTTATATCCTAATTTTCTATCATTTTCTTTATCCCTTGTTAATAATAATTTGATACTTAAGAAAACAAAATTAAAACTCAGTAATATTTATACTTATTCCCAACATTTGATTAGTAGGTGATATCGAAACATCATTTTTTGATACAGCAGACTTTTATCCCCATTTTGGATAAAGTTGGGTTCACAATAAACTAAAGTGGACTCACCGGTGTTTGACACTCAAAATGTGAAGTGGCTTTGATGAGCTAAGCATCTGTATTTACATTAGTACTATTGTCGATCTCTATATAAGCAAGAAAAAAAATACCTAAATTTTTTAGACTCAAATATAAGCAAAAGTCAATCAAATCAATCCTATTTAATGCTAGTGTTTCAAAAATACCATTTGATTAATTGTTTTTTTTCCATAAACATTATATACTCTCAAGATACAACTTTCAAGAGTATTATACATCCCCAAGAAAGAGTAATTTAGTAACTATAACTTATTTTTTTTACACAAATCAAGATACTTAAACTAATATAACTAACTTTTTTAATACGTGTGAAGTTAGTTTTTTTTTTTTTTTTTGCTTATATATAGATTCGGAGGGAGTAGTAAATAATTTGTTAGCTAAATTACAGAAGTAGTATAGATTTTAAAAAAATTACCCAAATAGGGTAAGTCGTAAACAGTATATACGATACAACTAAGGAAGTCGTGGATTCCCTCCACGGCTCATTATTATACTATATTTGCATGAAAGTCGTATGTCTTATATACGATATCTTTTATTTATTTATTTATTTATTTTTTTATAAAGTATGAGTCGTAGATTAAGAACATGACTCGTTATTTTTATTAAAATTAGGAGCAAGTCTTATGCATGAAATATGACTTTGTTTTTTTATTTTTTAATATAAAATGCTAAACCTATACAAAAATCGTGTTCTTCAGGTTTGTCTTCACTGGACTAAAAAAATAAAGTTTGTTCTTGAGGTTTTTAATATTTTTTTATATATTTACTATATATATATATATATATATATATATATATATATATATTAATTTCTTAATTTTAAAATATTTTAATATGTGTAATTTTAAAATATACATATATTTATAAATATTTTGTATAAAATTTGATGCATATATATTTGTTGGATGAAATTTAATTTTTATAATTGGCCCCTCCTACCATCCAAGTCTGACTCCATCCCTACCTGAGCTCAAAGACATGTTATATATCCGTAAATTGCAAGTTTGTCTATTAACATTACCTATTTCTATTTAAAAAAATTTCTCATGCAAAAGTTGTAGACTTTGCATACCACTTGAATTTTTAAATAAAAAATAACTAAAGTCGTAAGTCTTGCATACGACATTCATTTTACTAAAAGTGAAATAGGGAAATCGTATATTCTGTATATGACTTTCTTGAATATTGATTTATTTTTTTTGGTTAATGATTAAAATGTTAGTCATGGATCTCACATCCAACTTTCTTTGGTCTCTCGTTAATTTCAAGTACGACTTACCCCAATTGGGTAAAAATTTTAAAATTACACCAATCCTGTATTTTTGCAACCAAATTGCACTGGTCCCGTAAAAAAACCATGTTTGTCCGTTGAACGAAACGCGATGGGAAAGCTCCATAAGGCAATTTTCATGTTTATTACCAAAATAATTATCATAATGTTATCATGTGATTTCTCTCTGCAAAACAATTCTGAAACACGCATATAAACATGCACTAAGTTCATGAGTCAAATTAATTAAGGATGCGTTTGGAAAAGCTTATAGAAAGTTTATGAGTATAGCTTATGGTAATAAATTTATGCAAATAGTTTATGAAAATAGTTTACGGTCTTTCCCATAAACTCTTTTTAGCTTTTTTCATAAGCTTATCAAAGAAACTTATGAAAATAAGCTATTTTAGCTTATTTGAAAGAAAAAAACTTATTGAATAAACATTTAATTAAACTGTGCTAGTTAGACACACCCTAAATTTGATTGGTTAACTGGGAAAATGATATCTGTTAAAAAAAAAATTCATTTTAGCTTGTATTAATATAACAATAAATAATAATAACATCATATACATATATTTTAACCCAATAAAAACATAATTAAATTTAAATAAATATAATTAAGAGTAAATTAGTAATTTAGTGTTTAAAATTATTCTTCACTTATAGTTTAGTTCTTGAACATAATAATGAAGACGTGTTAGTCTTTATATACTTATATTTATGAAATTCTATCAATTTAATCCTTTTAGTTTATCACTTTAGTTTGTAAAAAACATAAGCTTCAAACAAGTGTTATAAATTTAATGACTAGCTCATATAGTAACAAGGACTCTATGCATTGTATGATTATTTTTTAAACTTAAATGGAATTAAAACAAAATGTGAATTTAAAAAATATTTAAAATTATCAAATAAGTATGCACAATGTAAATTATAAAGAAGATATACAGAATTAAGTTACTTATATTGAATCTAAAATATATAAATTATAAGATTAGTCTAATGGGGTATGCTAGATTAATGGATTTTAGAAATGAGATAAAATTATGGGTTTAAAAAAAACTTTAATTTTTATTTATAGACAAAAGGAGAACGTGATTGTTTTGAATATATGATGGGCATATTTGATTGATGAATATACTAAATTGAAGTCTTCATCAAATATACGAGTGACTTCATCAAAAATACTAAATTGAAGTAATATAAAAAATAAAAAATATAATTAGTTAGAGTGATTGTGGATTATGTTAATTTTTTGGGAAACCATGACATTTTACGAAGTATCCATCATCTTTATTAGTAACTAATCTCCGTTAAGAAACCCATTGGACACACAATGTGGGTTCTTTCCTCCCAATCGGGTTTTCTTCATACATAAGAATAAGAGTTCGAACCATTGACCAATTACTTCAGGTGTCTGAGTCCTTACTATTCGGACCAACCACAGGTTGGTGTGGATTATGTTTATTTGAAATAATATAAAAAAATAACACAATTAATTAAAAATATAAAAAATGAATAATACATTAAATGTAATTAAAAAATAAAATATAAAAAAAGGAATATTTGATGTACATGAACCGATGTGGCTCACTAAATAGGAAAGTGTCAGACATTCAGGAATTAGAAACTCAAATTTAATATATAAGAATTGATTAGGAATTAAAACCTAACTTCAGAGATTAAAAAGTTGCAAATTCAATTTACTAAATATGTTACTAAAAATATTATTGAGAAGTTTGATTAAAAAACTATTGAGTACTTAATTATGGATATGTTTCTGGATAAATTATGTTATTATTGAGCAAAAGTTATAATATTATTATCTCAAGTTGCACATGATCATTTCCTCAAGTGGGATAATCAGTGACACCCTTCATGTTAAATTGTAGCCAAGCTGTGTTCTTAGCTTGGCTTCACTTGGCTTATTTCTAGATAACGCAAGTTGGAAAGGACCAAATTAAGGAAACCAAATTCAATAGTTTTTCCTCTTTTTTTTTTCTTTTTTTGTGTCTGGTAGAAGAGACAGAGGAGATGAGTACTTTAAAGTAACAAGACTATCTGTACCTTTTGAGAAGAAAAAAAAATTGCAAAAAATGAGGATGTGTTTGTTTTATTTTTACGATAATGTTTTTATTTTCAATTTTTATTAATAAGTAGACAAATATCACTTTATTTTTTCTTATTTTAAAAAAATTGTACAGAAAACAATAAATTTGTACAAAAAATATCACCTTATATTTTGACGATGGTTGGTTGGTTTGGAGTATATGGAAATCGCGTTGGATTCACGTACCTCTTGAAACCATATATACTATATTTATAGTTACTTCGCAGTGGCAGTGCAACCCACGTTTTCTTCCTCTTTGTGATGCTAAACTAAAGTGTGTGTGTGTGACTGTGAGGTGCAGTGCAGTGCAGTGCAGTGAGTAATGGTAGAGGGTGAGTTTTCAGAATTTAGATATGCTGTCTAATGCCTAGTGGGTTTTAGGAAATGACCTCAAATTAATCACCCTTCTTTTGTTCACATACGCATCATATTCTGTTACAGTGCAGAATTTCAATTCTGACGAAAGCAGACCATACACACATGTTGATGTTGCTGCACATGTTGATTTGATTGACTTGTATGTTGTTTCTGGCATATTTGGATTTTGGGGTGTCTGCAATCACAACAAGGACTTTGCTTTTTCAATTGAATTAGATTCCTCTCGGAATTCAATTCTGATTCTCTCCCAGTTTTTGGGTTATTTCTTTCTCCTTTCTTGTCACTGTTTATATTTGAGTCGGTGTTGTCCAAATTCAGCTTCATACTGCTTCTGCTTCTGCATTTTCATCTCCATTTCTTGGTATGTCTCAACTATCTTGCATTTATGTTATCAATAGTGATGAACAAATCCGGTTGCTTTAATCCTTTCTCTCTTGTTTTCTGAGGTTGGAAACAAATAAGTGTATGTTTGGATACAAATGTAAGTTTATAACGATAAATCAAAGAGAGTTTAATTCAATGATAATATATAAGAAGCTCAATGTGTTCAACTAGAGAACAAGTTGCTTTTTAGTGTTATGTTTATTACTTCAGAGAGACAAATACTTTGGTCATGGTGCCTTGTCTTTTGTGGCAAGTACTCAGCACCCAGTGCTGATAAAGATTATTCAATTAGAATGATAATAATGAATGATTTTCTTTTCGTCTTTGGATAAACCATGATGATTATTGGTCAATTTTTTGGTTACTGTGTTTTATTTTATTTCTATTTGGACTATTATGATTATCTTATTTATATGTATCGAATATCTTGACTGTGTGTTGCTTTCAATAGTTTAGAGCAGGACGTGAATTATTACCTCAGTTTCACATGACTTGCATCTTCATCACACCATTACTTTTTTCTGTGTATATTTTATCGTAAGATGCGAATAGGAATGTTCCTAGGCAATAACTTTCATGAAAATTTTAGCGTCTTTAGAATCACTTTTAGCATCAAAATCACATCCACAGTTGCATATTTGTAAGCAATTTTCATGTTGCATCCAAGAAGACGTGATTTCAAAGGCACGCTTAATATATGCTAACCATTTAAAAGAATAGTATAAAATTTAGGCCATTTATTTTATTTAGATTCATAGATCAAATGATAAGAACTGAAGTGTGCTGTGAAAGTATTAGTTAAATATGTGATAAAGATCTTTGTGAGGTATTAGAATCAAATTCCATCTTCACTAATTTGCGTCACATGAGTAAAGCTTAATGTGACGTCCCCTCCTCAAGTGTAGTGTGTATGCCTTAGTGTGTAGGCCCGGGACCTAGCTGTGTGAGTTTATTTACAGTTGAAATCTGTAGAGTTTCCCAAATTCATTATTATCTATTGTGAAAAATAAGTGACGTGTGCTTGAAAGTTGAAACGGACTAGCTTTGTGCAAAGACTACATAATTAAAAATCATAAACTTGGAAGTGGGGAGCAAAGATTTTTATGATGATCCTCCTGCTTTGAATAATCATACACTTTGAATTTATCAACTACGCACACAGTTTTCTAAGAAGCCACTTTAGAAAGAGGACATGATGGTTTCTGTTATGTTTATTCAATTTATTGCATTTATAAATTATATAATAGAGTTAGTCTTATGGTGATGTGGGGCTTAGGGTAATTTTTGTGTGGATACTCTCGATATTTAAAAATCACATTGGGTTCCGGCTAATTTGAGTCGAGTTAGGAGGACTCATTTAAGGGGATAAAGCTCTCCCAACGTTTATTTTTTTTTCATTCACAAGATTCAAATTCGAAATCTTGCTTAAGGAGAACCAAGTTTCTTATCATTTAAATCAACCTCCTTACTTAGGGTACTCACGAAGGGCTTAGGGTCCACATATGCCATGTGGCATTCCAAACTATTTTATTTTGGGGCATAATCCAATTTTTTTAATGAATATATTGATTACCACATCGGTGATGCAGAACTTGATCTGCCTTCTGAAAAATGCATGTATCTTGTGCTAATCTAGGTGAAGCTCCGTGCTTTAGAATTCAGTCACAACCGCGTCCTATTACCTTCTGATAAGCTTAGTAAATTAGGCTGTGTTTGTTCATTGCATTAGATCTGGTGCCAATTTGAGTAGTTGGAGCAGTGAATGCTATGCTGTCTTAGCATGTTCTCTTTCATGCCTCCCAAGTGTTGCTCAAACAATTTGTTCATTATTTTTTTTTTTAAATGTTTTTAGTATGATTGCTGAGACAGTCCTGAAGTTAATAGATTAGATTCAGAGCTTGCCACTTGAATATAAAAGCAGAACAACTTGCCAGTTGGGGGAGCTCCATATATATTATTAAAAATAGGAAACACTCATTTCTTTTATGCGTGATAAATTGTCCAAATTAATTGCTAAAGTCACATTTTCAAGTGAATAATCTAAGGACAGCCATAGACAAGAGGCTCGTCAGATCAATACAACTTAATGGGGCACCGTGGAAGGCTCCCCTCATTCTGTAATTGGCAGATGAACTTGTAATAAAATATAATATTATGTGACAAGAAGTCATGATCCGCAACATAAGCCACGAGATATGTATTTGTCTAAATGCATAATTTATGTTCCTAAATATACGTGATCTTTAATTGACAATTATGAATCTGTGGAAGCAATGAAATGTATGAAACATAATTAAATATCAAACGACTAATCACATAATTTTTTTTGCTTAAAGAGTTGAACTTTGTCTCTTTGTTAGAGTATCTACATTTCTTCCTCACCTGGACCTTGCCTCCTCAGATAATTTTGGAGCCATTGAAAGTGCATCTTAAACTTTCTGTCCATAGAGATTCCAAAATAGTTGGCCATTCTTGATGTTGTACAAAGGTGATTTCCCTGAGATTCTTCTTAGAACCTTTTAGCAAACACTTTAACCAATATTATTCCATAGCGTGTACATAAAAAGGGTACTGGCTATACAATTCATTCATAAGCTGTTTAAGAAAATTGTATATAAGGTTACCTGAATACATCAACTTTGAATTCCATAATAGAAGGAATATCAAACTATATTCTAATCCCAAGGTGCATGCTAGGTCTCTCTCTCATTTTTTCTTCATGGAGATGTGAAAGTAGCTAGAACACAAAACACATACACTCACTGCTGAACAAGATCATTAGAGCAAAATTAGTACTTTTTTTCTCCTATTGAATGTTCTTGTCGGATATTGCACTAAAGAGGCAACAAGGCGATTTATGCCTCTGATAAATGACACCAAAACCATGCCTTATAACAACTAATTATATATAGCCTTTATAAGAGAGTAGATATCATTTTTTTTTTTCCTGTCATCATACTCTTTCATGATATGGCACATTGCTGGCACTTATCCATTTTGTTGGTCCCATATGGTCATCACCAAACTCTTACTAGTTTATATTGTTGACATTGACTTGAGCTGGCTCTTGTGTATCTCTTGCTATAAACATAAGTACATATGGATATGTTTTCATCTTCCATACGGTTTCTATAGTGCCAATAATAGTAATACTGCAAGATTTGTTTACAGAGTTTTTTAAATCTCTGACTAAAATATTGAATATTGTGTCGGTCCTTCCAGTTGCCAAAGGGAACAATGAATGCACTAGCAGCCACCAACAGGAACTTTAAGTTGGCCACCAGGCTTCTAGGATTGGATTCCAAGCTTGAGAAAAGTTTACTGATTCCATTCAGGGAAATCAAGGCAAGTTAAATTGGATCTAATGTTTCTCATGTATTTGTTATGGCAAATTAGTTTACTATAATTTTTCCTGTTCTGTTTCATATAGTTCATCAACTCTAGTTCTAAATAATGTTCCGTGAAAATGCAGGTCGAATGTACCATACCTAAAGACGATGGAACGTTGGCATCTTATGTTGGGTTTAGGATTCAACATGATAATGCTAGAGGCCCTATGAAAGGAGGAATCAGATACCATCCTGAGGTTATTTATATTCTAACACTCAAAAGCCTTAATAACCAACTACTTCAGGGTTTATGGTTGTGGTACATATATGCATTCTTTGGAGAGTAAATACGCAATCTGGTCTCTAAAATTGTAGAGTCGTATCAATTTAGTCCCCACATTATCAATATTTCAAAATAATTCTGGAATTTCAGAAAGTTAATCAGATTTGTCTCTCCGTTGGTATTTGAATGGACTATAATGACATTAAGTTGGTAATGTCAGGGATACATTTGAAACTAAGTGAATAATGTCAGGTATGTATTTGCTAACGAATCCAAATGGAGGGACGAACCTGATTAACATTTTGCAATTTCAAGTATCATTTTGCAATATTGATAATATGAGGGACTAAGTTGATACGACCCTACAATTTTAGGGACCAGATTGAGTATTTACTTATTCTTTTGATCGAGGAAAAAAGTAAAGTTCACAACCCTGACTTGCTATTAGATTTTTGTCAATGATTAATTATATTTTGGTTTCTTCCCCTTAAATTTGTATAACTTGGGCAAAAATATAACAAATTTTAGGATGATTCAACTGAATAACCATATGTTTAATAAAAACAACTACTTGATTGAAAATTTAAAAATGTTCTATGAACTAGTTCCTGGAATTGTTTTAGTAAGATTTTACTAATTATCTCTATAAGAATTGTTTATTTAAAAGTTCTAACTCTGAATGAATTATTGAATTAACTAGGTTGACCCAGATGAAGTGAATGCTTTAGCACAACTAATGACATGGAAAACAGCTGTAGCAAATATACCATATGGTGGTGCCAAAGGAGGAATAGGGTGTAACCCAGCAGAACTAAGTTTGTCTGAGTTAGAAAGACTTACCAGAGTCTTTACCCAGAAAATTCATGATCTGATAGGAATTCACATAGATGTGCCTGCACCTGATATGGGAACAGGACCACAGGTCAGTACAAAGATTTATATGGGGAATATGCTTCTGATTATTTAAGATTATACTTTTGCTCATGACATGATTATGTTATTGTTATTTTATATTGGACTTAAATATGTACTAACATGATTTTGGAACTTAATATGCATCAACTGCATGGTTATGCATGCAGACTATGGCATGGATACTAGATGAGTATTCCAAATTTCATGGCTACTCTCCTGCAGTAGTGACCGGAAAACCTCTAGTAAGTAATTGTTTATGTTCATTTTAATGGTCATTGAAACTGACACCAACCCATGCCTAGCAAACCATTCCTTTTTCTTTATGTTTTTTTCTTTGCCAAATTAGGATCTTGGTGGATCTCTAGGCAGAGATGCAGCTACAGGACGAGGAGTCCTCTTTGCAACAGAGGCTTTGCTTAATGAATATGGGAAGAGTGTATCTGGACAACGATTTGTCATACAGGTACTTGTTGCGTTGTGCCTTGTATATTGCTCCGTTTTGAGGGTGTTTGGAAGAGCTTACGAAGAGGTTATTTGAGTTTATCTTATCATATACGCACTTAAGCAGGTGTTTGGAGGAGCTTATGTAAATAGTTTAAGACCTTACTATAAACTCTTTTTAGTTTATTTCAATAAGCTTGTGAGAGAAGTTTATGAAATAAACTAAAAAGAGCTTATTGGAAGTTCGTAAACTCTCATGTGATAAGCGTTTATTGAATAAGTGCTTAATTAACCCAAACACACTCTTGACCTCTATGCTTGTGAAAGTAGCATCCATTCCATGTTAATATGGCTGGATTGAGGCCCCCAAGAGAACAATAGGTTAAAAATGATGCTCAAAGTAATGGTTAATGAAAAAATAACTGGTAATAATAACAAAGAACTTATGAACCTTTGGGTTGTTGCCTAAAGCCTATAGGAAAAGAATGAAGTATTAGCTTTATAGATAGTAAAGGGTGAAACTGTTCCAAAGAAGTTCATGAAATTAGTATTTTTGGATGAATATGAGATATAAATATAATCATGCTACCATATTGGTGTATGTCTTCAGGGTTTTGGAAATGTGGGATCTTGGGCTGCCCAATTAATTAGTGAGAGTGGTGGAAAAGTTATTGCTGTGAGTGACATAACTGGAGCCATAAAGAACAGCAAAGGTATTGACACCCCAAGCCTACTCAAGCATTCCAGAGAGCACAGGGGAGTAAAAGGATTTCATGGTGGTGATCCAATTGATCCTAAGTCAATATTGGTTGAAGACTGCGATGTTCTAATCCCAGCAGCTCTTGGGGGTGTCATCAATAGGTAATTTTCCTAACTCAACTACAAAGGTCATTTGTTGCAAACTAATGCAGACAAGAAGCACCTCAAAATACTATGATTATTTTAACAAATTGCGTAGTACTATGTCATCATCATAACTTACTTGAAAGCAAACATCAAATTGAACCACCCATTTTTCTTTGTAGTTTAGTACCTTTATGACAAATGCTAGTCAATTGCTTTTTTTTTTTTTTTTTTTGCTTAAATTTATGGTCCTACCAATGTTCTAAAGGTGAATTATAAAAAGGGTTGGTCTAAAGCTAATTCCTTTTTTTTTTTTTTTTGCTACTTTTGGTATGGTTGAAGGGAAAATGCAAATGAAATCAAAGCCAAATTTATTGTTGAAGCAGCCAATCACCCAACTGACCCAGAGGCTGATGAAGTTAGTTTATATTTTCTCTTTCCTTCCATTTTACAAAAAATAATGAAGAAAAAAAGAAGAAGATATGCACTGTTATTCACTACCATCCTAATTGCAGATTCTGAAGAAGAAAGGTGTTGTGATCCTCCCAGACATATATGCAAATTCAGGAGGCGTTACAGTTAGCTACTTTGAGTGGGTTCAGGTAACTATTTTATAAATCAATTCAAATTTTAATTAATGTGATTTGAAATCAATTTCAATTTCAAAAAAATAATTACAATTCCAATTTTGGAAGTCAAATCAAATCATTTCCAATTTAATTGATTCCAAACACTACCATAATGAATGGTACATTTCACAGAGATGCTCTAGTATCAATTCAATTAAGAGTTTAATTTTGATATACACGTCATCACATGTGTGAGATTTTTAAGGTAGTTATTATAAGAGTTAAACATTTTCAATGATATGACAATATATGATTAGTTGATAATATTAAAAATCTTTATATTGACAGTGCATTATAATTAAATCCTTCGATGAATGCACTCTATGTAGTCCTTTAATGGTGATCTTGTAATACACAGAACATCCAAGGGTTTATGTGGGATGAGGAGAAAGTGAACAATGAGCTAAAGAACTACATGACCAAAGGTTTCAAAGATGTGAAGGACATGTGCAAAACCCATGATTGTGATCTTCGTATGGGTGCCTTCACATTGGCAGTTAACCGTGTAGCACGGGCTACTGTTCTTAGGGGTTGGGAAGCTTGAGATTACACTGCTACTGCTATGAATAAGAGCTCCAGTCTTCAACAACACTTGACAATTCTTGCTACCACAAAATATTTTGTTACTTGATGTGTTGAGTGAATTATATTTTTCAGCCCAAGTTTCCTTGGATGCATTTATGTCTGATTTATCAAAGAAAAGGGCCTATATACTACGCTTGGATTGATATTCCTTTTGCTGTTAGTGTATACATGTTTATACACAACAGCCTAAAATGCCAAAGAATTAAAAAATTGGAGCAGCTTTTCAAAATGCAATTGTCATTAAATTTCACATACTTTATATAAACTTATTTAATTTTTATTTTTATATCTTAAAATTCAAAAACTCAAGGTATCATGTTAATTGAATTGTTAATTTATAATAATTAAACTTTGACAAGTTTTTCTTTCAAACTAAGAGCATATATGCTTCCAACATACGTGGCACTTATATTCAGCTTTTATGAATTTCATCAGATATAAACTAATTTACGTTCCTTTTAGAAGTATGGCATTCTATAAAACTTTAGTAAATATTGGCTCATTATACAATGCGCATTCGAAATTAATGTGCATGGATGCACACCCACCCTTTGCTACTTGTAGCTACCGGTTGCTACCTGTAGCAGTTGGCTAAGTTTAAGAGATCTCGTTGCTGAGATCGTTACGAAGATCAAAGGTCACCGACACCAACAAATTTTTGAGATATTTGAGGATTTTTTCGGTGAGGGATTTGAGGTCGCCGAGCTTCAGAATTGATCCTTCTAACAAGTAGGTCCATGGAGAACTTGTTTCGGAAAAGGATGAGGCTCTGCATTTATGAGCAGTTGGATTAGGTTTCAAGAATGGGGTCCGAGAGGTAGTTGTCAAATAGATCAAGGGTTTGGAGGTGGCAAAGATTGCAGACAGAAAGAAGTTTCCAAAGATGTTAGTGTCGTGGAGGAAGACACTATGTAATGCAGTGGCTTTGAAGATGGGGGAAGAGATGAGTCGAGGATGGCGTGTGATAGGTTCTGAACAATCTTAAACTGAATAATACTAGAAATTATATTGAAGAACAACGATGACAGTATTGAAGAACGAGGGTAACCGAAAGAAAAAGAAAGAAAAATCTGATAGACAAGTATCTATCAGCCCTTAGCCAAATGGCTCCCTCACCAGAGAAGATTCTTGGTGATCCCTCTCTTTCCTATAACAGAATTCATCATGCTCTCTCTCCTCTGCCTCTTAGGCCTTATATAATTAACTCATTACATGTCATTCCCCTCCCTCTCTTGCCAACTCAGCCCTTCTATTTTTGTTGTTATCTTTCCTATAGTAGACTTGCCAAACCTTGGGCCTATTCTCCATATTTGGTACCAGCTGGCCCAATCTCGATTCCTATCAATACCGCCCCCTATAGTAGCAGCCTTGTCTTCAAGGCTGAAATAGGGAAACTGGTTACTCAAATTCTCTTCATCCTCCCAAATGGCATAGATCACTTCCAAGCCTTTCCACTGCACTAAATATTGTCTATATTTGTTGCTACCCTTTATAACCCTACTAGCAATCAGGTTTGGGCTTGATGTGTCTTGAATTAGACCCAAAGAAGTTTAAACTTGAATCAGACTCTGGAGAAAATGTTTCCTGAAGCTAGGTGTATTCCTATTTGCAACACCACAAGGATCACAACCATTGCCATACCGATTGGTAATTTGGTCCTTATCTTGCATACCCTCCCACATCCTTGGAATGTCCTGATATTTCTGTAGAATATCTGCCCATGTGCAATCTTTCATTGGTACTTTTGTCACTAGCTTCTTTATGACTGAAGGATGAAGCATCAATGCTTGTTTCAGAGGATCAAACGAAGAAGCATTTACAGAATCAACAATACCAACATGTTTGGAGGCCTCATGCTCAAGGTAAAAGCAACAAATGGCAAGCACGCTTCTATAATCTCGAAGTGGCGTGAAAATGGGATGCCATGGATATTCAAGCGCATATAGACACCTAGCAATAACATCTATAGACCTCTTTTGCTCACCCAATATCTTGAAATATTTCCAATTTTCTGCAAGAACGTGCAAGTTCCCCAGCTTTGATTTAGCCTTACAGCTCTTGCTTACATGCCCATGCTGCCTTGATACCTCTAGATCATTGTTGACACATTGCTTTTCTAGAAATGTGAACCTCTGTTGTGTGCCCTCAAAAACAGGGGTTGTATCATTATCCAAGAACAACACCTTTTTGAGCTTTGGAAAATTGTAGAACGGGTAGAAGAGGAGATGGTTTAACACCTCTTTCACAACTACAGCTGTAAGGTACAATAGAAGACAACAAATCTCCTTTCTGTAAGGTACTTGGGCTTGGCTCAGTAAGCCCAAAGAGGTTGGTTGCAGAAATAATAAAAAACCTGGAATTCTTTGGGTTGGGTCTTGACCCATTATTATTATTATTATTATTATTATTATTATTATTATTATGTCTAAAATAAAACCCTTCTGACATAATGCCCCTTTTCCCCCTCCATGTTTCTCATTTGCCAGAAGCAATTCGCATGAGGAAAACATGGCGGTTGTCGACACCCATGGTTGTTCCGCCGATAGAGGACCACTAACCACCACCTGTGATTTGGTGTCTGGAGGCTCCGGCGGTGGAAGCTTGACCAGGCCTCTTGACAACCCAACCTCTGCCACTGCAAGTGACCCACAATCCTCCACCGATGCGTCAGGATCCGGCGGCTCCGGCGGTGCCGACGGCAGCGTCGTGGTCGACCTGAACTCAGCCGTCCTGGGTGGCAAAAGAAGCTTGAGCATGCCATGTGGCACCCCAGCCCCCGCCTCTGCTAGCGACCCACCCTCCTTCATGTACACATCCAGATCTGGTGGTTCCAACGGCTTTGGTGGCGTTGGGGGCATAGCCGAGCCACCAGCAGCTTGGATGTCCATTGCTGCCATGTGCAATTCCCGATATGACAATTTCGATGACGGCACAATGCTGACCGAAATACTCGGGGACCAAGAACCGATTTCGTCACCACCACACTTCAACTTCTCATCACTCTTTGTCATTTTTCCCAACATATGTTGGTTGCTCCTTTTCACCTCCTCGACCATTCTCTTCCTCTCAACCGAGTGCTCCACGAAATCGATGGGTAATTCAACATTCTTCGCGAACAACCGGGAGTCATCGAATGGGAATCTCCCGATGAGTTCTTAGATGTCACCGACCCATCTTCTCTTCTCTTCCCCACTGCCTTGCTCAGCTCCGACAACACTGTGTTTTTCTTTTGAAGCTGGCCCACGAGCAACAGAATTGCTCCCTTGACTTCACCCACTTCAGCTCTCATATGGCGCATCTGAGCTTCCAAAACGTCCATACGTCCAGACTTTTTTTTTTGGGGTATCAACGACTCTATCCGGCAGGTCTGACCAATTGATAGGTTCTGAATAATCTTAAACTGAATAATACTAGAAATTATATTGAAGAACAACGATAACAGTATTGAAGAACAAGGGTAACCGAAAGAAAAAGAAAGAAAAATCTGATAGACAAGTATCTATCAGCCCTTAGTCAAATGGTTCCCTCACCAGAGAAGATTCTCGGTGATCCCTCTCTTTCCTATAACAGAATTCATCATGCTCTCTCTCCTCTGCCTCTTAGGCCTTATATAACTAACTCATCACATGTCATTCCCCTCCCTCTCTTGCCAACTCAGCCCTTCTATTTTTGTTGTTATCTTTCCTATAGTAGACTTGCCAAACCTTGGGCCTATTCTCCATATTTGGTACCAGCTGGCCCAATCTCGATTCCTATCAGCATGGGTTTGGAGGTTAAGGCGACATTGGTAGAGAAGGTTGCTGAGTTCCGATGGCGCTGGCCATAAAGGCCATTGCTGCAAAGGGAAACACTATGTGGGGCTCAATTTCGCCGAAGACGTTGGTGCAGGTGATACCGATCCACTAGCACGAAGTGTTGTCGTCGTCGTTCCAATCAAAGAATGTGACGGCATTGTTGACATCAACGATGAATTTTAGAGTGAAGCTCGAAGTTGTCAGAGTAGGGAGAAACAACGGTACAAAAGAATCATCGAATTTCTTGATCCAATCGTATCCGTCCAACTCATTTATTTACTCAAATTTCATTTGCAGCCATTCCATCTATTCTGCCCATCCATGTGCACTAATTTTGATTGTGCACCATATAATGAGCTATAAATATTACTATATCATTCAACAGACTTTTGATTCGTCTATCAAATCTAATCCCAACAAATGCATGCTTTGCAAATAAATAGCAATTATTAAAAAGTTGAACATATATTATGTGCAATTGACACCACCGATTGTATTGGAATAGTTTTTTTTAATGCAAATGCATGTAAAATCTGAATATCGATGATGTGAACCAGTGAATGCACAATGTTCAACTTTCCTGTACCTTACAACATTTCTCCTCTGGAATGGTCAAGGCTAAAGAGTTGGCCAATCCAAAGGGAAATTGCCTTGAACATATGAAGACTCACTTACAGCTTTGTAAAAAAGTAATCATATCATGTATAACCAAAAACTAATTCGTGGTAGCATCTTCGTTATGCAAGGTTTTAAAAAGGACAAGACTTAGGTACTATTCTATGGGCGCATGTGTTGTTTTCCAATAAAAATAGATTATATGTAATAGTTGTTACTCATATTATATTTTCATTGATGAGATGTTACATATGTCTTCTTCTCATTGAAAAACAACACCACAAGCGTCTATAAAACTGCACCTTAAGTTGTCGTTTAAAAAATCAACATAATCAAAGTACCATTTGGATGGAAACTGTGCAACTCAACCCACATTGCAACCAATACATGGATATAATCAAGCAACATGCAATGGAACAACACAAAACATAAGAAAGAATAAAGTCAATGTTGCATCAAATCTTCAATTGGTCACCCTATGCCATCTTCAAAGCAAAATGATTGAGGCACCCATGAAATAAACATTACATAAAATTCCCCTAAAATCTCCCCCTTCCCCTGAAACCACCACCCTGTCCACCACCTCTAGGAGGACCACCTCTCCCACCCCTTGGGCCACCCCTTCCACAAAAACCACCACCTCCACGACCACCTCTGCCTCCACCACGACCTTTTCCGCCTCCACCTCTAGTAGCTTGTCCCCTGCAACAATAATCAGCAAATCATGTACTCCAATGACTTCCAATAATTTTAATACCCTTCAAAACCACCAAAAATCAATAAATAATTGGCAGTATGGGAACATCAACCTATTTCACCCATTTCAAATTCACTGAAAACTTAGAATGGTGAAAACGAGGAAGTGTTCAAAAAATTTACAAAGACAGCTGGTCCCCATACTTTGGGTTTATTCCTAAGTTGGTCCCTTTACTTAGAAACTTTTTTAAATTAGTCCTCCTAATTGTAAATGCTTTTAAGTTAGCCCCTACTGTCAACAAAATTATAACAAGGTTTTGACTTGCTATCTCAACTACAAAAGGGCATGTCAATTTCTGTTACCTACGTAGGATACACCTTAATCCCAAGGTGCATGCTAGGTCTCTTTAACATTTTTTCTTCATGGAGATGTGAAAGTAGCTAGAACACACAACAGGTACACACTCCCTGCTGAACAAGATCATTTGAGAAAGATTAGTAATTTTTTTTTTCTCCTATTGAATGTTCTTGTTGGATATTGCACTAAAGAGGCAACAGGGCGATTTATGCCTTTGATAAATGACACCAAAACCATGCCTTATAACAACTAATTATATATAGCCTTTATAAGATTATACTTTTGCAGTTTTGCTCGTGACATGTTTATGTTATTGTTATTTTATATTGGACTTAAATATGCACTAACATGATTTTGGAACTTAATATTCAATTATTCATCAACTGCATGGTTATGCATGCAGACTATGGCATCGATACTAGATGAGTATTCCAAATTTCATGGCTCCTCTCCTGCAGTAGTGACTGGAAAGCCTGTTGTAAGTAATTGTTTGAGTTCATTTCAATGCAATGGTCATTGAAACTGACACCAACCCATGCCTAACAAACTATTCCTTTTTTTTCTTTTCAAATTAGGATCTTGGTGGATCTCTAGGCAAAGATGCGGCTATAGGACGAGGAGTCCTCTTTGCAACAGAGGCTTTGCTTAATGAATATGGGAAGAGTGTATCTGGACAACGATTTGTCATACAGGTACTTGATGTGTTGTGCCATGTATATTGCTCCATTTTGGGGGCGTTTGGAAGAGCTTACGAAGAGCTTATTTTAGTTTATTTTATCATATACGCACTTAAGTAAGTGTTTGGAGGAGCTTATAAAAATAGTTTAAGACCTTACTATAAACTCTTTTTATTTTATTTCAATAAGCTTATCAGAGAAGTTTGTGAAATAAACTAAAAAGAGCTTATAGGAAGGTCGTAAACTCTCTTGTGATAGGCGCCTAATTAACCCAAACACACCCTTGACCTCTATGCTTGTGAAAGTAGCATGCATTCCATGTTATTATGTCTGGACTGAGGCCCCCAAGAGAACAATAGGTTGAAAATGATGCTCAAAGTAATGGTTAATGAAAAAATAACTGGTAATAATAACAACTGAACCTTTGGGTTGTTGCCTAAAGCCTACAGGAAAAGAATGAAGCATTAGCTTTATAGATAGTAAAGGGTGAAACTGTTCCAAAGAAGTTCGTGAAATTAGTATTTTTTGATGAATACGAGATATAAATAGGTAATTTTCCTAACTTAACTACAAAAGTTATTTGTTGTAAACTAATGCAGACAAGAAGCACCTCGAAATACTACGATTATTTTAACAAATTGCATAGTACTATGGGCCTGTTTGGTAAAATTAGTTGTTAGCGGATAAGCTCGCTGATAGCGGATAGCTTATAGCAGATAGCGGATGAGGTAGCTGATAGCGGATAGCGAATAAGCTAGCTTATTTTCTGTGGAAGTGTTTGGTAAAACTAGCGGTTGAACTAGCTGAAAAATATAAAAAGACATAAAAGGATATCTTCATTAATGATTTTACATAAAAGAGAGAGAAGAGAATAAAGGTAGAATTACATGTAGGTAATAAGGATAAAAGTGAAAAGAAAAATGAAACGCTATAAGCTATAAGCTCAAACGCTACTTCAAGTAGCGTCTGGAAAAAACGTTATAAGCTCGTGAAAAAACACTATAAGCTCGTGGCAGAAGCGCTTACCAAACGAGGCTACTTTCTCATCCGCTATAAGCTATCCGCTATAAGCTCATAAAATTGCCTTGCCAAACAGGCTCTATGTCATCATCATAACTTACTTGAAACCAAACATCAAATGGAACCACCCTTTTTTCTTTGTAGTTTAGTACCTTTGTGACAAATGCTAGCCAATTGCTTTTTTTTTTTTTTTGTTGCTTAAATTTATGGTCTACCAATGTTCTAAAGGTGAATTATAAAAAGAGTTGGTCTAAAGCTAATTCCTTTCTCTTTGCTACTTTTGGTATGGTTGAAGGGAAAATGCAAATGAAATCAAAGCCAAATTTATTGTTGAAGCAGCCAATCACTCAACTGACCCAGAGGCTGATGAAGTTAGTTTATATTTTCTCCTTCCTTCCATTTTTCAAAAAATAATGAAGACAAAAAGAAGAAGATATGCACTGTTATTCACTACCATCCTAATTTGCAGATTCTGAAGAAGAAAGGTGTTGTGATCCTCCCAGACATATATGCAAATTCAGGAGGCGTTACAGTTAGCTACTTTGAGTGGGTTCAGGTAACTATTTTATAAATCAATTCAAATTTTAATTAATGTGATTTTAACTCATTTCCAATTTTAGAAGTCAAATCAAATCATTTCCAATTTAATTGATTCCAAACACTACCATAATGAATGGTATATTTCACAGAGATGCTCTAGTATGTGTGGAAGTTTTACAATTCAATTAAGAGTGTAATTTTGACACACGCATCATCACATGTGTATGACTTTTAAGGACTGTAAGAGTCAAACATTTTCAATGATATGACAATATATGATTAGTTGATAGTGTTAAAAATCTTTATATTGACAGTGCATTATAATTAAATCCTTCGGTGAATACACTCTATGTAGTCCTTTAATGGTGATCTTGTAATACACAGAACATCCAAGGGTTTATGTGGGATGAGGAGAAAGTGAACAATGAGCTAAAGAACTACATGACCAAAGGTTTCAAAGATGTGAAGGACATGTGCAAAACCCATGATTGTGATCTTCGTATGGGTGCCTTCTGATAATCCTGTGGTTTATCTGTTTTTCTTGTACCTTTTGATGAGGATTTAGCCATCTATGTCCAACTTATAACATTGTTTTGCCTCAATTAACTTGGATTTGATGGTTGTAGCATGCTTTGTTTCAATTGACATAATTTCCTTGTGTTTGATTACATTTCTGAGTTTTTTTTGGGATCTCATTCATAGTATTTTGTTTTGCAGTGATTAATGAAGATTGGGACCTGATAAGCTTCAGAATATAATCAATGAACGAGCTAGCATAGCTGTTAGACCGGTAAAAGTTCGAAGAAGCATCTACATAAAGGAGAAGCCGCTGACTTCGTATCGCTGGGCGGCCATATGACCGCTGAGCGGTTGGCCCCAGCTTTCACACTACTGCTCACTGACTTCGTACCGCTGGGCGGCCATATGACCGCTGAGCGGTGATCCCCAGTTTTCGCAATGCTGCTCACTGACTCATACCGCTGGGCGGTGAGTTTACCGCTGGGCGGTGCTAGGGTCGCAGGCCCATTTATCAGTTGGCCCATTTGCACATCAGAAAACCCTTTCTATTCTAATTTTGGGGGGTTTTAAAGGGGGGACACGAGATTAGAGGGGGCTGGACCCTAATTTGGAAACCTTGTGGTGGCTTGGAGTGGAGAAAAGTGGAAGCTTGGATCATCTTTCATAGTTCATCATGGAGTTTTCTCTTTTCTTTTTTGTTATAGTTTCTCTCTTTAGTTCTATGTTTAGCTAAACCTGCCCTTGTTGGGATTAAGTGGATTTTGATGGATTTTGCTTGTATTTGACTTGGATATTATGCATGACTTCTTCTATTTTGAGTTTATCATCTTTATTCTTAAAGCTTTCTAGGGTTTGATCATCCTTGGAATGATTTATTTGGTTTATGCTTTGAATGAGAGTTTGAAGTATGAATTTCTTTAGGATTATGAACCTTGAGATTCTTGAACTAGGAATAGTTTTTGAATGCTTGTTATCTTTTGGATTCTTGAACTTCATGATTTTTCCCTTTTTGAGATACCTAAGGAATTAGGGATTTAAATTAGGAATTAAAGTTCTTTGGCCTAAGGAATTGGGTTTTGGAAAATTAGGAGAATCCGATAACAAAATAGGTGAACCATTTTTGTATTAACCCCAATTAAAGTGCAGCAGATGAAGTCAAATGAAACTTAATCCCAACTCTTTCCTCTAATTGAATTTCAACCCTTTCTGCGTTCTAAGTGTTTGTTAAGTTGTCAAAGCGAAAATTACTAAAATTCTGTTCTTGTGTTTATCTTTTGCGCTTTGTGAATCTGCCTGAGCTCCCTTTGAACCAAAATATTCGTTTAAGTAGTAGTTGAATTCGAGAATTGATATTTGGCATTCGATCCCTGAGAACGATATCCGGTTTCACCGTTTTTATTACTTGCAACGATCCGGTACACTTGCCGTGATCCCATCATCTTCACATTTGCAGTTAACCGTGTAGCACGGGCTACTGTTCTTAGGGGTTGGGAAGCTTGAGATTACATTGCTGCTGCTATGAATAAGAGCTCCGGTCTTCAGCAACACTTAATAATTCTTGCTACCACAAAATATTTTGTTACTTTATGTGTTGAGTGACTTATATTTTTCTCTCCAAGTTTCCTTGGATGCATTTATATCTGATTTATCAAAGAGAAGGGCCCATCTACTACGCTTGGATTGATATCCCTTTTGCTGTTAGTGTATAAATGTTTATACACTAACAACCTTACAATGCCAAAGAATAAAAAAATTGGAGCAGCTTTTCAAAATGCAATTGTCATTCATAAACTCAAGGTATCATGTTAATTGAATTGTTAATTTATAATAATTAAACTTTGACAAGTTTTTCTTTCAAACTATGAGCATATATGCTTCCAACATACATGGCACTTGTATTTAGCTTTTATGAATTTCATATGATATAAACTAATATATGTTTGTTTTAGAAGTTGCGCATGGATGCACACCCTTTGCTACTTGTAGTTATTGGTTGCTACCTATAGCGGTTGGTTTAAGGGATCTCGTCGCTGAGATCATTACAAAGATCAAAGCTCACCATCACCGACAAAATTTTGAGAGATTTCGGGATTTTTTCGACGAGGGATTTGAGGTCGTCGATTTGCTTTGGAATTGATTGATCCTTCTAACAAATAGGTCCATGCAGAGGTCAAGTTGGACGAGGCACTGCATTTAGGAGGGAGAAACAACAGTGCGGAAGAAGAATCGGATTTCCTGATTCCACATCCAATTCATTTATTTACTCAAATTTCATTTGCAACAATTCAACCTATCCTGCCCATCCATGCTCAGTAATTTTGATTGTGCACCATATAATGAGCTATAAATACTACTATATCATTTAATAGACTTTTGATTCATGTATCAAATCTAATCCCAAAGAAAGCAAACTTCGCAACAAAAAAAAAAAGCTAATAATTAAAAGGTTGAGCATATTTTGCAATTGAGGCCACCGATTGTATTGAAAGAGTTTTAATGCAAATGCGTGTAAAATCTGAATAGCGGTGATGTGAATCAGTAAATGCACAATGTTCAACTTTCCTGTACCTTCTAACATTTCTCCTCTAGGATGCTCAAGGCTAAAAAGTTGGCCAATCCAAAGGAAAATTGCCTTGAACATATGAAGACTCACTTACAGCTTTGTAAAAAAGTAATCATATCATGTATAACCAAAAACTAATTCGTGGTAGCATCTTCGTTATGCAAGGTTTTAAAAAGGACAAGACTTAGGTACTATTCTATGGGCGCATGTGTTGTTTTCCAATAAAAATAGATTATATGTAATAGTTGTTACTCATATTATATTTTCATTGATGAGATGTTACATATGTCTTCTTCTCATTGAAAAACAACACCACAAGCGTCTATAAAACTGCACCTTAAGTTGTCGTTTAAAAAATCAACATAATCAAAGTACCATTTGGATGGAAACTGTGCAACTCAACCCACCTTGCAACCAAGATATGGATATAATCAAGCAGCATGCAATGGAACAACTCAAAACATAAGAAACAATAAAGTCAATGTAGCATCAAATCTTCAATTGGTCACCCTATGTTATCTTCAAAGCAAAATGATTGAAGCACCCATGAAATAAACATTACATAAAATTCCCCTAAAATCTCCCCATTCCCCTGAAACCACCTCCCCGTCCACCACCTCTAGGAGGACCACCTCTCCCACCCCTTGGGCCACCCCTTCCACGAAAACCACCACCTCCACGACCACCTCTGCCTCCACCACGACCTCCTCCGCCTCCACCTCTAGTAGCTTGTCCCCTGCAACAATAATCAGCAAATCATGTACTCGAATGACTTCCAATAATTTTAATACCCTTTAACAAAACCACCAAAAATCAATAAATAATTGGCAGAATGGGAACATCAACCTATTTCACCCATTTCAAATTCACTGAAAACTTAGAATGGTGAAAACGAGGAAGTGTTCAAAAAAATTACAAAGACAGCTGGTCCCCATACTTCGGGTTTATTCCTAAGTTGGTCCCTTCACTTAGAAACTTTTTAAAATAAGTCCTCCTAATTGTAAATGCTTTTAAGTTAGACCCTACTGTTAACAAAATTATAACAAGGTTTTGACTTGCTATCTCAAGTCTCAACTACAAAAGGGCATGTCAATTTCTGTTACCTACGTAGGATACACCTTAATGGTGTTGTAATTTCCATCTGATAGCAGAGACTGATTTTAAAATGTTTACAAGGACTCGTTTAAATAATTTTTAAGCACAAACAGACCTAAACTATAGGGACCAAAACTATATTTTAACCAAAGAGAAATAAGTGTTATTAATTGGGCACTGATTAGCCCTTCTCTATCTTCATCTACTTTCCAGTGCACATTCATGTGAGTGTGTTTTTATGAACAACCGCAGATCAAACTAACTGTACAATATTTTGACAGAGGTGCAAAGAGAACATACTTTGGTTGTGAAAGAAATCTTGCAAGAGGCAACAGTTTCCTCGGGTCAATATAGAACTTGTCACCAGCTGAATACGAGTTAGCAACAATACCTTCCATCATTTTAACTGAAAAGTACTGGAATTTCACAAATGAAGCAGAAAATCACATCACAACACCGACAACAGACACAAAAAACTTGAAAGAATAAGCATGTTAAAATACACAATAAGAGAAACTCACAGACTCATTGATGGGGCCAAATATTTCATCAACTTTACCAATCTGAGTCATGTTTTGCAGATATATAGGAGCATTAAAAAAGGGAATTTTCTCATTCGTAAGCTTTGTCACTGCATCTCCCTCACATGCATGCATAAACGTTGAGACCTCTGCATACATCAAATCAAAAAACCTCATCAAAAAACACACACCATTCACTTGCTTTCCCTAAAAGGACAAATTAGAAAATAACAAACCCAACAAAAACATTTTTTTTTCTTAGCTGACTTTTAAATATAAAGTTTGAATCTTTTACCAGAAATCCTCAAAACCCAAAAAATGAAATCAAGAACAAACAAACATTAACACCACAAAAGCACGAGACTTTTTCATCTTCAGACACTATTGTGAAATACCCAACAGAGAAAGCATAAAACTTTAAGTGTTTCCTACCTACGACTTCAGAAGGTGGCCCTTCATCGCGAAAGCCGCCACCTCGGCCTCCGCCGAAACGACCCCCGCCACCTCTGCCTCCGCCGAAACGGCCACCGCCGTCACGACCACCTCTGAAACCGCCGTCACGTCCACCTCTGAAACCGCCGCCTCTGCCGCCGCCTCTAGGGGGTCTCATTGTTTTAGAAATCAGAGAGTGTGGTTGTTGCTCGCGAGCTTCAACAAATGGGTGTTGGCAAAAGGGTGCGTTTGGGGTTTAGGGTTTTTGATGCGTATAATGACTAATTTAATGTTTTGGGCCCGTGCTTGGGTTTTTAGGGACCAACCAGTTCTTACAATTGGACCCACGGCCCAGTTCAAATATGGGCTCCCTCTCAATAAACTATGACAGATGCTATTTCGTAGGAATAGCATGTAATTGATTGATTAGGAATTGATTATCAACCAATAAAAAAATCAAGTTAAATGAGAATCATGGAAGTTAAGAAAATGAAATATAAAAGGAAGCACTTTTGTACAATTGTACGAGAAAATCGTTTCATAATAAGGGTGTGATTGGGTAAGGGCTGTTTGGATTGGCTTATAAACAGCTTATTGGAGCTTATCTACTGCCATTAGTGCTTGTCAGAGTGTTTGAGAGAGCTTATGGAAACAGCTTATGATATGTCCATAAGCTATTTTCAGCTTATTTTGATAAGCTCTCCAGGATAGCTTATGAAAATAGCTTATAACTTATATGAAAACGGTTTGACTATATTTTCTCTTTGATAATAGAAATAGCTTATACATAAGCATTTATATGATAAGCGTTACCCAAACAAGCCCGAAGTGCTTAATTAAGCACTTATTTAATAAGTTTTTTTTAAATAAGTTAAAAACATTTTATTTATAAGCTTCTCTTATAAGCAAATTATCTCTGAAATGATCTTATAAGCGGGAGTGCTTATAAGCGCTTGTGCTTATTCACAACTTATCTATGATTGACTTATGCTGAGTGAACTGTTAAAGTGGGAGTGCTTATAAGCGCTTGTGTAATGATGCATCCAAACGCCTTAATTTATATAAGTGTTTTTCAAAGTATGGATCCAAACGCAAATAGCTTATTGAATTTAAGTGCTTATGACATAAGCTCTCATATGCTAAGCGCTTATGTGATAAACGCTTAATTAAGCTTTTTACACAAACGCGGCCTTAATGAAATAAGCTAAAAATAGCTTATAGGAAGATGATAAACTATTTTCATATGCTATTTGCACAAGTTTATTTTCGTAAGCTATTCTCGTAAGTCCAAATAAACTCACTATAAGCTCTTCCAAATGCCTTTTAAATAAAACTTTCCTTAAACTTTTTATTTAGAAAGTCTAGATCTTTGCTTAGCATTTTTTAATGAATCTGCATGAAAGAATTTGTTTGTTTGACTACAATAATAAAGTATAAATTACTAATTAATCATAGATGGTAATATTTCGATTGTTTAACATATTCAAAGACTGAGGGGGTAGTCTTCTGTTTGGATAAGTCCATAATGTCGAGTTGTTCCTACTTAGATTCTTTTATTCAAATGCTTGCACGCCTAAATCACACTTGATACTAACATATTTGATATCCTTATCCGTGAGATAATGTTGTAACCAAATCTTGGAATAACGCATGTTATATAAATCGATATGATAAGCGGATATATGAAACCCAAAACAATAATATATTATTTTCAAGTTCTTAATTAAACTTCATCTCCAACAAGGTGGGCTGAACGATGCTTACAATCTTTCCAAACTTGGTCATTCCTTCGCAAGATTTGAGTTTCATTTTGCTTAAACTCTGATGATCTTGTGATTAATGTATATTTTGTCGTGTTATCGAGGCAAGATTTTCCCATGTCATGCACAAGGTCGTGGCAACAATCGATAGTAATTGTTCCAGAGCCATAAAATACTTTGCCAAAGATATCACTGCCACAGTATGAATGTAACTTAATTGCACAATCATTCAAATATTTTATACATGACGGTAATGGCCTTGGTGCACAAATGTTTTTTATAACATGTCCCTTGGATGGTTCAATTACAACTTCGGATGAAATTCCTATATTTACCAGCAAAGTAACACTAGCCATAAAGACAACCATTAGATATGAGTTGTTGAATGTTACCATAAATTTTTGTTATGAAATCTATTGTTGGGTATTGAAAAACTTTGTTGATAGTAGAAGGTGAATTGTAAGACCCCATATTTATAGGTAAAAATTGAGTCTTAACATTTTCATTAATGAATTTTTGTTTAACTCTAAAGAAACAACCAAAACTTAATTTGTCTTTATAAGTTAATAATTGCCTATATTTACTTTCACACTATAATGTGTTCTTGCGGGATAAAGATCTCATGTCTTATTTTGATGTATCACATCATGTCACAACTAATAATATTTTATCATTTAAGTTAAAATTTGATTTAATATTGAAAAAGTAAAATACATAGCAAGATATTATTTCTTGGGACATGATGTGATACATCAAAATGGGGCAAAAGATCTTCATCCGTTCTTGCGTTCTCTATTTTTTACGTTTGTCTGGAAAAATAAAACTTTAAAACATAAACTTTTTTTTTGACAAATAAAACATAAACTTATAGTTACAAAAACATTATAGTTATTATGATGTAGAAATTGTTACTTTCTAATTACTACATTGAAGTTGTAGAAATATCAATATATGAAGTTCGTGTCGGTGCATTGTGGGAAGAAATGAAGATTTACATGTATTGAGAAGCACAAACAAAATATATAATGTGTTGTTATTGTTTTTTTAACTCGATAACAATTATATTTTGATCTTGATAAATTTTCTAATAAATTTCTATATGTTTATGAAATTAATAGTTAATATTATCGTTTCTGAAAATTTTATATTTAAATGGATAGTTAATAAATGTAAAAGAAAAGAGAAGACGCAACAAAAAACAAAGCGACTAGAAAAAGTTTGTCGCTAAAGATAGTAAGTCGGTCGCTAAATGAGTTAAGAACCGAATAACAGTGGTTGCGAAAAGCCTAGTCAATAACCCATTTAACGACCGAAAATAAAACAATCGCTATTAGGGACTTCTAAAATCGGTCGCTAATTAATAACATTTCGTCGCTGACCAGTGGTTGCATCATCTTATAAGTAATAGTTTTGCGATCGATAGTAGCAGTCGCTAGCTAGTCAGTCGTTATTGTAGAAAAAAGATCTTAGTGGCCGATGGTTTTGGTCACCACATGAAAGTTGGTTGGAACTAGGTTTAGAGATCGGTTTGATTTGGTCGCTAACTGCATTTATGTTCTGTGTTACTTTATCAACTGATCTATTCGGTTGCTAAATTGGTCTTTCAGAATTTGGTTTTTTCTGTATTATAAACTTACCCAAATACATAATTCAACAACTAGACGTAATCACATACCCAACAAAATTGAACTCAAGAAGAATGCTTAATTTATAATTTATTAATCTCAATCAAAGTAAGTAATAAATAAAATGTTTAATAATGAAAAACACAAAGTCCTTAATCAAAGGAGTGGGTCTGTAGCGAGCGGAGGTGGTGGTAGAGAAGAACTTGATCATAAAAAAGAAGAAGTTGCTACAAATAAACTTTTGAGGGTATATTCAAGCTTTCCTTTGGTGCTCAAAAGTGGTCAAATGATTAGTTGTCATAATATGAAAGTCTTGCTTTCAAGTATACAATGCAAATACAAAATATTGAAAAGTAAGCAAGCGTCTAAACAAATATTGGATGTCTTTAATAAATGAGCTTTCTGAATTAGAGTCTTGTAAAATGGTAAATTTAGAGATATCTCTAGAAAGCTTCTCAGTTCATAACGCTACTCTTCAAAAAGAAAAGTTGTCTAAAAATAGTTTCAAAGTTCTAGAGTGAATTTTCTTTCTAATGAGATAAACAAAGAATGACTTATAAATGGAGTTTGGGGAAGAGATACTTGCACATGTATTTTATACTAGTTCACCCTAACAATCCTTAGGCTACGTCTAGTCCTCACTCACCGTTGAAATTTTCCAATATAACACTTCAACGTACAAGTATTTTTTAACCCAGCCTCCTCACACTTAAATCGGTATTCTTTGTTTACTATAGCTTTTGCATGCTTCTTACACCCAATATTTTTTTTTTACCACAATGTCATCGGGTTTCTTACAAACCTCAACACCACTAACTCAACTGAGTAAGCTTGGGAGGAAACAAAAACAAATACTGGAGAAGTTTACGATTTATGACTCAATAACACTCAAAGAGTGGATAACCTATGAAGACTTTGAGCTAAAAACTCCTAATCCTATTTTGATGAACAAATAGATGAATAGTGCTTGATTTAAGAGTGAAAGAGACAGTAAGATTTGAGGAATTTGCAGAGAAGAGTGTTTGTAATTTGCGTAGGCTTTTCTTCATTATCTCTTCTAGTTTGAATATGAAATTCCTTCAACTTTTATATAGGTCTTATCCTTGTAGTTGTCTATGACCGTTTGGGGATTGTCTTCGACTTTTTACGGCATTCTGGCAGAAGTTACATTTACTTTTCCTGAACATCAGTGTGTGTCAACGAAAAGCAGCTTCGAGACGGTGACTTTTCACTTTACTGGAAGTTGAGTGTTCTGCATTTCTCTTGATGCCGTCCTCAGTAGCTTGAAATATTTCATGTTTGGAAACTTCGTGTAGTGTGAAGGACCTGGCTTGATATTAAAAAATGTGTCGCTTCCTCAATTCTTCCAGACGTCAAGTCTTTTTGCTTTGTCGTACGTGTGAATGATCTGAAGTCTTTTCTAATCTTGAGATTCATTTCTGTGGTCTTGGTCTTGACTTTGACTCGTCTCATCTTCATGGTGAGCGTTTCGCGTCTGATTTTATTTTGACTAATCTGATCTTGACCTTTGACTTCATTCTTTTCTTTCATGACTTCCACTCGGCTGATCTCATCTCTTAAGTATGTTCCTTCAGATCCTTGACTTGTCTTAAGCGCTCACGACCTTGAATTTCACCAATCTGATCTTAGCTATTTAGTTCCCCTTTTCTGATCATGGCTTGAATCGTCTTATGCACTTTTGATCAAGTCTACAATCGTCTTATACAAGTCTTCTTCTATTGTCCAGGCAATACTTTTATACGACTTCCGATCTGAATGGTTCTTCTTCTTTCCTTAAACATTCTCAATAGGCAACCATAAATAATACAAAGATCAGAATACTAGAAATTTTTATTCGAAATTTTGTTGTCATTAAAACTTCATCTCAATAAGATCTTTGATTCAACAACTTGTTCATTGCCCACTCTCAAAATAAGCTTTCTTTGCTCCACGTTAATCAAGGTTCTCCCTGTAGCTAAGAATGGTCTTCCTAAAATTACTGAGATTTCTTCATCTTCCTCCATGTCTAAGACAATAAATTCATTCAGGGAATTAAATTTGTCAACCTTAATCAAGACATCTTCCACTATAGCACATGGATGAGTAATGGATCTATTAACTAGTAGTAAAGAGACGATAATGAGCTTAGGTTCTTTCATATCAAGTTAAAATAGATAAAGGCCTTATATTAACATTGGCACCCAAATCACATAAGGTTGTATCAAACTTAGATTTACCAATACAGCAGGAAATAGTAAAACTTTCTAGGTCATTTAATTTTGGTGGCAACTTCTTAAGAAGAATAGCGGAGCATTCTTCGTTAAACCTTAGCAACTCAAAGTCTTCCAAATGTTTTTTTATTAGATATTATCTCCTTCAATAATTTTGCACATTTTGGCTTCTGGAAGATAGCTTCAGCAAAAGGAATATTTATATGCAGCTTTTTGAAGATTTCCCAAAACCTTGAGAACTGTTTGTCATTATACTCATTCTTCGATCGTTAAGGGAACGAAACATTTACCTTCTTTAGTTGATCTACAACCATACCTTCTTTAACCTTTTTTAGTATGCTTCCATTAGTGGAAGCTTCCTTTTCTCGTGTAAGCACATGCCCTTTCCTTGGAGGTTGATCACTCAGTTCTTTTCTGCTTCTGACGGTGATTGCATTAACATGTTCCCTCTGGTTTAGGCTTAGTTTGAATAGGTAATGTACTTTGTCCCCTTTAAGTCAGCAATTTCGTCACTTGGGTAAGCTAAGCCTTTATGTTCTTAAATATGGAATCAGAGTTTTGGATGTAAGTCATTACAGTTTCTTGAAAATCATGCTCCTTGTCTTGCCCTCTAAAATCAAATCATTATTGTTGTGGGGCTCTATTAGCATTATGACGGCCACCCCAAGAAAGATTAGGGTGGTCTCTCCACATTGAGTTGTAGGTATTAGAATATAGACTATGTTGCCATATGTTACCCACAAACTTTGCCTCTTATGGTTCAAGAGATAATGGATCGTCGGCTTGGCAATCACTTTTAATATGCCCAACCCCCTACATAAATCACATGTTGGTGGTGGAGGGGTGTTTTGGGCCACCATTAGACTCTCAACCTTCTTCGTTAAAGCCTCCAATTTCCTCAGAATAGTATAATTAGCTTCTAAAACATGTACTCCAACCTATTTCTTCACCACATGGTCTCCTTGTCACTGATAGCTATTAGAAGTCATCCCCTCTATAAGATCGTATGCGTGAGTAGGTGTCTTCTTCCAAATGGTACCACTTGCAGCAAATCAAATATGATACGATTAGTAGATGATAAATCATTATAAAATGTTGCCACATGTGGCCATATGGGTAGTCCATGGTGAGGGCATCTCCTTGATAGATCTTGAAATAATTCTCACGCCTCATATAAAGCCTCCATCTCATACTACACAAAAGTACATGTGACATCCCTTAATTTAGCAGATTTAGAGGGAGGAAAATACTTAGCCAAAAAGGAAGATTAATTTTGGTTGGTCCTATGTAGTGATTGATCCTTGTTGTAATGATGAGAGCCACCGAGTAGTCTTATCTTTTAGTGAGAATGGAAACAACCTTAATCTAATTGTCTCGTCCAAGACCCCATTGTATTTGAAGGTGTCAAAGAGTTGCAAAGTTTGTCTAGGTGCAAATTTGGATCGTCAAGGGACAAGCAACCAAATTACAAAGAGATTTGAATCATTGAGATCGATGCCATGGTAATCGAAATCTCACAATATGTGGTTCGTATCGTACAAGACGATACGATACAGAGATTGGACGATACAGATCGGAAGAAGGAATCATTCAGACGCGAAATCGCTGCGAGAATCGTGCGATCTGGTGCAATTCGTGAATCGTCGGCAGAATCGTGATTCCAGGCGCTGCGTTCTTCCGGGTCTAAAAATGGGTTCGCGGGTCTGGAGAACGGGTTCAAAGTCTGCAAGGAACGATTCACGGATCTAATACGGTGCCTCTTTCCTGCATTCACTACGCCCTTCTTGCATTTTGTTACGGATCCTCTAGTATGCTAGATAATTTTTCATGTTAAATAAAGTCATTACCATTATTGTAACATCTTGTTTAATAATATTTTAGTTCCAATTGTTGAACTTTAAGGAATTGTTTTAGTGATGAATGAAAATTTTATCTTTGGGTAGACATATAATGACAAGTTGAAACCCCAATTATGACATTTAGGGTGCGTTTGGATAAACGGCTTAATTAAGCGCATATTCAATAAACTATTTTTCAAATAAGCTAAAAACAACTTATTTTCATAAGCTTCTTTGACAAACTTATGGAAATAAGCTAAAAAGAGTTTATGGAAAGACAATAAACTATTATCATAAACTATTTGTATAAGTTTAATTCCATAAGCTATTCTAAACGTACCCTTAGTTGCGGCAAGCTTAAAGAAATGTTTTTATGAATGCTAGTTTTACTGAAGATTATATTTTCATACCCCCTTTTAACACATACTTTGTAACCATTGGTTGTCTACCCATGGTTGCTTCCAAAGCAAAAAAAAATGATCAATAATTATAAAGTGGGTGTAAAAAATATTATAGAAAAAAAAGAGTGTGAGAAATGCATTTTTCTTAAGAGAGTGAAGAGGTAGATTGATTGAGGTGTATACGCAAGATGACTTAGAAACCTCCTAATTGAAATATATATATATATATATATATATATATATATATATATATATATATATATATATATATATATATATATATATATATATATGTCAATGTTGAAGGAATATGAAAACTATAAGGAATTTTTTTTTGGTGAAAGAGATAAATAAAACAGAAGACTAAGAAACAAACTTGATGCGGGTGAGCAATCTCATTGATGATTGATGCAAAACTAAGTAAGCTGTAATTCCTTCTATCTTCAAGCAAAGAAATCACCTCCATTGAATCTGTTTCACATGTTACAGCTCGACAACCTTCCTCCCAGCCATTTTTCACGACCCAAAGCTCTGCCAATAGCGAATCCCCCTGCCCCTCGAAGGTTGAAAAGCCACTCACCAAGCTACCTTCTCTTGTTCTGATCAGACCCCCGGTACCCATGATTGATGAATTTGATCTAAGTTTACTTTGTATAATTTATGAACTTTTACCTATATTTTGCAACTTCGCTAATGCTTCATCTGAAAAATTAGGAGTAAAATTGTAACTAAACCAATACATTAAAAGTAAAACAGAATTTACCCTAATTTTTTTACTTCTTTAAGTAATAAGCATCATATCATACTATACGTTTTTCTAATGTAAACTATATCATACTATAGTTACAATTACAATACTAATAAATTCAAGGATTTAAGTGTGATATACTGTTAGTGGCAAAAAAGTTATACCATCAACCAATCATGCATTATCATATGATTAATAATGTTTGACTTTCATAATAAAACACTTATATGTAATATATATTGTGATGTATGATTGATTGATAATATAAAAAACTTTACATTAATAATACATCAAAATTAAACAGTAAATGCAATTCATACCGGGGGACATATTCGTCATTAAATATACATACATTACGAAAAATCTTAGCATGTATAGTATACAATTTTAGAAAATTAAATATATTAATGATATAAACCTAGAATAGCATGACCTTAGAGCATGTTAGCCTTTTGTTATGAAGTTCGAATCGAATGACTTTGCCTTCCGTGCTTGCATTTGATGTGTATAATCAATGAGAACTAAACTAGAGATGACGGTTTGATATCGACTTGTCAGTATTTACCTTGCTCCACGGGTTTAAAACCGGCATCACAGCAGAGCTGGAGGAGTGTCAAACCTAAGTTTTATACGTGTTCAATAATATATTAAAGGGAACCCAAGATATCAATTCATTATCAATTCATTGTGTCTAATGTTGTAGGTTGATACAACATTGTCTTTGATCAACAATTTAGTGAAATAGTTCAAGTATAACCAGTTCTATATAGGATTTCTACTCAATCATTCCCATCTGTGAAGACAGCAGTGGTAATTTTTTGTGCGGAGAAATGAATTGTTTTTAAAATTTTATAATCATAACTCTAATTTTATTAAAAGTACGCTTTCAAACCGTGGCTCCACCAAACCACCATGCATCATTACTAGTACCTTGTGACAAGTCAAAAGAGATGGAGTCAAGTCAACCATTCAAGGTGACTTTCTGGCATAAATTGTTGAGACATAATCACGACAGCACACACTGACTCCTCAAACAAAACTTTGTAAAACTAGGTGACCCCAACTTATTATAATTTTGTGCATAATGCATACTAACCACCACTAGTTCAGGACTGCTATAAGAATTGGTCACCAAATATAGAAATCATTATATCTTAGAATTCGTTGTTTACGTTTATGTTGATGTTGGTAAAAATTTATATCATTACATACAAAATCGCAAATTGTTTAAAGCACAACCATGAAACATGGCTAAAATAGCCAGCCCTTCTATTACATGTTAATACTCTTCAACAAATCGTTGCTTCCAGCATAGCTCGCCTCTGTTTCTCCTTTACTTTTTTTTTAATTACAACGAAATTTTTATATGGGAAGAACTTTTCTTTTTATGTAACTGGGGTCTCGGGGTAAAAGCAAACCTACCCATTTCAACTTAATAATCATGGAAACCCTCTCATCTTTCTACATTTGCTCATTCTTTAAGGTTATGGCAAATGTTCACTCCAGAAGCTAGCAAACAGTTCGCCCATAACATATTGACGCAATATAGAGATTCTTGGACCATTTTTCCTGCAAAACCATCATGTTAGATATTAATACCTTGTGAGGAAAAACCTAAGGGAAAACAGACTAGCTTGAGAGTGGGCTCTCCTCTACATCACATCCTTTAGAACATATAAATAATGGATTTAATTTGTATGCGCTATCAATGTAAAGTTTTTTTACACTGTCAACAAATCATAAGTTGCAACATCAATAAAAATATTTGACTCTTATCCTAACTACCTTAAAAGTCATTCACACCATGATTTTTGATTGGTTGATAATGTAAAAAACTTTACACCGACAGTGCGTAGTAATTAAACTCATAAATATAAGGTCAAAGTCTTGTATTTAAAAATCCACATCCACATCTATAAATTTTCGCCTACATGCAAATATATTTTCTGGTGAGAACAATAAAAATAAGAGTTTGAAAATAATAGGAGTAGCACACCAAAGATGACTGTCGAGATTTTTGTTTTTCCTTTAGGGCATAAAGACAGCCAGGCTTTGAAATTATAGTAATTTTCGATTTTTTTTCAGAATTCCTTTTCTCAACCACAAGCTATCAGTACTCACGAAATCATCAATTACGATTCTCTGATAAAATTAACAATTAACCAAACAAAAAAAAAAGATTCATTAATTAACACCAACAGGCATGATAAAACTGCATGAATGCCAACCTAACATGTAGTAAGACACAAGAAATGCAAATACCTTTACATGGGTGCTTGGAAAGGCAGATGTACGCAAAGTCTCTTGAGTTTCATCAAGTAATTTGCGTTTGGGTATGCTCAGTATGAAGGCTGCCTGTTCAGTAGTAGCAGCCATGGATGTAATCCGGTAACCATTCTCCCATCGTCGATGGATTCCTTCACTTGGATACAAAAAGTCAAGCTCCACAACCTGGCATCATCAAAATGAAAAGCAAGTACATTCAACGAGGATTGTAAAAAATATATGCATAACTGAAAATCAATGTAACAGATGTGGATACCTGATCAGAATACCCAGCATTCCTGGACATAACAACACCCCAGCGAGTGCCAGCGGTAGTCATGGAGGTAACATGGAATCCTTCTTTCCACTTCTTGTTTATCCATTTGAAAGGAAACGATTCACTCACTTTGTAGGATTGCTGTGTGTAAGGAGTTCCTACAAAGCAAGGTCTCTACCATGAGATGACAAACAGCAAGTCATCTATTTTTGAGAACAGTTGATGTTTCTCCCATCCCAAAGTTAAAAGAGTTAAACAAGGTAAAAGAACAGCAACTCTCGCTGATAAAATAATTTTAGAAGTTTCTTTTGTCAGCTTCTGTAACTAAAAAAGTTGTTTGGAAGGAAGTGCCATCTCATAGGTTGATGACTTGATGTCAACAGGGACTGCTTATAGGTAGGAATGCAATCACATGTCAAAAACTACTAACTCATAAAACGGGGAAAAAATATTGAACATGGAGGTAATCAATTCAAGTCTTCTACAATGCTTTAGAATTCCACAGAAACCTATACAAGCTGATGTTTAAATTGGTATTAAAATAACCAAGACTTGCAGTGTATGCTGTACTGTTACAGGTTTGAAGTGCTCTCTCAGACACAAATTAAATAGCATGGAAAACATAACGCCAACAAAAATCACAATCTAGACAAACCACCAAACCAGAAAAGATTAAAAAAAAAGACATAAAAGTTATATAAATCAGGAAAAGAGTGCCAAAGACCAATGTAACAATTATAAGTAAAATGGAAAGGCCCTATGATTAAGTAAAGCCCCTTATAAATAAATTAATAGATAGCATATAAAAGTGGTGTAGAAAATTTGAGAAGGAGGGAGTAGAGTAGGCCATACAACTAAATATTAAATGCTATTAAGGAGTGTAATGGTTAAACCTTTGGACATGACAACCAAGGAACTCCCATTCGCTGCACCAGCTATTGAACTGATATAGTAATTTTTCTCCCATTGCTCCATAATCCAATCCTGCGAGAACATCGGAATACCAGCACCCAGACATCAATAATTGCACTCATACATATTTGCTTAACAGGAGATGAAATATAAAAATCAGGGAAGAAAGGAAAGCTACCTTGTGCAGGAAGGCTGCTGACAACTCATAAACCTGGGAAGAAAAACCCGTTCCTGCATCCATGATTAGGGCCCACAGATTTCCTGAAGCGGCCACACAGCTTATATACAACCCATCCTCAATACCCTTGTCTACATGCTGTCGGAGCCTGGTGTCCGCTACATTGTAGTGATATCTGCAACCAAAATAAAAGTTATTTAAGACCAAGCAAAATAACACTGGCTTCTAAATGAATAAGCTAATGCATATACTGGGCAATCAATTTATATAAATGCTTCTTTTAAGACAACTGCATGATGTAATAGTAATTACAAAACATAACTGCTTTGTTTAAAACATTTTTAAATGAGCTGACCAAGCAATAAGTACAACATAACAAAAGCATTTGAGATAGATGGATTGGAATCTATAAATCCATAATCACATACCTCAATTTAACAAGTTTGAAAATAAGTTCAACTCATTTTAAGTGACATAAAAAATTAATTTGTACTGATAATAGAATCATATTTACTTATGAATATGAAATTATAGGGAGAAACCTTTTGAAGCTATCATTTACAAGATTTCCTTCCCATCTACTTTTAGCCCAAAAATTCATAAACCTTTCTAAAAACAATTTGTGAGGTTAGACTTATGTGTTGTCATGGCAAATGATATCTCAGTTTGTCCTTTTTCCTTTTTATTTTCTTTTTGTTTTTGTTTTTTCCACTTCCTTCCATTATCAGGTAAAGCAGGATGGCTAATGAGTCTGACAACGAAATTTGAAGCTGCAACATGCATCGATATATGGCTGACTTCCTATGGCTTCACATGTGAGTCACTATATCTCAGCATTTGTGAGAGGCCTGCACCAGTTATTAGGAATGCTAGACGTCCCAGAGCAATAACTCTTTCAATTCAAGAAAAAAAAAAAAAAAAACTCAATCAAGCAACAAAACTCACCTGATCCACCATTAGAGCAAGAAAATTACAGGTTTAACACAATGTGAAACATTTTATTAAGAACATGCTAGGCTGAGGAGGTATTAATTACCTCTGCTTCATGGGACGGCGTGCATTGTACACTGATATCCACTGAGTAGCTGGACTGCCTAATCGCACTTTCTTCTTAGGCTGCTCATCTTCTTCCAGATTTATAAGCATCCTTCCCCGCTTTTGACCAACCTATTATTACAAACGGTATAGCATTCAGATATACAACTCAATAAAAATAAGTAATAATTTAACACCAAAAATAAAAACATTAAAACAACCTTTAAAGCTCCATCGATTCTAATAGGCCTCAGTGGAGTGCATGGTTCAATCAAGCTTTCAAAAAGTGATATAAGCTTGGAATAATTTGGCTCCTCCTCAAATCTCATGTTGGTAACAGCATCAAGGAACTGCTTAAATGGAGCAGGACAATAGCAGCACATCATCTCTGGAGAAGTGGCCATCTTTTTCTTACAAACAAGAAAACTTTTATTGTCGCCCTGTAGAATGGGGGAAAAAGGATATATATCATATAAAATGAAACCTCTAAGAAGTAAAATCAATATATAAAGTATACTATAAAACATACTTGATAACCCTGCCACGGTAATCTCCCTTTTATTAGAAATATTAAAGTGTACGCCAGTGACTCAAGATCATCCCTTCGACTTCCAGTCCTACCTAAATGTGCATGTACACTGGCATACCTTATTGTTCCCCTGCAGAAAAAGGTACATTATCAACATGTAAAAACAAAAGATAGTCACGTTAAAGTCATAATATTCACAAACCTGAATATATCAGGTCTTTGATCATATTCAACGTGTTGACCAGATGATGCATCCTTCCATCTAGATGCTGAAGACAGATACAAGGTAAGGACTTTAATATGGGTTATGAAAATATCATATAATGCCAAATAACTAAAAACTAGTGGTGAGACAGAAAATCGAACAAAGCAAAAAAGCAAATGGTTTGGCAGGACTACATACCCAAACCAAGATCAATAAGATATAACTTCTTATCCTCAGCTGTTCCAGGTTGACCAAGCAAAAAGTTTTCTGGTTTTACATCTCCATGTACAAACCTAATTTTCAATGATATGAGAATCATTTACAAAAATACCACTAGGGATAATAAATGGTGACATTAAAGTTGACAGGACGGAAAAAACTATCAATAGGGTTTACCCTTTCAGATGGAGCTTCTCAAGGATTGATATTGCCTCCACTGCAATGCAAGCAACCATATTTGGAGACATCCTGTTAAGATACTAAAAAGTCATGTTGATAAAATGGAAAGAATTTAAAGAAATTGCAATTATTCAAAGTAAACCTATAAGGCAATAAAAGGGAGAGTCCATCCAAATCTTACGATTGGCCAAGAGAATTCCATACATCCCAAAGACTGGGCCCAAGCATGTCCATGACCTGAAATGTTTTATTTAACTTTAGACAACACAGAGAAAGCCAACATATGTTGATATGTGGAACTTCAAACTATATCTCACCAGAATGTAGAAATCTCCTTGTCGACCCTTGTAATGAACCCAGGGAATTCCATAGCAACCATTCAGAGTACTATCAATGCCAAAAAAATAAAAACAAAAGTGAGAATAAAATAATAAAATTACAACACATAAAGCTTGAAAAATGTATTCTTGATAAGCCTGCTTAGACACAAAGGATAGATTATTACTTGTAGACTTGCCACTCATAAGGAGGCCCATAATTGCAACCTTTACTGTTTCTGTGCTCAAACTTTAGTGCAACCTATAAACAAAGTTGAAATAAGAAAAAATGTCAATGTATCATCCTATATAGCATCACTAATATTTCATTGAATCCTTGAAGGGAGATTGAACTCCTAAGTATACCTCAACCGCATCAGGGCCTGTTCGATCAGAGCCACCGCTTACCCTTCTGCCAACATAAACTTGGCCAAAGCCACCCTTACCCAATTTCCTATCAATCTTATATACAGGAGAGCTACCAACTTGTACCTGCATCAATGAGAGAGTAATGACCTCAAAAAAGGCAAAATTTATATTAATTGGATGTTATGAAACCAACTGCACTGCAATCTAGTATAAGTTAGACATGGGCTCCAAGACATAATAAATATTATGTTTATTATGGAAAGCCAAAATATCGAAAACCATCTGAATAAGTTCAACACATTAAACAGAAACAGCGAAGATGGGAAGAAATGCATATCTAAAACTAAAGAAGATAATAATAATCATGAATGTAGTTACCAAAAGTAGCACCAGAACCTTCACATCATCAAAACTAAATTTCAGCAATATTTTGGAAAGGAAATAATGCAATCCAATAAAAGTAACATGCAATATAGGAATACCCTCTCAGGGACAGGGGTTGTGCTTGCGTCCTCTTCAGCTCCCACCACCTTGTCTCCACTTCCACCCTCCATCACAATATTATTATTGGCCACTACCTCTACTTGATTGAAAATGGGTTCTGGAGCCCCTAAAGCAACAGGTTCTGGAAGGACCTCACAAGGTTCAGGGTCCAGATCGATCACTCTTGCTCCGCGGCCTCTACCAGCTGCAGTTCGCCTTGTGAGTACAGCTGGTGAAGGCCCTTTGCCTACAGCTGTGGCATTACCACCTCTTCCTCTTCCACCTCCAACTCTTCTCCTAGTTCTGTTCGGAGCAGGTTGCACCCAATCCTCTCCTTGATCAACAGGTAATGGACCAGGCTGAAGATCACCAAGCCGTTTAGACCTTCTAGCTCCACTTCTCAATTCTGGCATCCTCTCCCCATTCAAATCATAGCCCACATTAGCCACCCTAGAAACAGCAAAAAAACCTCTGCAATAGAAAATTCAAAGCAAATAGACAAATGAGTTCAAAACATTCACCAACAAAACTTTTCAGCAAAAAGAACAGACCCTCCAAGATGAACTAACAAACATCACTCTATATTCTATATCAACATATCATACTGTAAAGTAAGGCAAAAATATCTATTGGGTTAGGCTCAGTTTGCCCTCAGACAACAACATAAAGAAAGCAGCCTACTGAAAAAGCAGTAGATACCATGAAAAAGATTCTACTTCGAGCAAAATATACTAACAACAAAAAGAATGTCCCTAAAAGCATGGAAGGAAATCTTTCACTTTCTGCATTCCGAATTTAACAAACACTTCCTATATAATCCTTTGTCGGTCAATAGTTTAAAGCATTTTTCATAAAACCAAAAATAAATAAATAAACACAAAAACGAGCAAGTTCTTAAGCCATATCCTTCATCATCAAAACAGATTGCAAATTTCACTGATTGCTTCAACTGAAACAAAAAAACATTTTTTTTGAAAACAGATTGAACACTCGATGAAGAAAATCAATCTTCAACCCGATCATCAAAAACTATATATAAATTCAAATTTTACCAACAAAAAAATTTAAACAAAAACGCACACGATCAACCATCAAGCTTGCTGAACAGTGAAAACAACAAACGATTAACGAAAAAAAATGCAAAAAAATAACAACTAAAAAATGGATAATCCAAACGCAAGAAAAAAAAAAAAACTCACAGATCGATCTCGTGAAGTGCGAAAAGAGAAGGATCGGGAAGCGATTCACGAACAAAACTAAAAAAAGAGCGATCGAAGTTGGATCGTTGAGGAAACTAGTGAGAAAAAAAAAAAGCGAGAAATGCAGAATGAGAGAAAAATGAAAAGGTCGAAGCTTTGAGACAGTGAAGATGAAGAAGCTATGACGAAGGCGTAAGCATCATCGTTAGGGTTCGAGAGAAGAAGAAGAGAGGTTTGAAGTATATTAGGTGAAAATGGAAGATATGGTGGTATTACCCCCTTTCGGTTTTTGTTGTTGTTGTTGTTGAAGCTTCTTCTTTTTTTTTTTTTTTTTTTTTTTTTTCTTTGTCCAAACGAAAAGAGAGAATGCGGTAATGGTGAGTTTATCGTTGTTGTTGTTTTTGTTTGTGTTGTTGTTTTGTATTTCTTTCTCTCTAGTTTCTAACAACGTGTGTCTGTGTGAAAAAGAGAGAGATATAGAGAGAAAAATGAAAACTCTTTTTTGGTGTTGTTTTTGCGTGTTTTTTATATGCACCATGCAAATGTGGCTTCGTAATAATCAAAAGGATTAATAACGATATTATTATGTATTTTCAGTTTTTCACTATAAAAAAAACGATATTATTATGTATTCTCTTTTATATTTTTTTTATTTTTTCTCTCGACCAAAACAAGAAGAGAAATATCTTTAATGTTGTAAAACAATGTACTTTAATTTTGAGATAAATTTTTTATACTGTGAATAATTCACAAATTATTTTATAGTTAACTCGTAAAATAGTTATAATAAGAGTGTATAAAATCTTCAAATATCAATTAAATCTTAAAATATAATTATGAATGATATTTTTTAATGCTTTTGTATGATTTTTTTTTTTATGTTTGTTTTATGGTTTGACAAGTGGATTGGGTTGTTGACGTGTATAAGATATAAATAAATTAGTATACCAATAATGAAGATATAATTATATTATGGATTATGGAATATGGATGAATGTAATTAACTTAATTCTATTCCTTTTTATAATTTTAAACTTTAATTAATTCATTTATTCTTTCCTTTCTTCTTGCTTTGCCAATGCATTAGTTAATTAACTTTTATTCCATTAACAAAATTCAAAACTTTGGAGAAAAAGGAGAGGCACAAAATAAAAGTTAGTAAAATTGGTGATGAAAATATTTTTCTTGTTTTTCTTTAGTTGATTCTGCAATTGAATTTTGTATTTATTTGGATCAAGTTTTTGTTGCAAAACAAATATACCATTAAAGATATTAAAAAATTAAATTAATTTATGCAATAACAGACTAGAGCTCTTAATCTTCACAATTTTTATAATTTTTTAAGACTAGAGGGTCAATTTGGTCCTAAAAAACACATGCTTTTTGAAAGATCATCGGAAATGTCGTATCCCTAATCTCTAATCATGTTTTTGAATCCCGATTTAGAAGCCTCAACACCCTAATCTCTAAATTCATTTGTACCTTACTTTTCTGATTTCGTAATCCCTCTTCTGTAATTCAAAATCGTTAGATGTTCGCATGTGGAATTTTGGACACATCTCTTTGTTAGTGTTTTGTGCGTTGGATTTCGTGTAGCAAAGGTGAGTTTCTTTTGTCGTTGTTATTTTGTCATTTTCCATTTGTCTATTTCGCCTTGTTTGTTGTGCATTTCTAGTGGTGGGATTGTGTGGGGTGCAGTGAGGATACTGTTGCATTTTTCGGCTTATTTGGTGTGTATCTGGTCCCCACGATGTTTGTGATTTGTAGTGAGGGCCACGTGTGGGTTATGGTTGTGTTCACTGCATGAACTTTGTGAATCAGTGTTCTATGGGTAAGATTCATGTGGGACATCACATTAGGACATTGTTGCATTTTAAAATGTTGAAAATATTGTATGGGGTGCATTTGGTGGTATTTTGTGGTTTGCTATGGGGGGCATGTGTAGGTTATGGTTGTGTTCCCTGCATGAAGTTCATGCATTTGTGTTGTGTGGGTATGCTGCATGTGGGGCTATCACGTGAGGGGCATTGTTGTATTTTAAAATTTTCAAAAATGTTGTGTGGGTGCATTTGGTGATGCGTGGTTGGTCCATGTTAAAGTGTGTATGTAGTAAAAATTGTCCCTATGCATATGAATTCAAACTTATGCTAGCGTGTCCCCTTTTTAAAATCTTTTTGCACGTGATTTAGTATATTAATTTCATCTATCAAATCGGAGGTATGTTCATAAGAGACCAAGAATGTATGCTAAAATATATGAATGTCGTTTCTAATGCAAATGGGAGTTGAAAAACCATAGGCAAAAACGATAATGTATCCCTAATCTCTAATTATGCTTTTAAATCCCAATTTAGCAACCTCAAAACCCGAATTTCTAATTTCTTTCGTACCTTAATCTTCTAATTCTGTAATCCCTCTGTAATTCGAAATCGTTGGACGTTCGTGTTTGAAATTTTGGACACATCTCTTTGTTGGTATTTTGGACGCTTAATTTTGTGTAGCAAATGTGAGTTCCTTTTGTCGTTGTTCGTTGGTCATTTTCCATTTGTCTATTTCGTCTTGTTTGTTATGCATTTCTGGTGGTGAGCATGTGTGGGGTGCGGTGGTGACATTGTTGCATTTTTCGTCTTATTTGTCGTGTTTGTAGTCCTCGTGGTATTTGTGGTATGTAGTGGGGGCCACATGTGGGTTATGGTTCTATTCCTTGCATGAACTTTATGAATATGTGTTCTATGGGTAAGGTTCATGAGGGAGTATTACGTTGGAGCATTGTTGCATTTTAAAATGTTGGAAAATGTTGTGTGTGGTGCATTTGGTGGTGTTTTGTGATTTGCTGTGGGGGCCACGTGTGAGTTGTGGTTGTGTTCCCTTTAGGGGTGTTTGCCAATCGGTTTGGAGGATAAAAAGTCATCCAATCCAAATATTAAAACAACATATGATTCAGTTCGGTTTGGATTGCTTCCTTAAAGAAATCTGATCCGATCCAATCCGATTAAATGTAGTTTGGATTGGATCGGTTGATTCGATTTTTACCGACACATCATTACATATTTATATTACATCAAAGAATCAAGATTATGATGCAAACCAAGGATGTTCAACTTTGAAGAGAAGAACCAAACCAATTATGGAACAAGAAGAACCAAATTGAAATTTGTTGAAAACTTTATTTTCGTTGGTGATGACCTGTCTATCTTGTTTTGGCTGTATCTTGAGATCCAGATATCTGATGGATGGATTCTTTGATGCATTAGAAAGCTAAGATAATTATCTACTAATCATATTACCAGCTTTTTGACCAGATTCGGCTTCTAACATGGTGAAAACTGGGATACAAGTTTAGGACGAAATTCTGGGCGGGATTTTTCTTGTATTTTGGGCTTTCTTTGTATTGGGCTTTTGTTTTGTGCAAGATAGACTCCTTATGCTGAAGTAGGCATTAATTAGGTGATGATTAGAGTTAGCCATCACCTTCTTAGAATAAAAATTCTATAAATAGGACTTGTATTATCTCATTTCTTAACTTTGAATGAAATTAGAATTTATCCTATTTGGGTATTTTTGTGAGTTGAGCATTGGCTCCTCCTCTTCAAGTTCTTGGATTCGAACTTGCTTGATTCTTATCAAAGAGTTCTATCTCTTTGTAGCGAATCCTCCTTGGCTTATCAATCTTCCAAATCCATTGGAATATTGTGGCGCCTTCCCTTTCATCTTCTTCCTCTTCCATTTTCTTAATTTATTTTATGTTATTCTTTACATTTGCGCCATTTACATTCTGTTTTTAGTTGTTGCACTTTAATTCTTTGTTTGGTTAAGTTTCTTGTTTAGTTATTTCCTTTCTTTAGTTGTTTCCTTTTGTTAATCATATTTGGGTGACAACCGCACCTTCTTCTTCCCCCAATTCTTTTCATCTTTTTAATATAAGAACTAAGAACAAGCTCTTGGATAGATCCTCAATTTTGGTGATTCAAACTTGGATCATATCATGTGGTATCTAGAGCTAGCTTCCTTAAGCTTAATTTCTTTTTTAGTTTAGGTTTTGATAGTTGGATTGTGTTGAAATTTTTGCAATTTTTGAGGTATTTTTTTAACCTTGAATCCCATGCCCAACCCCATATTTTGATCATCAATTTTGATCATTTGTGGTGTTGTAATGAGTTATTAGACCATTGGGGTTTGTAATTCATAGCATCCAAAAGATGTTTCATAGCTCAAGTTGCTTCCTTTCCTCATATTCCATGTTTTAGATTTTTGAATTTTTTTTGAATTCTTCATCTTGTTCTTGGAGTTTGAGCCACTTTGATCTTAATGAATTTCACGAAATGGTGTTAGAGTGTTAATCTACATCTTGATTGAAAGGTCTTTACAAGTGAAATCAAGTATACCAATCAATTTTTCAGCTTAAAGCATGAACTAGACATCAATTTGAGGGGAATTTAATTTCTGGGCACACTTCCCAAGAACAACCCCTTGTTCATCATGTTCATGCTTCAAAAGGCTATTTGATTTTTGTGATTCACTTAAATTCTGTTTGGGGCGTTCTTTACTGTAATTTTCAGAAAAATTTTGTGGCCAAAGTTATTTTGCAAAAGTAAGGATCCCAAAAAGTAAAAAAAAAAAAAATCTGGATACAGAAAAATACAAAGGGACCAATCTGCAATTATAAAAAGTAAAAAAAAAAAAAATCTGGCAGAATTCAAATTAGGCCACAAAACCCCTATTCTAAGTGTTTCTAGCCTTAAAATTGATATTACTTGATGTTTTGGACATATTTTTGGCTCAAATTCTATTCTTAAACACTTTCCCTAGAGTCTTGTCACCTAAATTCCAATTAGAGTGTGCTTTTCTTGTTTGTTTTTCTTGTTTGTCTTCTAAATACTCTTAGTTTTGTCTTTGTAGTTTTCTTCTTTTTGAAATTCTTGATTGATACCTTGTGTGGATTTTCACAAAGATTTGGTACTTGTTTACATTCTTGAATTAGTTTAGTTATTTTCCAAGGGTATTGAAAGAGGACTTTGAGTGGTAAAAGGCTGTGAACATTACATAAAAGCCTTGTTTTGAGTGAAACATGAGTGCAAATCTAAGAGTTAAACACTTGAGTGTGTGGGGAGGTCTTTAACACTATTTCTTTTTCTTCTAACTTGTTTGCTTTGCAACAAGATGACATTTGGTTCTAAAGACTTGGACTATGAGCGTAGATGTGTTGCGAAATCACTTGAGAAGTATAAGGTTGGTAATTGGACCCAAATGATGCATGAGAGGTATGAAAAGAAGTTGAGGGAAAAAGATAGAATAAGTCATGAAGAAGAGAGGCGTAGAGACAAAGAGATAAGATATAAAGTTCATGACAGGAAGGATAAGGAGTATGAAAGAAAGGTGAGAATGAAAAGAAATATTTCCAATTTTGAAGAGAAAATTCGAAAGAAAGAGGGAGAAAACGAAAAACAAGAAAGTGAGATCAAAATTGACAATAGAAAAGAGAGTAAGGGAAATGCAAAAGAAAGTAAAACAACAGAAGGAGAGGCAAAAGAAAGTGAGGTGGAGGAAGCAAATTTGTCAAAACAACCTAATTTCAATTTCTTATACACTGATACTTGTTTTAATGCTAATACTAACCTTTTGTCAAGTTGTGTTGACTCTCTTTTGCAAAAATTTGAAGATGAAATTCCAAAGGAGGAATGCAAGGCATCAATAAAGTTGAATTAGAGCTTCCAAAGACACAAGTCCCCCACGACTTGAAGGAGATTGGTGGACCTTCCATGACCTTGAATTCAAAGTTGAAGACTTTCAAGACCTATCAAGGTTCTAAAGGATTGCAAGAGGAAACGAATTGAAGACAACTAGAGAATGGCTAAACCCTAAAGCCGAGAATAAGTCCTCAAAAACACTTGGGATGTCATGGAGTTCTACTACACTAGTACCTTCTTCTAAGTTGGTTTGTGGCTTCAAGTGTTGGGATTCTTCTATTTCTGTTTCGTTGTCTTACATTTCTTCCCTAGGTCATAAAGAGAAGAAAGTGAATGAAGGAAAATTCCCTCAAGCAATAGTCAGCCTTCATGAAGAAGACAAGTTGGACATGAAGTTTCAATTTGCAAACAAACTTGATGGGGTGTTGGACCAATTTGCGGAAAAAAGCAACAATAGGGAGGAGAAATCCTTGACTTACACTACTCCTAGATTTTATGATTTGTTGAATTTGCAAGAACATGCTTCAATTCATGATTTGCCGAAATTGCATGAACTTGTTTTAAATAATTATGATAAATCTTTGAAATTTGAGTGTGTTGTTTTACCCCTTATTAGCCTTGGTTGAATTGAAAAGTTTTACATGAATGATGAAATTGTTTCTAATGTGGATATTACGTATGATGGATTCTTTAGGCTTGTTTTTGACCCCGAATGTTGGTTTTGTAGGCACATGAAGAATAAGAGCTTGGTTTCATTCAAAGGAAATCAAGTCTCCATAGAAATAGACTTTTTTTCTTAATGCAACTTTCAATAAAACTAATACATACCTTTTTTTTGTGTAGGTTTGGGAGCTATAAATTCGAGGTCGAATTCTCTTGAAGAGGGAGGGAATGATGCAAACCAAGGATGTTCAACTTTGAAGAGAAGAACCAAGCCAATTATGGAACAAGAAGAACCAAATTGAAATTTGTTGAAAACTTTATTTTCGTTGGTGATGACCTGTCTATTTTGTTTTGGCTGTATCTTGAGATCCAGATATCTGATGGATGGGTTCTTTGATGCGTTAGAAAGCTAAGATAATTATCTACAAATCATATTACCAGCTTTTTGACCAGATTCGGCTTCTAACATGGTGAAAACTGGGATATAAGTTTAGGACGAAATTCTGGGCGGGATTTTTCTTGTATTTTGGGCTTTCTTTGTATTGGGCTTTTGTTTTGTACAAGATAGACTCCTTATGCTGAAGTAGGCGTTACTTAGGTGATGATTATGGTTAGCCGTCACCTTCTTAGAATAAAAATTCTATAAATAGGACTTGTATTACCTCATTTCTTAACTTTGAATGAAATTAGAATTTATCTTATTTGGATATTTTTGTGAGTTGAGCATTGGCTCCTCCTCTTCAAGTTCTTGGATTAGAACTTGCTTGATTCTTATCAAAGAGTTCTATCTCTTTGTGGCGAATCCTCCTTGGCTTATCAATCTTCCAAATCCATTGGAATATTGTGGCGACTTCCCTTTCATCTTCTTCCTCTTCCATTTTCTTAATTTATTTTATGTTCTTCTTTACATTTGCGCCATTTACATTCTGTTTTTAGTTGTTGCACTTTAATTCTTTGTTTGGTTAAGTTTCTTGTTTAGTTATTTCCTTTCTTTAGTTGTTTCCTTTTGTTAATCATATCCGGGTGACAATCGCACCTTCTTCTTCCCCCAATTCTTTTCATCTTTTTAACATAAGAACTAAGAACAAACTCTTGGATAGATCCTCAATTTCGGTGATTCAAGCTTGGATCATATCAGATTACAAACTAAATTGAACAAAATCTTAAACCTGTATATATTTGTTCATACACTTATGTAATAACATTTCATAAAATATATGTAAAATAAATAAATATTATCATCTAGTTCCAGAATATCTTTTTTTTTTATGTTTGGAACATTAAAAATAGTAAAAAATTACTTCAAATCAAACTAGTAAGTATTATTAGAAAAAACCAACAAATAAAATATTAATAATGCAAAAAAAATAAACATATATTAAATTTTGTATATGCGGTCTTGTTTGTTTTGGTTCAGTTTAAAAAAAAAGAATCCAAAATCTGATCCGATCCGATTAGTTTTCATAAAACAATATCCAAAAAATCCATAAGACATCGATATTTTGTGCGCTTGATTTGGTTTAGCAAAGATGAGTTCCTTTTGTCGTTGTTTTATCATTTACTATTTGTCTATTTCGTATTGTTTGTATGCATTTCTGGTGGTGGAGATGTGTGTGGTGCAGTGGTGACATTTTTCCTTTTTTGTGTCGTTGACTATGCATTTATCATGGGACATTGTTGTATTTTTCGGCTTATTTGGCGTGTATATGGTCCTCGTGGTGTTTATGGTTTGTAGTGGGGGCCACATGAGGTTTATGCTTCTATTCTTTGCATGAACTTTATGAATCTGTGTTCTGTGGGTAAGGTTCATGTGGGGGCATTACATTGGGGCATTGTCCATGTGCATATGAATTCAAATGGTAAGGTTCATGTGAGGGCATTGTTGCATTTTAAAATATTGAAAATGTTTTGTGGGGTGCATTTTGTGACACCCTCAAACCCAGTGCCACTTTTGTAACTCAAAACCCTTAATGAAACGATAAATAAAATTTCGCTGGTTTTACTTTCGGAAAATATATCTTTTGTGTAAGCAGATTCTGGAAATCGTGACCAAAAATTTTCTCATTAATTATACGTATGAACACCACTCCAGATAACACAGGATTACTCATATACAATAATTAGAACAAGACATATATATATATATACATATATATAATGGACAACAAGTCCCTTTACAAAAGAACGAATGATTTCTAAACTTTCTAAAAAGCTATAAAACTAGGCAGCGGCAGTCTGGAACCATATCTCTAAAACCTATGGCCATCAGTAGCCGTTAACAGACTACCTAAAAACCACTGCCTCAAAAAGGGGTCTACACCCTAAGCTGGTCCGACTAATGGAAACCATTGGACAATCCCCCGGAGGGAAGTCCAATGCTGGAACCAGAGGAAGAACTCTGGGAACCTACATTCCCGTTCCCCTGTGAATGGGGATCGGAAGCATCCGAAGAATGATCCTCCGGGTCTTCCTGAGGATCCTCCTCAGGGTCTTCCTCCTCCTCCTCCTCCTCTTCCCCCACATCTTCCACGACGTGCTCGCCCGCTACCAAGACAAAAGGCGGGGGAGGCGTCTGGGGTAGCTGTTGCTGCGGGGACTGTGCAGCGGGGGCGACCGACTCGATCACACCCTGCTCCATAAGGGCCTGCAGCATCAGCCCGATGGGAGGGAGAGGCACCTGGATGGTCTCCACAGTCCGAGTACTCTTCCGCGGTCCCGTCTCCGTCGTTCCGCTTACAGTGCAAACTGGTCCAGTATACGCCGCACTTTCCACCCCTGGGTGGATAACCCACGCGGCTGGGTCTGTCCTTCGATCAAACGCTAGGACGCGCATCCCGGAGTGCGCTAGGTGATCCGGCTCTGGCTCCATCTGTAAACACGATACAATATATATCCAAGGACAACCCGTCCAAAAACATGCAAGGGTGAGAAACCAATATATGAATCCATAAACAACAACTATATGCCCAATCCACACAACAGACCCAAATCATCATATAACATGGCATATATCATTAAATACAAAAGGCAGTAAATGCACAAGGGTTTCGTACCCCACAATCAACGTTATCTCCTAAACGTATGCATGGCACTTCCATATATCTCAATATTCACACTAGATTACTAGATTTCCGGAAATCCCATCACCATTCGAAACGAGCTGATCAGGCTCCAAAGATTTTCACCAATATTTGGCCCAAGGACGAGTACTTTGAATCCCATGACACTACGCGATTCTCACATGGGGGCGCAATCAAAAGTACTCCAGAATAATATGGTCATATTATATTGCCCAACTTAAGGCACAATAACACATATGACACCATTGTCCATCAAGGCACAATGTCATGACAAATAAGTCATCTCAGGTTCTCCCTGTTTATCAAGGTCCCCCGTTTCACGGCACGTCTGCCCCGCATTTAATGCATGAGAAACCTATCTAGTTTCCGATAATGGATCTTTGTCGCATCAATATTTCCTCGTTGTAGCATCAACGCTAACAACCACCATAATGTCTTAGACTCTTTAAGCCTCAAAACATATTTTCTCAAAACAGGACACTTAGCCCAAAAACAACTTAAATCCCAACACCCCTAACCGATGCACCAGTCAAGGACGTTGGATTCAAGATCATAAAAACATCCTCAAGCTTACAGGACCACAAAGATTGTCCCTAAGCCGACAGGACCATAACTAACACGGATCCTTGATCCACGTGTTCTGCAGAACCCTAGAACCCCGACGTCTCGGTTTCTAGTTTCTAAGCTTTAAGCTTTAAAACCACTTTCCTTGAAAACTCGAAAAACCAAAAACCCAAAATCTCCGATACTCACACAAAGTCATCGGGATCGGTTTTCCATAAAACAAAACTTGGTCCAGAGACCATTTCTTTTTTCTTTCGTTGTTTTTCGGTAAAATACGAACTTAGAACAAAACTTGCACAAACTCATTTTTCTTGAATAAACTCAGTATGACTTCGGAAACCACATTACTCAAAAGGATTTTCTTATCAAATTAAGACATAGTGAAGGTTTCTAATGCCCTATTTGCTTTTAAACTTCACTTTTCCTTATCAAAACACATTTCAGACTTTTAAAGCTTTTAAGTTACACGAGGCCGGATCCTAATCAAAATTAGGTCCTCTAATGCCTAAATCCCACAGCAGGGCACACATTACATCCATATAACCAATAACATGCATTCAACTATATCAACAGTTACATCAATACATCAGCACATCAATGCATATTCCAATCAACAGCAGTCAATCAAGAAATTAACTAACATCATGATATAACTATTTAAATACAATACAAATACAGTACAAACACCGATGCAGCACATAGCCGTCGGAAATGGAATTCCTCAGGTTTATCCCCTTACCTCTTGTAGCTCCCAGTTCAACTCGGAACACCCGATCAACTTGTTTCTCGTCCCAACACGCTGCCGATCACTACATACACGTAAAACATATCGGCATTAACTTACAAAACAAAGATTTCTCCTAATGCACCACCCCTAGGGTTTGGCCCTATTACACTAAAAATAGCTAGGGAGCTCCAAAATTTCTCATTTTCCGGATAACACCCTAACTAAGTGTGACAGCCCTAGATATCAGATCAGATCATCAAAAACCAACCAAAACCCTACCCTACACACATAGGGGGGTTTCGGCCCCTACCTAGAAAACATAGCTAGAGGGATTTCTTGGCTCTAAGCTCTTGGATCATACAAGTATGTCATGAACCTAGGCCATAGAAACTGGTTTGGTACAGATACGATTTTCCTACAATTTTTCATGGATTTTCAAAGATTTTAGGGGCAAAACCCTAACATCCTTGATCATGAAAATATAAGGAGAGAAAGGAGAGATTGAGAGAGATAGAGTTGAACTACTACCTCTTATGATGATCCACTCCAAGTTTGGTGAAGATTGCTCCACAAAAACTCAAGCTTTCCACCTCCAAAAATGGAGATTTTGAGAAGAAAAGAGAAAGAAGAGAAAGGAAGAGAAAAGAAGAAGATGAAGTGAGTTGGGGGGAGGGGGCTGCCGAATGAAATGGGGAGATAAGGTTGGAAGTATTAGATATTTAGGGGTTTATTAGTTTAATAATAGGAAAGGTAAATTGGTAATAAAATTAACCAAGGGCAATTTGGTCAATTCACCTCCCGATATTTGGAATCGTCCCGACACTCGTATGAATTCCTCAAATTACTTGATACAATTTTGGTATGAAAAACATCTGATCGTGGGTCTCGAAAAACCCTAAGACAGCTCAAATCGTCTCCTCGATCGATGATCGGCCCGAATATAAAATATTATTTATATTTTGGACGTCAGGACACATTTTAGGAAAAAGATAGAGGAATATATTCTAAGACTAATGGTTTCGTTCGTTAGTCCAGATTAAGTCGTGATAGTAGAAAACACTATCATCTGAAAAACGTAGATCGGTTTTCGTTCGAGTTTTCGGCCCAAAACTTAACCGAAAGATCCTACGATTTTATAAAACAAGACTATGATCTTAGTTTTCCCAAAATCATTTTCTAAAACACAGATAAAAATATAAACTCATTAATTGAGTTTATCGTCCTTAGAAAGCACGAAAAATCGGGGTGTTACATTACTATCCCCCTTAAAATAATTTCGTCCTCGAAATTGCATACCTGTGAACAGATAAGGATATTGCTCTCTGATGTTGTCCTCAGTTTCCCAAGTTGCTTCTCCAGTTGTATCATCCCAAATAACCTTGACTAAAGAGATTTGTTTTCCCCTCAGTTGTCTGACTCTCTTGTCCTCAATCCTTACAGGTGCGGTCTCATAAGACAGATTCTCTTTCAAGGGTACTTGATCAGGTTCAATTACATGAGATGGATCAGGAATATACTTCCTCAATTGTGAAACATGAAAGACATTATGTAAATTTGAAAGAAAAGGAGGTAAAGCAATTTGGTACGCTACTGGACCAATACGCCGAAGAATTTGGTATGGTCCAATGAATTTAGGAGTGAGTTTTCTGGATTTCATTACCCGACCTACCCCAGTCGTTGGATTGACTCTCAGAAACACATGATCGCCTTCTTGAAATTCGAGAGGTCGTCTTCGCTTATCCGAATAACTCTTCTGTCTGCTCTGAGATGTCCTCATTCTTTCCCGAATCTGTTTGACTTTATCAGTCGTCTCTTGCACAACCTCGGGTCCTAGAATTGTACTCTCTCCATCATGATACCAACAAAGAGGAGTTTGGCACTTCCTCCCATATAGAGCCTCATAGGGTGCCATCCCTATACTTGAGTGATAACTGTTATTATACGTGAATTCAATCAGAGGTAACAGTTCATCCCAACTTCCTCGATTATCCAACACACAAGCTCTTAGCAAATCTTCTAACGATTGAATCGTTCGTTCTGTTTGTCCATCCGTCTGGGGATGGTATGCTGAACTTAGACGTAACTTAGTCCCCAAAGCTTGATGTAAGCTTTCCCAAAAACGCGATGTAAACTTCGGATCTCGGTCCGAAACAATACTTGAGGGTATTCCGTGTAATCTAATTACTTCTCTTATGTACACCTCAGTCAACTTTGCTACTGTGTAGTTTGTCTTCACAGGTAAGAAATGTGCCGATTTCGTCAACCTGTCCACGATTACCCAAATCGAATCAAAGTTCCTTGGTGTTCGGGGTAAACTCACTACGAAATCCATAGAGATACTCTCCCATTTCCATTCCGGTACATCTAGGGATTGCAACATCCCTCCAGGTCTCTGATGTTCTACTTTTGCTTTCTGACAAGTTAGACATGATGCAACGTATTCTGCAACTTGTTTCTTCATACCTGGCCACCAAAATCTTTGTTTCATGTCCTGATACATCTTGGTTGCACCAGGATGCATACTCAATCCACTCTTACGGGATTCTTCGAGAATCATCTTTCTCATCTCCGGGTTGTTGGGTATACAAACTCGTCCATTACACCTTAAGATTCCATCTGCTCCTAAACTAAACTCACTAGCTCTCCCTTGTTCCACCAACACCCTTTTTTCTTGAAGAGATTCATCATTAGCTTGTTGCTCACGTATCTCTTCCATCAAACCATTAGAGATCTTAAGCATTCCAAAGCTTAGTTTCTTAGGACTTATTTCTAATCCCAAGTTCAGATCACGGAACTCTTCAATCAGTTTCAATTCTCTCACCATCATAGTTGAAATATGAACGGCTTTCCGGCTCAAAGCATCTGCCACGACGTTCGCCTTCCCTGGATGGTATTGCAACGTGAAGTCGTAATCTTTTAAAAACTCCATCCATCGTCTTTGCCTCATATTGAGCTCCTTCTGGTCGAACAGATATTTCAAACTCTTGTGATCACTGAAGACATCGAATTTTGCACCATACAGATGGTGTCTCCATATCTTTAGTGCAAAAACCACTGCAGCTAATTCTAGATCATGGGTGGGATAATTCTTTTCATGAATCTTTAACTGTCGTGATGCATAAGCCACCACTTTGCGGTGTTGCATCAGCACACAACCTAGACCTTGATGTGAAGCATCACAATATACTTCATAAGGTTCACTCGGTTCTGGAAGTATCAGCACTGGTGAAGTAGTCAGAAGTTCCTTAATCTTTTGAAAACTTTCTTCACACTGATCAGTCCAAACAAAAGGTTGGTCTTTCCTCGTCAATTGAGTCAACGGTGACACAATCTTAGAGAATCCTTCAATAAACCTTCGGTAGTAACCGGCTAATCCAACAAAACTTCTTATCTCGGTTACAGTCTTTGGTTTTTCCCAAGAAAGTACGGCTTCTACCTTAGCAGGGTCCACAGAAATTCCTTGTTTTGTGATAACGTGACCCAAAAATCCGACTTCTTCAAGCCAAAACTCACACTTAGAGAGTTTCGCATATAACATCTTTTCCCGCAAAACATGAAGGACTTGCCGTAAATGCTCCTCGTGTTCTTCACGATTCTTAGAATAAACCAGAATATCGTCTATGAACACTACAACAAACTTATCAAGAAACGGACGAAAAATCCGATTCATGTAGTCCATGAAAATAGCAGGTGCGTTTGTCACTCCAAAAGGCATCACGAGATACTCGTAATGTCCGTAACGAGTTCTAAAAGCGGTCTTTGGTATATCCTCCGTTTTCACTCGAATCTGGTGGTATCCTGACCTTAAGTCGATCTTTGAGAAAACAGCAGCTCCTCGCAGTTGATCCATCAAGTCATCAATCCTAGGCAACGGATACTTGTTCTTGATCGTCACCTTGTTCAGCTGACGATAGTCCACACAAAGTCTCGAACCCCCGTCCTTCTTTCTCACTAAGAGAACCGGCGCTCCCCATGGCGAAACACTTGGTCTGATGAACTGCTTCGATAACAAGTCCTCGACTTGTGTCTTTAACTCAACAAGCTCAGTAGGCGACATTCGATATGCAGCTATCGATATCGGTCCGGTTCCTGGGATCAGATCGATGGAGAATTCTATGTCCCTCACAGGTGGCAAACCTGGAACATCCTCTGGAAACACCTCGGGAAAATCTCTCACAACAGGCATTTGACTCAGCTCGGTCTTCCCCTCGACTTCTAAGTTGGTTAAAAGCACGTATTTCGGATCTCCTTGAAGTTCTAACATGGTTGGCGGTTAAAAATCCAGAAATCTTAGTACTAGGAAAAACTAGGGTTTTATGTGCACAATCTAATAGGATCTGGTTGGAAGATAACCAATCTATGCCCAAAATTACATCTAACTGTATTAAAGGCAAACATATTAAGTCAACAAGAAAATGTCTATCCTGGATAACAATAGGACAGTTTAGACATATAGAATTCACAACAACAGGTTCAGCAGTTGGTGTAGAAACAATTAAATCAAATGACAAGGAAGAAACAGATAACTCTAAACGTTTCACACAATCCATAGAAATGAATGAATGGGTTGCACCTGAATCAAAGAGCACTAATAAGAGATTACCGTCTATGTCACCCACACCCTGTATCAGATCTTCGGAGTTCGAAGCCTCAGCACCATTCAGGGTATAAACTCTTCCCCTAGCCGTCGGTCGTTTGGCTCCACCACTCCTGTCCGCAGTTTGGACTGGATTCTGGGCTCTACAATCCTTGGCAAAGTGACCTGGTTGTCCACAACGGTAGCAATGACCACTTCTCACGGTACAGTTGTTCGCAAAATGCGATGGATCTCCGCACTTAAAACACTTCCTATCTTGGTTTTGACCTCCTCGGCCTCCACTACCTGACGCACGAGCAACAGGACGATAAGGTTGCTTCTGGAAGTTCCCAGGTGGTCGAGAATATGGTTTCTTCTGAACTTGTTTCCCTCTCTGGTCCTGATATTGACCCTTGAATCGGAAAGGCCCTCCGACGTTCTCTCTGTTGTCTCTCCCACGCTTCATTAGTTCTATTTGTCTGCTTTTCTCAACAAGCGCTTGAAAATTTCTGATTCCTTGCGGTAGAACCGACTCTTTTATCTCATACCGCAGTCCTCTCTCAAAAGCTTCGCATTTCCATTCTTCCTCAGGGTTATTCTGAAAGAAACGGAAATACTTGGCCAACGATTCGAACTTAGCTGCATATTCTCCGACTGACATATCTCTCTGTTGTAGTCGCAAGAATTCTTGCTCTTTCTCTGCTCTTGCACTCTGAGGGAAATATTTTCCCAAAAAGCGATCCTTAAACAGCGTCCACGAAATTACCTCGTGATTTGCCTCCAGTAGTTGTTTCGTTCCTTTCCACCAATACTCCGCATCTCCTATCAGTAGGAATGTGGCATATGGCACCTTCACTTCTTCGGGACTACGTATCAACTCAAAAATTTTCTCAACTTCATGAATCCAAAGATTAGCTTTCTCAGGATCCACGTCACCAGAAAATTGTGGCGGATTCTGACGCCTGAAAGTAGTCAAGCTTCGACCCTCAGCGGCCTGGTCAGCACGGAGTTGTTCCTGAGCATTGTGGGCGTTCATGGTTGCAGTTTGGACAGCAATAGCCGCAGCCATGTTAGCCATTGCCTGAGCAGCAAAATCCATTCCAGTTGTTCCAGCAACATCCTCAGCTTGGACACCAGCTCCCCGACCGCGACCACGTCCACGGCCACGTCCACGTCCACGTCCACGTCCTGCTTCTGCTCCAATTTCTAGTTCCATATCGGACCTACAAGGCCCAAATTCGGTCAAATGGCAACCAGAAAATAAAGCAAATAAGCAGTTATAAACATACAACATATCCAAGAGTAGTAACATCTCAACCCTTGGTTTCGCTACGCGAAACAGATTCGCTACGCGAACCAGCGAGTCTGCCTGAGAAACAAGGAACAGCTCCTCGGATTCGCGACGCGAACACTCATTCGCCTCGCGATCCTGGAAGCCTACATAACTCTCGGCCTCGCGACGCGAAAGTTCCTTCGCCTCGCGATAAGAAAACATGCCCTCTGCTTCGCGACGCGAAATCCAGTTCGCTACGCGAAACAGGGGTCCTGTCCGAGACACCACTCCTCTGCCTTGCGTCGCGAATCCCATTCGCCACGCGATGCAGAGAACACATCTAGAAAGCTTCTCTGCCTCGCGCCGCGAAATACATTTCGCTTAGCGAATCAGAGGCCATGCAACTCCACTCCTCTGTCTCGCGACGCGAACTCAATTCGCCACGCGACGCAGAGGACCTACCTGAGAGACAGAGCACTATTTCTCTGGCTCGCGACGCGAATTTTGGTTCGCTACGCGATCCAGAGAACATGCAACTCCCCCCCTCTGCCTCGCGACGCGAAATCCATTTCGCTACGCGACGCAGAGAACATACTCGAGGAACAGGGCATCATCTCCCTGCCTCGCGACGCGAATTCCCATTCGCTACGCGAGACAGAGAACATGCCCTAAGAAACTTCTCGGGCTCGCGACGCGAATCACTTTCGCCTCGCGAATACAGAGATCACACAACAGCAAACACAACAGACCTATTCCCCAAGGATTCCCGAAAGACTCGACCAGCTCTGATACCACTAATGTGACACCCTCAAACCCAGTGCCACTTTTGTAACTCAAAACCCTTAATGAAACGATAAATAAAATTTCGCTGGTTTTACTTTCGGAAAATATATCTTTTGTGTAAGCAGATTCTGGAAATCGTGACCAAAAATTTTCTCATTAATTATACGTATGAACACCACTCCAGATAACACAGGATTACTCATATACAATAATTAGAACAAGACATATATATATATATACATATATATAATGGACAACAAGTCCCTTTACAAAAGAACGAATGATTTCTAAACTTTCTAAAAAGCTATAAAACTAGGCAGCGGCAGTCTGGAACCATATCTCTAAAACCTATGGCCATCAGTAGCCGTTAACAGACTACCCAAAAACCACTGCCTCAAAAAGGGGTCTACACCCTAAGCTGGTCCGACTAATGGAAACCATTGGACAATCCCCCGGAGGGAAGTCCAATGCTGGAACCAGAGGAAGAACTCTGGGAACCTACATTCCCGTTCCCCTGTGAATGGGGATCGGAAGCATCCGAAGAATGATCCTCCGGGTCTTCCTGAGGATCCTCCTCAGGGTCTTCCTCCTCCTCCTCCTCCTCTTCCCCCACATCTTCCACGACGTGCTCGCCCGCTACCAAGACAAAAGGCGGGGGAGGCGTCTGGGGTAGCTGTTGCTGCGGGGACTGTGCAGCGGGGGCGACCGACTCGATCACACCCTGCTCCATAAGGGCCTGCAGCATCAGCCCGATGGGAGGGAGAGGCACCTGGATGGTCTCCACAGTCCGAGTACTCTTCCGCGGTCCCGTCTTCGTCGTTCCGCTTACAGTGCAAACTGGTCCAGTATACGCCGCACTTTCCACCCCTGGGTGGATAACCCACGCGGCTGGGTCTGTCCTTCGATCAAACGCTAGGACGCGCATCCCGGAGTGCGCTAGGTGATCCGGCTCTGGCTCCATCTGTAAACACGATACAATATATATCCAAGGACAACCCGTCCAAAAACATGCAAGGGTGAGAAACCAATATATGAATCCATAAACAACAACTATATGCCCAATCCACACAACAGACCCAAATCATCATATAACATGGCATATATCATTAAATACAAAAGGCAGTAAATGCACAAGGGTTTCGTACCCCACAATCAACGTTATCTCCTAAACGTATGCATGGCACTTCCATATATCTCAATATTCACACTAGATTACTAGATTTCCGGAAATCCCATCACCATTCGAAACGAGCTGATCAGGCTCCAAAGATTTTCACCAATATTTGGCCCAAGGACGAGTACTTTGAATCCCATGACACTACGCGATTCTCACATGGGGGCGCAATCAAAAGTACTCCAGAATAATATGGTCATATTATATTGCCCAACTTAAGGCACAATAACACATATGACACCATTGTCCATCAAGGCACAATGTCATGACAAATAAGTCATCTCAGGTTCTCCCTGTTTATCAAGGTCCCCCGTTTCACGGCACGTCTGCCCCGCATTTAATGCATGAGAAACCTATCTAGTTTCCGATAATGGATCTTTGTCGCATCAATATTTCCTCGTTGTAGCATCAACGCTAACAACCACCATAATGTCTTAGACTCTTTAAGCCTCAAAACATATTTTCTCAAAACAGGACACTTAGCCCAAAAACAACTTAAATCCCAACACCCCTAACCGATGCACCAGTCAAGGACGTTGGATTCAAGATCATAAAAACATCCTCAAGCTTACAGGACCACAAAGATTGTCCCTAAGCCGACAGGACCATAACTAACACGGATCCTTGATCCACGTGTTCTGCAGAACCCTAGAACCCCGACGTCTCGGTTTCTAGTTTCTAAGCTTTAAGCTTTAAAACCACTTTCCTTGAAAACTCGAAAAACCAAAAACCCAAAATCTCCGATACTCACACAAAGTCATCGGGATCGGTTTTCCATAAAACAAAACTTGGTCCAGAGACCATTTCTTTTTTCTTTCGTTGTTTTTCGGTAAAATACGAACTTAGAACAAAACTTGCACAAACTCATTTTTCTTGAATAAACTCAGTATGACTTCGGAAACCACATTACTCAAAAGGATTTTCTTATCAAATTAAGACATAGTGAAGGTTTCTAATGCCCTATTTGCTTTTAAACTTCACTTTTCCTTATCAAAACACATTTCAGACTTTTAAAGCTTTTAAGTTACACGAGGCCGGATCCTAATCAAAATTAGGTCCTCTAATGCCTAAATCCCACAGCAGGGCACACATTACATCCATATAACCAATAACATGCATTCAACTATATCAACAGTTACATCAATACATCAGCACATCAATGCATATTCCAATCAACAGCAGTCAATCAAGAAATTAACTAACATCATGATATAACTATTTAAATACAATACAAATACAGTACAAACACCGATGCAGCACATAGCCGTCGGAAATGGAATTCCTCAGGTTTATCCCCTTACCTCTTGTAGCTCCCAGTTCAACTCGGAACACCCGATCAACTTGTTTCTCGTCCCAACACGCTGCCGATCACTACATACACGTAAAACATATCGGCATTAACTTACAAAACAAAGATTTCTCCTAATGCACCACCCCTAGGGTTTGGCCCTATTACACTAAAAATAGCTAGGGAGCTCCAAAATTTCTCATTTTCCGGATAACACCCTAACTAAGTGTGACAGCCCTAGATATCAGATCAGATCATCAAAAACCAACCAAAACCCTACCCTACACACATAGGGGGGTTTCGGCCCCTACCTAGAAAACATAGCTAGAGGGATTTCTTGGCTCTAAGCTCTTGGATCATACAAGTATGTCATGAACCTAGGCCATAGAAACTGGTTTGGTACAGATACGATTTTCCTACAATTTTTCATGGATTTTCAAAGATTTTAGGGGTAAAACCCTAACATCCTTGATCATGAAAATATAAGGAGAGAAAGGAGAGATTGAGAGAGATAGAGTTGAACTACTACCTCTTATGATGATCCACTCCAAGTTTGGTGAAGATTGCTCCACAAAAACTCAAGCTTTCCACCTCCAAAAATGGAGATTTTGAGAAGAAAAGAGAAAGAAGAGAAAGGAAGAGAAAAGAAGAAGATGAAGTGAGTTGGGGGGAGGGGGCTGCCGAATGAAATGGGGAGATAAGGTTGGAAGTATTAGATATTTAGGGGTTTATTAGTTTAATAATAGGAAAGGTAAATTGGTAATAAAATTAACCAAGGGCAATTTGGTCAATTCACCTCCCGATATTTGGAATCGTCCCGACACTCGTATGAATTCCTCAAATTACTTGATACAATTTTGGTATGAAAAACATCTGATCGTGGGTCTCGAAAAACCCTAAGACAGCTCAAATCGTCTCCTCGATCGATGATCGGCCCGAATATAAAATATTATTTATATTTTGGACGTCAGGACACATTTTAGGAAAAAGATAGAGGAATATATTCTAAGACTAATGGTTTCGTTCGTTAGTCCAGATTAAGTCGTGATAGTAGAAAACACTATCATCTGAAAAACGTAGATCGGTTTTCGTTCGAGTTTTCGGCCCAAAACTTAACCGAAAGATCCTACGATTTTATAAAACAAGACTATGATCTTAGTTTTCCCAAAATCATTTTCTAAAACACAGATAAAAATATAAACTCATTAATTGAGTTTATCGTCCTTAGAAAGCACGAAAAATCGGGGTGTTACACATTTGGTGGTGTTTTGTGTTTTGCTGTGGGGGGCCACGTGTGGGTTGTGGTTGTGTTCCCTGCATGAAGTTTGTCCATTTATATTGTGTGGGGTGAGGAGCATGTGGGGTCATCATGAGGGGAGCATTGTTGCATTAGAAAATTTTGGAAAATGTTGAGCGGTTGCATTTGGTGGTGCATGGTGGGTACGTGTTAAAGTGTGTATGTAGTAAAAATTATTCATGTGCATATGAATTCAAACTTGTGCAAGTGAGTCTCCTTTTTAATTTTTTTTGCAGATGACTCGGTATATTAACTTAATATATCAACTCGGAGGTGTGTTTATAAGTGACTAAGAAGGTGAGCAAAAATATATTGATGTCATTTCTAATGAAAATGAGATTTGAAAAACCATATGCAAAAACAATGTCGTATCCCTAATCTCTGATCACACTTTTGAATCCCAGTTTAGCACCCTCAAAACCCTAATTTCTAAGTTCATTCATACCTTAATCTTCTGATTTCAAGTAGCCAATGTGAGTTCCTTTTGTCGTTGTTGTTTTGTCATTTTCAATTCGTCTATTTTGTTATGCAATCCAAGTGGTGGGCATGTGTGAGGTGTAGTGGGGACATTGATGCATTTTTTGTCTTGTTGACTATGCATTTGTTATCGGACATTGTTGCATTTTCGGCTTTTTGGCGTTTCCCGTGGTGTTTGTGCTTTGCAGTGGGGGCCACATGTGAGTTATGGCTCTATACCTTGCATGAACTTTGTGAATCTGTGTTCTATGGGTAAAGTCCATGTGGGGCCATTATGTTAAGGCATTGTTGTATGTTCAATGTTGGACATTCGAGTGTGAAATGTTGGACACATCGTCTTGTTTGTTATGCATTTCTGGTGGTGGGCTTGTGTGGGGTGCAGTGGGTACATTGTTGCATTTTTTGTGTTGTTGGCTATGCATTTGTTGTCGGACATTATTGCATTTTTCGACTTTTTTGGCGTGTATGTGATGGTCCCCGTGGTGGTTCTAGTTTGTAGTGACGGCCATGAGTGGGTTACGGTTGTGTTCCTTGCATGAACTTTGTGAATTCGTGTTCAATAGGTAAGGTCCATGTGGGGGCATTATGTTGGCCATTGGTGCATTCTTAAAATGTTAAAAAATATTTGTATGTGGTGCATTTGGTGGAGTTTTGTGGTTTGTTGTGGGTGTCACGTGTGGGTTGTGGTTGTGTTCCCTGCATGAATTTTGTCCATTTGTGTTGTGTGGGTGAGGTGCATGTGGTGTCATCACGTGAGGAGCATCTTTTTTTTATGTTTGGAAGATTAAAAATAGTAGAAAATAACTTCAAAATCAAACTAGTAAGTATTATTAGAAAAAAACCAACAAATAAAATATCAATAATGCAAAAAAAATAAACATATATTAAATTTCATATATGTTGCTTTGATTGTTTTGGTTCGATTTAAAAAAAGAATCCAAAACGTGATCCACTCCGATCAATTTTCACAAAACAATATCCAAAAAATCCAATAAACATCGGTATTTTGTGCACTTGATTTTGTGTAGCAAAGGTGCGTTCCTTTTTTCGTTGTTTTGTCATTGACTATGCATTTATCATCGGACATTGTTGTATTTTTTGGCATATTTGGCATGTATATGGTCCTCGTGGTGTTTGTGGTTTGTAGTGGGGGTCACATGTGGTTTCTGGCTCTATTCTTTGCATGAACTCTATGAATGTGTGTTCTATGGGTAAAGGTCATGTTGGGGCATTATGTTGGGGGCATTGTTCATGTGCATACGAATTCAAATGGTAAGGTTCATATGGGGGCATTGTTGCATTTTAAAATGTTGAAAATGTTATGTGGGGTGCATATGGTGGTGTTTTGTGTTTTGTTGTGGGGGCCACGTGTGGATTGTGGTTGTGCTCCCTACATGAGGTTTGTTCATTTGTTTTGTGTGGGATGAGGTGCATGTGGGGTCATCATGAGGGGAGCATTGTTGCATTTTAAAATTTTGAAAAATGTTGTGGAGTTGCACTTGGTGGTGCCTGGTGGGTACCTGTTAAAGTGTGTTCGGAGTAAAAATTGTCCATGTGCATATGAATTCAAACTTGTGCAACTGAGTGTCTATTTTAATTTTTTTTGCTGATGACTCGGTATATTAACTTAATATATCAAATCGGAGGTGTGTTTATAAGTGACTAAGAAGGTGAGCTGAAATATATTGATGTCGTTTCTATTGAAAGTGGGATTTGAAAAACCATATGCAAAAACAATGTCGTATCCCTAATCTCTAATCATGCTTTTGAATCCCAGTTTAGCACCCTCAAAACCCTAATTTCTAAGTTCATTCGTACCTTAATCTTCTGATTTCGAGTAGCCAAGGTGAGTTCCTTTTGTCGTTGCATATTTGGGGTGCATTGGGGACATTGATGCATTTTTTTGTCTTATTGATTATGCATTTGTTATCGGACATTATTGTATTTTTCTGCTTAATTAGTGTGTATGTGGTTCCTGTGGTGTTTGTGGTTTGTAGTGGGGGCCCGCGTGTGGATTATGGTTCTATTCCTTACATGAACTTTATGAATCTGTGTTTTATGGTAAGGTTCATGTGGGGCCATTACATTGGGACATTTTTGCATTTTAAAATGTTGAAATTTTTTGTGTGTGGTGAATTTGATGGTGTTTTGTGGTTTGTTGTGGGGTCACGTATGGGTTGTGGTTGTGTTCCCTGCATAAAGTTTGTCCATTTATGTGTGTGTGAGTGAGGTGCATGTGGGGTCATCACATAAGGAGCATTGTTTCATTTAAAAATTTTGGAAAATGTTGTGTTGTTTGCATTTGGTGGTGCATGGTGGATCCCTGTTAAAGTGTGTATAAGTAGTAAAAATTGTCCATGTGCATATGAATTCAAACTTGTGCCAATGAGTCTTCTTTCTAATTTTTTTTGTTGATGACTAGGTATATTAACTTAATCTATCAAATCGGAGGTGTGTTTATAAGAGACTAAGAAGGTGAGCTAAAATATATGGATGTTGTTTCCAATGAAAATTGGAGTTGAAAAACCAAGGGCAAAAACGATGTTGAATCCTAGTTTAGCACCATGAAAACCCTAATTTCCTAGTTCATTCATTCCTTAATTTTCTTATTCAGTAATCCCTTTGTAACTCAGAATCGTTGGACATTCGTGTGTAGAATTTTGGACCCATCTCTTTGTCGGTATTTGTGTACTTGATTTCGTGTAGCCAATGTGAGTTCCTTTTGTCGTTGTTGTTTTGCCATTTTCAATTTGTCTATTTCATTTGTTTTGTGATGAAATCCTGGTGGTGAGCATGTGTGGGGTGCAGTGAGGACATTGATGCATTTTTTGTCTTGTTGATTATGCATTTGTCATCGGACATTGTTACATTTTTTGGCTTATTTGGCGTGTATGTGGTCCCTGTGGTGTTTTTGCTTTGTAGTGGGGGCCACATGTGGGTTATGGTTCTATTCCTTGCATAAGCTTTTGAATCTGTGTTCTATGGGTAAGGTCCATGTGGGGCCATTATGTTCGGGCATTGTTGCATTTTAAAATGTTGGACGTTCGTGTGTGAAATGTTGGATACATCTCTTTGTTGGTATTTTGTGCAGCAAAGGTGAGATCCTTTGGTTGTTGTTGTTTGGTCATTTACCATTTGTCTATTTCGTCTTATTTGCTATGCAGTTCTGGTGGTGGACATGTGTGGGGTGCAATGGGTACATTGTTACATTTTTTGTGTTGTTGGCTATGAATTTGTCGTCGGACATTATTGCATTTTTCGGATTTTTTGGCGTGTATGTGGTGGTCCCCGTGGTGGTTCTAGGTTGTAGTGGCGGCCATGAGTGGGTTATGGTTGTGTTCCTTGCATGAACTTTTTGAATTTGTGTTCAATGGGTAAGGTTCATGTGGGGGCATTACGTTGGCCATTGATGCATTTTTAAAATGTTAAAAAAAATTTGTGTGTGGTGCATTTGGTGGAGTTTTGTGGTTTGTTGTGGGGGTTATGTGTGGGTTGTGGTTGTGTTCTTTGTATGAATTTTGTCCATTTGTGTTGTGTGGGTGAGGTGCATGTGGGGTCATCACGTGAGGAGCATCTTTTTTTTATGTCTGGAACATTAAAAATAGTAGAAAATAACTTCAAAATCAAACTAGTAAGTATTATTAGGAAATAAACATATATTAAATTTTATATATGCGATTTTGTTTGTTTTGGTTCGGTTTAAAAAACAAGAATCCAAAATATTATCCGATCCTATCAGTTTTCACAAAACAATATCCAAAAAATCCAATAGACATCGGTATTTTGTGCGCTTGATTTTGTGTAGCAAAGGTGAGTTCCTTTTGTTGTTGTTTTGTCATTTATCATTTGTCTATTTCGGATTGTTTGTTATGCATTTCTGGTGGTGGACATGTGTGTGATGCAGTGGTGATGTTGTTCCTTTTTTGTGTCGTTGACTTTGCATTTATTATCGGACATTGTCGTATTTTTCGGCTTATTTGGCGTGTATATGGTCTTGTGGTGTTTGTGGTTTGTAGTGGGAGCCACATGTGGTTTACGGTTCTATTCTTTGCATGAACTTTATGAATCTGTGTTCTGTCGGTAAGGTTCATATGGGGGCATTATGTTGGGGCATTGTCCATGTGCATATGAATTCAAATGATAAGGTTCATGTGGGTGCATTATTGCATTTTAAAATGTTGACATTGTTGTGTGGGGTGCATTTGGTGCTGTGGTCACCACGTGTTGGTTGTGGTTGTGTTCCCTACATGAAGTTTGTCCATTTATGTTGTGTGGGGTGAGGTGCATGTGGGGTCATCAGGAGGGGAGCATTGCTACATTTTAAAATTTTGGAAAATGTTGTGGGGTTGCATTTGGTGGTGCATGGTGGGTACCTGTTAATGTGTGTATGTAGTAAAAATTGTCCACGTGCATATGAATTCAAACTTGTGCAAGTGAGTCTCCTTTGTAATTTGTTTTGCAGATGACTCAGTATATTAACTTAATATAACAAATAGGAGGTGTGTTTATAAGTGACTAAGAAGGCGAGCTGAAATATATTAATATCATTTCTAATGAAAATGGGATTTGAAAAACCATATGCAAAAACAATGTCGTATCCCTAATCTCTAATCATGCTTTTGAATCCCAGTTTAGCACCCTCAAAACCCTAAATTCTAAGTTCATTCGTACCATAATCTTCTGATTTCTAGTAGCCAAGGTGAATTCCTTTTGTCGTTGCCTGAGTAGAGTGCATTGGGGACATTGATGCATTTTTTTTTGTCTTATTGACTATGCATTTGTTATCGGACATTGTTGCATTTTTCGGCTTATTTGGTGTTTAAGTGGTTCCTGTGTTCTTTGTGGTTTGTAGTGGTGGCCCGCATGTGGGTTATGGTTCTATTCCTTGCATGAACATTATGAATCTGTGTTCTATGGTAAGGTTCATGTGGGGCCATTTCGTTGGGACATTGTTGCATTTTAAAAGGTTGAAAATTTTTGTGTGTGGTGCATTTGGTGGTGTTTTGTGGTTTGGTGTGGGGCCATGTATGGGTTGTGGTTATGTTCCCTGCATGAAGTTTGTCCATTTGTGTGTGTCTGGGATAGGTGCATGTGGGGTCATCACGTGAGGAGCATTGTTTCATTTTATAATTTTGGAAAATGTTGTGTTGGTTGCATTTGGTGGTGCATGGTGGATCCCTGTTAAAGTTTGTATGTTGTAAATATTGTCTATGTGCATATGAATTCAAACTTGTGCCAATGAGTCTCCTGTCTAATTTATTTTTGTTGGTGACTCGGTATATTAATTTAATCTATCAAATTGGAGGTGTGTTTATAAGAGACTAAGAAGGTTAGCTGAGATATATGGATGCCGCTTCTACTGAAAAGTGGAGTTGAAAAACCATAGGCAAAAACGATGTCGTATCCATAATCTCAAATCATGCTTTTGAATCCCAGTTTCGCACCATGAAAACCCTAATTTCCGAGTTCATTCATTCCTTAATTGGACATTCGTATATGGAATTTTGGACCCATCTCTTTGTCAGTATTTGTGTACTTGATTTTGTGTAGCCAATGTGAGTTCCTTCTGTCGTTGTTGTTTTGTCATTTTCAATTTGTCTATATCGTCTGTTTTGTGATGCAATCCTGGTGGTGGGCATGTGTGGGGTGCAGTTGGGACATTGATCCATTTTTTGTCTTGTTGATCGACTATGAATTTGTCATCGGACATTGTTGCATTTTTTGGCTTATTTGGCGTGTATGTGGTCCCCGTGGTGTTTTTGCTTTGTAGTGGGGGCCACATTGGGTTATGGTTCTATTCTTTGCATGAACTTTATGAATCTTGGTTCTATGGGTAAGGTCCATGTAGGGCCATTATGTTGGGGCATTGTTGCATTTTAAAATGTTGGACGTTCGTGTGTGAAATGTTGGACACACTTCTTTGTCGATATTTTCTGCGCTTGATTTTGTGCAGCAAAGATAAGATCCTTTGGTCGTTGTTGTTTTGTCATTTATCATTTGTCAATTTCGTCTTGTTTGTGATGCATTTCTGGTGGTGGGTATGTGTGGGGTGCAGTGGGTACATTGTTACATTTTTTGTGTTGTTGGCTATGCATTTGTCATCGAACTTTATTGCATTTTTCAGCTTTTTTGGCGTGTATGTGGTGGTCCCCGTGGTGGTTCTAGTTTGTAATGGCGGCCATGAGTGGGCTATGGTTGTGTTCCTTGCATGAACTTTGTGAATTTGTGCTCAATGGGTAAGGTTCATGTGGGGCATTATGTTGGCCATTGTTGCATTTTTAAAATGTTAAAAAATTTTGTGTGTGTTGCATTTGGTGGAGTTTTGTGGTTTGTTGTGGGGGTCACGTGTGTGTTGTGGTTATGTTCCCTGCATGAATTTTGTCCATTTGTGTTGTGTGGGTGAGGTGCATGTGGGGTCATCACGTGAGGAATATCTTTTTTTTATGTTTGCAACCTTAAAAATAGTAGAAAATAACTTCAAAATCAAACTAGTAAGTTTTATTAGAAAAAAAACCAACAAATAAAATATCATTAATGCAAAAAAAATAAACATATATTAAATTTTATATATGCTGTTTTTTTGTTTTGGTTCGGTTTAAAAAAAAGAATCCAAAATATGATCCGATCAGTTTTTACAAACACTATATACAAGAAATCCAATAGACATCGGTATTTTGTGCGCTTGATTTTGTGTAGCAAAGGTGAGTTCCTTTTGTCGTTGTTTTGTCATTTACCATTTGTCTATTTCGTATTGTTTGTTTTGTATTTCTGGTGGTTGACATGTGTGTGGTGCAGTGGTGACGTTGTTCTTTTTTTGTGTCGTTATCTTTGCATTTATCATCGGACATTGTTGTATTTTTCGGCTTATTTGGCGTGTATATGGTCCTGTGGTGTTTGTGGTTTGTAGTAGGGGCCTCATGTGGTGTATGGTTCTATTCTTTTCATGAACTTTATGAATCTGTGTTCTATGGGTAAGGTTCATGTGGGGGCATTACGTTGGGGCATTGTCCATATGCATATGAATTCAAATGGTAAGGTTCATGTGGGGGTATTGTTGCATTTTAAAATGTTGAAAATGTTGTGTGGGGTGCATTTGGTGGTGTTTTGTGTTTTGCTGTGGGGACCACGTGTGGATTGTTGTTGTGTTCCTTGCATGAAGTTTGTCCATTTGTGTTGTGTGGGGTGAGGTGCATGTGGGGTCATAATGAGGGGAGCATTGCTGCATTTTAAAATTTTGGAAAATGTTGTGGGCTTGCATTTGGTGGTGCATGGTGGGTACCTATTAAAGTTTGTATGTAGTAAAAATTGTCCATGTGCATATGAATTCAAACTTGTGCAAGTGAGTCTCCTTTTTAATTTTTTTTGTAGATGACTCTGTATATTAACTTAATATATCAAATCGGAGGTGTGTTTATAAGTGACTAAGAAGGTGAGCTAAAATATATTGATGTCGTTTCTAATGAAAATGGGATTTGAAAAACCATATGCAAAAAAAATGTCGTATCTCTAATCTCTAATCATGCTTTTGAATCCCAGTTTAGCACCCTCAAAACCCTAATTTCTAAGTTCATTCGTACCATTGATAAGTGCCATATTTACTTGAAAACATTAGAAGTTTAACGTACTTATTGAACTCAAATTGGTGTAAGTTAGTATACTTGACCCCAAAAGATTAATGTTGTAAATAATTTGATTAGTAGTATATATATTGTGAAATTTTGAAGATTGCATCTTAAACTCGTGTTTTGTGTATATAGGTGAAGAAATGAAAGAGTAGAAGCTTTTAAAGAGCCAAAGTTGGGGAAATTCGCTTAGCTAAGGCCAATTTGCTAAGCGAAAAAGACAAAAATCAGAATTGACTTATTGCCACAAATTCGCTTAGCTAAAATATTTTCGCTAAACGAATTTGTCCCAAAAGCTAAAGAATTTTGAAGAATCAAATTCACTTAGCGAGATCCTTCACGCTAAGCGAGAATGAAGTGGCGCCAAACAAATCAGCTTTCTTCCATCTGAAGAATCCTAAATTCGCTTAGCTATTTTGTCTGCACTAAGCGAATTTGGCACTTACTAGTTGTGCTGTTTTCGACTTTTGGGTGATATAAAAAGGAAAGAACCAGCAAACTAGGGGAGACTCTCTTCTCTCTGATTAGGAACGAAGATACAGAAGGTGCTTCACCATTTTCTAGAGCTCCAAGTGTGTTCAACCCTTGAGGAGAGTCATCCTTTCAACTTTTTGTTGATGGCTACCATCGAAATGGATAGCTGATTCACCTTTTGTTAGGATTAAATGTAATCAATCAACTCTCATGTATCTCTTTTGATTCATATATTCATATATATATATATATATATATATATATATATATATATATATATATTCCTTTCTATACATCAATTTCTATGATTTATTCTTGCTCTTCATGCTTGTTATGAAGTGATCAACTATAACTTGATCTTTGATTTAAAGTTTATTGGGAAATACTCTTTGAATCTGGTTTTAGAATAAATCTAATGAATCTAATATCTAGGAATAGAATTAGGTCCATTAGTCATTGAATCATCGGAGTTCAACTCAAACTTCTTTACTAAACATGTGAGGAATCAATGTTTAGGAAAGAATATTGACATCTCATCTCATTAAGGAATTAATGATGCATGATTAACTTGATGACGAGGATATTGATGTATGGAGGGAATATGTATGTTTGATCATTTGGATACTAGGAGAAGAGATTGATGAAATCTAATCCCAACACTTCATTATTATCATTATTTTCATTTACGAATTGCAATCCTTTAAAATTTTACCCTTGAAAACCTTTACTGCTTTTAAACATCTTTGAATTTGCAAACTTAAGCTTATAAATATTGTTGAATGGTATAATATCGCACGAGTCTATGTGGATACGACAACCCGATATACTTCTTTTGCGAGTAGCGATTTGGTATTTCGAAGAAAATACGAACAGCCATAATCTTCTGATTTCGAGTAGCCAAGGTGAGTTCCTTTTGTTATTGCATGTGTAAGGTGCATTGGCGACATTAATGCATTTTTTTGTCCTATTGACTATGCATTTGTTATCGGACATTGTTGCATTTTTCGGCTTATTTGGTGTGTAAGTGGTTCCTGTGGTGTTTTTGGTTTGTAGTGGGGGCCCGCGTGTGGGTTATGGTTCTATTCCTTGCATGAACATTATGAATATGTGTTCAATGTAAGGTTCATGTGGGGCCATTTCGTTGGGACATTGTTGCATTTTAAAAGGTTGAAATTTTTTGCATGTGGTGCATTTGGTGGTGTTGTGTGGTTTGCTGTGGGGCCACGTATGGGTTGTGGTTGTGTTCCCTGCATGAAGTTTGTCCATTTGTGTGTGTCTAGGTGAGGTGCATGTGGGGTCATCACATGAGGAGCATTGTTTCATTTTAAAATTTTGGAAAACGTTGTGTTGGTTACATTTGGTGGTGCATAGTGGATCCCTGTTAAAGTGTGTATGTAGTAAATATTGTCCATGTGCATATGAATTCAAACTTGTGCCAACGAGTCTCCTATCTAATTTATTTTTGTTGATGACTCGGCATATTAACTTACTCTATCAAATCGGAGCTGTGTTTATAAGAGACTAAGAAGGTGAGCTGAAATATATGGATGTCGTTTCTATTGAAAATTGGAGTTGAAAATCCATAGGCAAAAACGATGTCGTATCCATAATCTCTAATCATACTTTTGAATCCCAGTTTAGCACCATGAAAACCCTAATTTCCGAGTTCTTTCATTTCTTAATCTTCTGATTCTGTAATCCCTTTGTAACTCAGAATCGTTAGACATTCGTCTGTGGAATTTTGGACCCATCTCTTTGTCAGTATTTGTGTACTTGATTTCGTGTAGCCAATGTGAGTTCCTTTTGTCGTTGTTTTGTCATTTTCAATTTGTCTATTTCGTCTGTTTTGTGATGCAATCCTGGTGGTGGGCATGTGTGAGGTGCAGTGGGGACATTGATGCATTTTTTGACTTGTTGATCGACTATGAATTTGTCATCGGACATTGTTGCATTTTTTGGCTTATTTGGCATCTATGTGGTCTCCGTGGTGTTTTTTCTTTGTAGTGGGGGCCACATGTGGGTTATGGTTCTATTCCTTGCATGAACTTTATGAATCTGTGTTCTATGGGTAAGGTCCATGTGAAGCCATTATGTTGGGGCATTGTTGCATTTTAAAATGTTGGACACTCGTGTGTGAAATGTTGGACACATCTCTTTGTTGGTATTTTGTGAACTTGATTTTGTGCAGCAAAGGTGAGATCCTTTGGTCGTTGTTGTTTTGTCATTTACCATTTGTCTATTTCGTCTTGTTTGCTATGCATTTCTGGTGGTAGGCATATGTGGGGTACAGTGGATACATTGTTGCATTTTTTGTGTTGTTAGCTATGCATTTGTCGTCCAACATTATTGCATTTTTCGGCATTTTTGGCGTGTTTGTGGTGGTCCCCGTGGTAGTTCTGGTTTGTAGTGAAGGCCATGAGTGGGTTATGGTTGTGTTCCTTGCATGAACTTTGTGAATTTGTGTTCAATGGGTAAGGTCCATGTGGGGGCATTACGTTGGCCATTGGTGCATTCTTAAAATGTTAAAAAAATTTGTATGTGGTGCATTTGGTGGAATTTTGTGGTTTGTTGTGGGGGTCACATTTGGGTTGTGGTTGTGTTCTCTGCATGAATTTTGTCCATTTGTGTTGTGTGGGTGAGGTGCATGTGGGGTCATCACCTGAGGAGCATCTTTTTTTTTTTTTTTTTATGTTTGGAACATTAAAAATAGTAGAAAATAACTTCAAAATCAAACTAGTAAGTATTATTAGAAAAAATCAACAAATAAAATGTCAATAATGCAAAAAAATAAACATATATTAAATTTTATATATGCGATTTTGTTTTTATTTGGTTTGGTTTAAAAAAATAATCCAAAATCTGATCCGATCCGATCATTTTTCGTAAAACAATATCCAAAAAACCCAATAGACATCGGTATTTTATGTGCTTGATTTTGTGTTGCAAAGGTGAGTTCTTTTTGTCGTCATTTTTTCATTTATGATTTGTCTATTTCGTATTGTTTGTTATGCATTTCTGGTGGTGGACATGCGTGTGGTGCAGCGGTGACATTGTGCTTTTTTTGTGTTGTTGACTATGCATTTATCATCGGACATTGTTGTATTTTTCGGCTTATTTGGCATGTCTATGATCCTCGTGGTGTTTGTGGTTTGTAGTAGGTGTCACATGTGGTTTATGGTTCTTTTCTTTGTATGAACTTTATCAATCTGTGTTCTGTGGGTAAGGTTCATGTGGTGGCCTTGTTGCATTTTAAAATGTTGAAAATGTTGTGTGAGGCTGCTTTGGTGGTGTTTTGTGTTTTGCTGTGTGGGTCACGTGTGGGTTGTGGTTGTATTCTCTGCATGAAGTTTGTCTATTTGTGTTGTGTTGGTTGAGGTGCATGTGGGGTCATCATGAGGGGGGCATTGTTGCATTTTAAAATTTTGGGAAATGTTGTGGGGTTGCATTTGGTGGTGCATGGTGGGTACTTGTTAAAGTTTGTATGTAGTAAAAATTGTCCATTTGTATATGAATTCAAACTTGTGCAATGAGTGTCCTTTTTAATTTTTTTGCAGAAAACTCAGTATATTAACCTAATATATCAATTTGGAGGTGTGTTTATAACTGACTAAGAAGGTGAACTGAAATATATTGACGTCGTTTCTAATGAAAATGGGATTTGAAAAACCATATGCAAAAACAATATCGTATCCCAAATCTCTAATCATGCTTTTGAATCCCAGTTTAGCACCCTCAAAACCCTAATTTCTTAGTTCATTCGTACCTTAATCTTCTGATTTCGAGTAGCTAAGGTGAGTTCATTTTGTCGTTGCATGTGTGGGGTGTAATGGTGACATTGATGCATTTTTTTGCTTATTGACGATGCATTTATTATCGGACATTATTGCATTTTTCGGCTTATTTGGTGTGTATGTGGTGTTTGTGGTTTGTAGTGGGGGCCCGCGTGTGGGTTATGGTTCTAATCCTTGCATGAACTTTATGATTCTGTGTTCTATGGTAAAGTTTATGTGGGGCCATTACATTGGGACATTGCTGCATTTTAAAAGGTTGAAAATTTTTGTGGTGGTGAATTTGGTGGTGTTTTGTGGTTTGTTGTGCAATCACATATGGGTTGTGGTTGTGTTCCTTTATGAAGTTTGTCCATTTGTATGTGTGTAGGTGACGTGCATGTGGGGTCATCACGTGAGGAGCATTGTTTCATTTTAAAATTTTGGAAAATGTTGTGTTGGTTGCATTTGGTGGTGCACGGTGGATCCCTGTTAAAGTGTGTATGTAGTAAAAATTGTCCATGTGCATATGAATTCAAACTTGTGCCAATGAGTCTCCTTTCTAATTTTTTTTTTTGTTGATGACTTGGTATATTAACTTAATCGATCAAATCGGAGGTGTTTTTATAAGAGATTAAGAAGGTGAGCTGAAATATATGGATGTCGTTTCTAATAAAAATTGGAGTTGAAAAACCATAGGAAAAAACGATGTCGTATCCCTAATCTCTAATCATGCTTTTGAATCCCAGTTTAGCACCATCAAAACCCTAATTTTCGAGTTCATTCATTCCTTAATCTTCTGATTCCGTAATCCCTTTGTACCTCCAAATCGTTGGACATTCATATGTGGAATTTTGGACCAACTCTTTGTCGGTATTAGTGTAATTGATTTCGTGTAGCCAATGTGAGTCCCTTTTGTTGTGGTTGTTTTGTCATTTTCAATTTGTCTATTTCGTTTGTTTTGTGATGCAATCCTGGTGGTGGGCATGTGTGGGGTGCAGTGGGGACATTGATGCATTTTTTGTTTTGATGATCGATTATGCATTTCTCATCGGGCATTGTTGCATTTTTTGGCTTATTTGACATGTATGTGGTCCCCGTGGTGTTTGTGCTTTGTAGTGGGGGCCACATGTGAGTTATGGTTCTAGTCCTTGGATGAACTTTATGAATCTGTGTTCAATGGGTAAGGTCCATGTGGGGCCATTATGTTGGGGCATTGTTCCATTTTAAAATGTTTGACGTTCGTGTGTGACATGTTGGACACATCTCTTTGTTGGTATTTTGTGCACTTGATTTTGTGCAGCAAAGATGAGATCCTTTGGTCATTGGTTTTTTGTCGTTTATCATTTGTCTATTTCGTCTTGTTTGCTATGCATTTCTGGTGGTGGGCATGTGTGGGGTGCAGTGGGTACATTGTTGCATTTTTTGTGTTGTTGGCTATGCATTTGTCGTCGGACATTATTGCATTTTTCGGCTTTTTTGGAGTGTATGTGGTGGTCCCCGTGGCGGTTCTAGTTTGTTGTGGCGGCCATGAGTGGGTTATGGTTGTGTTCCCTGCATGAACTTTGTGAATTTGTGTTCAATGGGTAAGGTTCATGTGGGCGCATTACGTTGGCCATTGTTGTATTTTTCAAATGCTAAAAGATTTTGTGTGTGGTGCATTTGGTGGAGTTTTGTGGTTTGTTGTGGGGGTCACGTGTGGGTTGTGGTTGTGTTCCCTGCATGAATTTTGTCCATTTGTGTTGTGTGGGTGAGGTGCATGTGGGGTCATCGTGTGAGGAGCATTGTTTCATTTTAAAATTTTGGAAAATGTTGTGTTGGCTGCATTTGGTGGTACATGGTAGATCCCTGTTAAAGTGTGGAAGTAGTAAAAATTGTCCATATGTATATGAATTCAAACATGCATTAGTGAGTCTCCTTTTTAACTTTTTTTTGCATATGACTTTGTATATTAACTTAATCTATCAAATCGGAGGTGAGTTTATAAGGGACTAAGGTGAGCTGAAATATATGGATGTCGTTTCTAATGAAAATTTGAGTTGAAAAACCATAGGCAATAACGATTTCGTATCCCTAATCTCTAATCATGCTTTTGAATCCTAGTTTAGCACCCTCAAAACCCTAATTTTTGAGTTCATTCGTACCGTAATCTTCGGATTCCGTAATCCCTTTGTGACCCGGAATCATTGGACGTTCTTGTGTGGAATTTTGCACACATCTCTTTGTTGGTATTGTGTGTACTTGATTTCTTGTAGCCAAGTTGAGTTTCATTTTTCGTTATTTTGTCATTTTCAATTTGTCTATTTTGTCTGGTTTGTTATACATTCCTGGTGGTGGACATGTGTGGGGTGCAGCGGGGACATTGATGCATTCTTTGTCTTCTTGACTATGCATTTCTCATCGGACATTGTTGCATTTTCCGGCTTATTTGGCATGTGGGTGCCATGTGTGGGTTATGGTTTTATTCCTTACTTGAATTTTATGAATCTGTGTTCTATGGGTAAGGTTCATGTGGGGCCATTATGTTGGGGCATTGTTGCATTTTAAAATGTTAATTTATTTTTGTGTGTGGTACATTTGGTGTTGTTTTGTGGTTTGTTGTGAAAGTCACGTGTGGGTTGTGGTTGGGTTCCTTGCATTTGTTTTGTATGGGTGCAGTGCATGTGTGACTTTCTCGTCAAAGACATTATTGTATTATAAATTTTCGAAAAATGTTGTCTGGGGTGCATTTGGTGGTCCGTGGTTGGTCCTTGTTAAAGTGTGTATGTAGTAAAAATTGGCACTATGCATATGAACTCAAACTTGTGCCAGTGAGTCTCCTTTTTAATTTTATTTGCAGATGACTCGGTATATTAACTTTATCTATCAAGTCGGAGATATGTGCTTAAGAGACCAAGAAAGTGTGCTAAAGTATATTGACGTCGTTTCTAACACAAATTGTAACGTCATTCGTTACATTTGTAACCTAAAATAATAATTTAAATAAAAACATGGAAAATAAAATTTTTCTTAAATATATACTGAATAAATACTTAATATAATATTAATCCAAAATAATTGTTTGCATCACTTCAAAAACCAAAATAACATAATAAGTTTCCAAGCCTCAAAACTGGGCGTTTATTACATCTCATATAAGAAAATAACTAAACGATGAAAAGGTCCTCTTAGAATATGCCATACAATACTAACCGAGCTAAACTATTAGAATAAAGTCTTTAAATGTCTGGCTGCTCAACAAGGTCGTCCTCAGACTCTGAATACAATACTACTAATGAGATATAAAATCACATTGAACAGAAATATAGTTTAAAAATTTTTCGCAAAAGCACTGTTTTCAGTCGGTGCGGTAACCGGAAAAACTGTCCATGGTACCCGCTAGTTTCAAAATAGTGTATAATAAAATAATATTAATAATAATAAAAATTATTATTGGCAATAAACTGTCATCATCAACACATCATAATTCAAGTATGTCAAAGTCTCACATATCAAATAATCTCAAATATCCCCATATGTCTTATGACTTTCAAACTGCACATAACAATGCCATCTCATTACCTACCTTACTCATGAAGGTATTTCGATGTCACCTTCTCTTCAGTGACATTACTCATTTCGATACCAACCATTGTACATTGATGGTATTACTCATTTCGACATCCCAACGTATGGCGATGTTGCTTTCGATACCCCATTCTGACGATATTTCATATTTTGACACCCCAATTCATTGGCAGTGTTACTTTTGATACCCCTATCATAGGCGATATGGTAACAAACAACATTCATCACATTTAATAGTTATTGAATCATACCAATATCACCAATATTATCATATAATCCAAATATAGCATGTCAATCAACCAAATCATATATACAACATACATAATATAACATCAATCTCAAGAATAAACATTTAATTCAAAGCAGAAACACCTTAGAAAGAAAATCCCCAAATTTAAAAAATCAGGATTTGACCAAACACAAGATTATTTTCCAAAAACATAATTTATACTCACCTCTCGAAGACCTCCAAGAATCTCCAAGCGTACACCATAACAAATCTTAGATGTCGCCTTCCTCAACCTTGAATCTCCTTCTTCTTCATCTTCCTCTTCTACCTCTTCATGTTGTTGTGGTTGTTGTTGTTGGTGTTGTTGTTGTTCTCCTTCCAAAATCCTTGTTTGTTGCCACCCCATCTCCCAAGCATGAGGATGCTCGACAACCATTACTAAGGTGTTTTTGGGTGCAAAAAGGGTTTCTAGCCGCACTAGGGTGTTATAAGATGGTATATATAGTGTTGCACCGGTTCCCTATTTTTAAACCTATTTTTAACGCATCTTGACATAGAACATGGGCGTACTCGCGATTGGCACGGCGCGTACTCGCGATTGGCACGACCATGCCAATCAACGTCAAAGTTTGCATAATTTCCGACACGGTCGTTGTAACATCCCGTTTTTTAAAAGCTTTCTGATTTTAATTAATCAGTATTGTTGTGTTTGTATTTTATTGAATGAAAGGTCTAGAGAGTGAAAAAAATTAACCCGAGACCATAGTCACGCTCTACGCTATCGTAGGAAGCTATTGTTAAATTTTGGTCGAAAACTCAGACGGAGCCCGGTTTGCGTTTTACATTGACAGTATGATTTTACTGCTCAGATGACCTAATTTTGACTCGTGAACGAAACAATTAGGCTTTAAATAAAATTTCGAACGATATCGGCGATTTTGAAAAAATTCAAAATAAATAAGTTTTCACGACTTTCTTGGGGCGAAATACTAAGTCGTGAAAGTAACGGAGCTAAAAACGGATGAACATGAAGTCACATTGCCTGGGAAGGCGTGCCTGTGACTCACTACTGTCATCATTACTTTTTCCGAAAATAACTAGATATTTATGACGTTAGAAAATATCTGAATGTGAAAAGACCAAAATGCCCATGGGCTTTTTCCTAAAGGACGTTTACGTCCCTAAAATATCTAATTTTTGATGACCTCACCCCACTCTCTCTTCTCATTTTCGAGCTCTCTCTCTCTCTCTCCTGTCACATCCATCTTCTTCTTCTTCCTTCCTTCTTCTTCTTTTTCCTCCAAACTTCACCTCCATTTTTCTTCAACTTCCACAAGGTTTTTCAAGAAAGTTTGTGAAGCAAAGTTGATCACCTCTTCCTCCTCTATCACCTAAGAGATATAGATTTCATCCTTGAGCTCTCAATCTTCATTGAAAGTTCATGGTTCAAGTTTATGCTTCAAACTTCAAAAATCCATAGAAAATTGTAGCAAAATCATTTTAATACCAAACCAATTTCTATGAGCTAGATTCTTTACCCTCTTTCATAATCCAAGAGCTTGTAAGCAAAAAATCTCTCTAGCTCATATGGGTATAAAAGGGCCGAATCCTATGTGTGAGAAAAGTTTGAGTTTTTGATTCCATTTTTGAGTAAAAAGACTTACTCTAGTGTTGTGCATACTTAAGGATCATCGATCCAAGAGTTAGGAATTTTTAGACATCTCTAGCCTATTTTAAAAATAGGGGCCGAACCTAGCTTGTGGGTGAGCTATGAGTTTTGCTTCAAGTTTTTGAGTAAAAAAACTTACGCCAGTGTTTTGTGTACTTGAGGGTCATCGATCCAAAAGGTGGCGGAATTTCAACACCTTTAGCCTATTTAATTAAATAGGGGCAGCACCTTGGTCATTTGGACTAGGGGGTTTATGATTTAAACTGAATTAATTTTTTATTGTGTTTTGTTGTATAGAATCGGACAGGACTCGAACATTCGACCGCGCACCTGACTGATAGTTGCGGAGTCGTAGCCAGAGCTGCACGTGAAAATTACTAAGGTGGGGAGAAAGAACTGATATCGTCGGGAAGGCAAGCCTAGTATAGATTATATATATATATGTGCAGGGGAGCCCTTAAACCCTACTAGAGGTTGAGCCCTAGATAAAGTGCCTGGACCCTGGGTGTAGGTACTTTTGGGCTATCACCATTAAGTTGATAATATGGATATTGTGATTGATTGAGGTTGATGTATTGAATTGTTTATTTGATTATCTGTTGGTTTTATTTTGTTGAACTGACTGCGTGATGAACTGTTGTCTTACTTTATGATGATATCTGTATTCTGAAATTATTGTGGTAATATTCTGTTGTGATTTGACTGGTTGAGTGTTTATGAGAGTATGGTGAGTGATGATGTTGTTCGGGTTGATATCGCTGTGGTCCCGACCATGGAGCTGTGGCTCGTAGACGCAAGGCGTCGTGATGTTGATGTTGATGTTGATGTGTCGTGGTCGTGGTCAAGTGCGTAGGCGTGAGGTACCAGTATCATCCTGTGATGGATGTGTGTTGCATAACATATCATTTCATACCACAGTCCCAAAGGGGGATGTCCAATTGGGGACGTGTTACTTTAAATCCCGAGGCGGGATGTCCAATGGGGGACGTGATGTGATGTGATGTAATCCCGACGGGGATGTCCAATTGGGGACGTGATGTATCGGCCGACATGCATATAGGGAAGTCAGCATATAGGGAAGTCAGCATATACATAGGGACTATGATGACAACCAAATGGTGTGGTTGCTTTTTGACGATCTTATGGTTAAAATCTAAGCATATCAATTTCGTGCTCTTCTTAAGGAACAAGATTGTAACAACATAAAAATGAAGAAAATAAGAAAATGGTGAAGAAAGAGATGATGTAGGCGCCACAAACCAAAAAGGTTTGATAAGCCAAGTGATGTTCGCTACAAGAACCTTGGATTCTTGATAAGAACTAAGTTTGGTTCAACCAAGAACCTAGGAGAAACAATTCTCACAAATGAAATTAATCCAAATACAATATCCAAGTTCTATTATTTCATGTTAGTACGCGCATACATATAGGAATTGGGGCTGCCAAGAGTTGGCTTACACAAGTCATCATAAGATTCCATAACCCTCCTAATAACTATCATGAATATGCCACTAATAGGTGAAATGATGACAACAATAAGGGACTGCCTAAAAACATAACCATTATAATAAAAACCAACTAATAAAGATGAGTCATAACTATAATGAGTTACTTTTGGCATGCAAGCCAAAAGATTCCTCCACTAAGCTTAAAACAAAATGGGTAAAATCCGTCCAGAATTTTGTGCTTAACTTTTAGCGCTATTTTCTTCATGATAGAGGTCGAATTAGGTCTTGATGGTTGAAATACAACTTATAGAAAATTCGCTCAGCTTTCCAACGCCACCAAGAACACGGAAATCGGATTATCAGAGAACAAGTTACAATCAAAACAAGGCATAAGGTCACTTGGACTTGAATGGTTTCACCTCCTCTTGTTGCAAACTTGAATTGCCCCCTTGGCTCATATTATTCCCTCCTTCTTGGAAGAAATTCGACCTCGAATTTATTGCCTGAAGGAATCGTTTTCATCCTCCCGGGTCAAATGGAAATCGATAGAAATCATCAAATGTTGCAAATAGGCATAACACATTCCCATCTTGTACAATCAACATCCCAACACATTCCTCAAAATTGATTGTGATGAACCAAATGAACACCATACTTTTGGGAAACCATGCGAGTTCCCAAACCATGGGGTACTTCCTTTGGGATTAAATCTTTAATTACATCGGTTGTCTTGCAAGCTTCCTTTGGAATCACATCTTCAATTTCATTGAATGTCTTGTAAGCCTCCTTTGGAATCACATCTTCAATTTCATTGAATGTCTTGCAAACTTCCTTTGGAGGAACAAACTCAATTTCCTTCAAAAGAGAATCAACACAACTAGGAAAAGAATTAGAAATAGCATCAAAACAAGCATTCCAGTTTTCTTTTTTTACCTCAATTTCTTTTTTTGCTCTTATTCTTTCTTTCTCTTCGATTTCTTTTATCTCTCCATTTTCATCACTCTCTCTTTCCATATACATAGGATCTTTATGCCCTTCTTCTTCCTCCAATGGTGCAAGAATGATTTGACAATTTTTAAATGAAAATGAGTACTTGTTGGTGCTGCAGTCACGTTTTACTTTCCGTTGAATCTTCCATGGACGTCCAAGTGACAAGTGTCTCGTTTTTGTAGGCACCACATCACAAAGCACCTCATCTTCATATCCATCAACCTTGAATGATACTAGTACTTGTTTGTCCACCATCATGTTGCCCATATCACTAAATTCTGGATCCTCGAGACTTATGAGTGAATATGGTTGCGGATGCTTCAGAACATGAAGTGACAACTTCTCCACCAAGGTTGTGCTAGCCATGTTGATGTAACTTTTCCTATCAATGGTCAAGCTACATATCTCATCATTCACATAACATTTTGTGGAGAAAAGTTCCTTCTTTTTTTTGACTTCCATGTTGGAGAGAACAAATAGAAGGTTTATAGAAGGTTTTGGGTAGAAAACAAGAAAGATAGAAGATGAAGAACAAAGATAGATTCAAGAACACAAACACAAATTCAACCAAAGCCTAAGCTTTGATACCACTTGATGACAACGAAATGGTGAGGTTGCCTTTTGACGATCTTATGGTTGAATTCAAAGAGAGTTAATTTCGTGTTCTACTTTAGTGACAAAAAGAATCAACACAAAAGAGAAAGATGATGAGGTGCAACAAACCAAGAAGGTTTGATAAGCCAAGTGATGTTCGCCACAAGAATCTTGGATTCTTGATAAGAACTAAGTTTGGTTCAACCAAAAACCTAAGAGAACAATTCTCTCACAAATGGAATTAATCCAAATTCAACATCCAAGTTATCTTATTTCATGTTAGTAGGTGCATACATATAGAAATTGGGGCTGCCAAGAGTTGGCTTACACAAGTCATCATAAGATTCCATAACCCCCTCCAATAACTATCATGAATATGCCACTAATTGGTGAAATGATGACAGCAATAACATTCCATAACCCCCTCTAATAAATATCATGAATATGCCACTAATTGGTGAAATGATGACAACAGCAAGTGGCTGCCTAAAAACGTAACCATTCTCATCAAAACCAAAATACAAGCCTAAAGCCAAATGAGTCAAATCCGTCCAGAATTTCATTATGAACTTCTAACGCTATTTTCTTCATGATAGAGGTCGAATTAGGTCTTGATGGTAAATACAACATGTAGAAAATTCACTTATCTTTTCAACGCCACCAAGAACACGAAAATCGGACTAACAGAGAAAAAGTTACAATCAAAACAAGGCATAAGGTCACTTGGACTTGAATGGTTTGACCTCCTCTTGTTGCAAACTTGAATTCCCCACTTGGCTCATATCAAACTAATATCCCTCTTATAGGCTTATTTGAGAAAATGATGTTTGAGATGGTTGTGATGTATGACTTAAGAGATGGGTGATGTTGTGTTGCATAGTTTAAATGTGTTGTGTGATGAATGTATATATATGCTATACTGATGTCCCTCTCCCATATTGATGATATGTGTTTCTTATCTCCCATATTTTTCTGTATGTGTTACCTTATTTTATGGGAAGACCTCGAGGAGGAACCAGTTGTTGAGGAGCTGGACGACATTCCTTACGAGCCTAACGTCGGAGGACGTGCCACAGACCCATAGCCTCGAGTTTGGGCAATGATCGTGGTTAGCCGGAGAGTTGTCTCTAGGCCTATTTTCATACTTTTATTTTGATTTAGTCTGTACTGATGCACTTCGTATGTATACACTATTACTGTAGCCCTACTGATGGGGCAAATGATGTATGTGAAATATTTCTATATATTTTTAAAGCTGTGTACTCTGAGGCATTGCGTGCCATAAATTCTTTTTGCTTTGGCGCTTAATTTTCCGCTTCACTTCGTATTAATAAGGCGCGCTAACAATTATAATGCGATTAAAATTAGTTAATATCTTAGGTTCTACAATGGGACGGCGGGTCGTCTCAATCGTGCTGTTAGTTAGCATGGCGCAGCTCAGACCGTGTTCTATCGGCATGGGCGCACCGAACATGAGCACGAGTGTGCCAAACAGCTTCAAATATTGTCCATTTTTGGATACGACCGTGCTAATAGTTAGCACGGCACGGCTCAGACCGTGCTCATTCGGCATGGGCATGCCGAACGTGAGCATGGGCGTGCCGACGCTACTGTGACAGATTTTCTACTTAAAGCTTCTTCCTTTTATTCTTTTGGTCAATACACCACCCTTAGGGTTTGAAATCAACCACTCTAAGCCTCCCTAACACTTTATTATTTTTATTTGCTAAGATTAAAGTCCTTTATATCTTTATTTAATTTTTGGGTTGTTACACAAATGGGAATTGAAAAATCATAGGCAGAAATAATGATGTATGCCTAATCTTTAATCAGGCTTTTGAATCCCAATTTAAAAACCTCAAAACTCTAATTTCTGAGTTCATTCGTACATTAATCTTTTTATTCTGTAATGAGACGACCCGCCGTCCCATCAGTAGAACATAAGATATTAACTAATCTTACTCGCATAATAAACGTTAGCGCGCCTTAATCATACGAAGCGAAGCGGAAAATTGAGCGCGGAAGCAAAACAATAAACGGCACGCTACGCTTCAGAGTACACAGCTTAAAATATAAAGAAATATATCACATACAGCATTGTCCCATCAGTAGGGCTACAATAATAAAGTACTACATAGTGTATATCATTACAAACCAAAATAAAAGTATGAAAGGTAGGCCGAGAGATAGCTCTCCGACTAATCACGATCATTGCCCAACCTCTCGAGACTAGGGTCCGTGGCACGTCCTCCAGCGTCAGGCTCGTAAGGAATGCCATCCAACTCTTCAACAACTGGTTCCTCCTCGGGGTCTTTCCATAAAATAAGAGCAACACATACAGAAAAATAGCGGGAGATAAGAAACATATATCATCAATATGGGAGAGGGGCATCAGTTCAGCATATATATATATATACATCACACAACACAGATAACATATATAACACAACCTCATCCATCTCTTAAGTCACCAATCACAATCATCTCAAACATCGTTCTCTCATATAAGCCTATAGGAGGGTTACTAATCCCTATGTATATGCTGTCTTCCCTATATGCATGTCGGCCGATACATCACGTCCCCAATTGGACATCCCCGTCGGGATCACATCACATCACATCACATCATATCCCGCCTCGGGATTTTACGTAACGTCCCCAATTGGACATCCCCCTTTGGGACCAAATGCTGTGGTATGAAATGTTATGAAAATGCAACAAACATCCATCGCAGGTTGATATCGGAACCTCACGCCTAAACACTCGTCCACGACCACGACACATCGCATCGCATCAACGTCAACATCAATCATCAACATCAACATCACATCATCATCAACATCGCATCAGCATCAGCATCAGCATCACGACGCCTTGCGTCTACGAGCCACAGCTCCACGGTCGGGACCACAACGATATCAACCCGAACAACATCAACGCTCACCATACTCTCATCAACACTCAACCACCAATCAAATCACAATAACATGACAACAGTAATTCACTCCAAGGCAGATATTATCATAAAAATCGAATAGCAGCAAATCACACAGGTAGTTCAACACAACAGATAAACAGATAATCAATTAAATAAATCAACACAGCAACCTCGATCAATCACATCATTTATAATATCAACTTAGTGGTGATAGCCCAAAAGTACCCACACCTGGGGTCCAGGAACTTTATCCAGGGCTCAACCTCTAGTAGGGTTTAAGGGTTCCCCTACACAGATATATATACTCTATACTAAGCTTGCCTTCCCGACGATATTAGTTCTTTCTCCCCACCTTAGTGATTTTCTCGAGCAGCTCCGGCTACGACTCTGCAGCTGTCAGTCGGGTGCGCTGTCGGATGTTCAAATCCTGTCTGAGTCTATACAACAAAACACAACCAGAAATTAAAATAAGGAAACCATAATCTATCTAATCTCTAGGATTAGCTACTGCCCTTAATTACTTAAGTAGGCTAGGGATATTGAAATTCTACCAACTCTTGGATCAATGACCCTTAAGCATACCTAATGCATAATCAATGATCAATTATCAAAGATTTGAACCAAAACCCCTTAAACCATCAAAGTAGGGTTTCGGCCCTCACCATGAAAAATAGGTGAGAGTGTGATTTGGCCTCCTAATCACTTGGATTACATGATTAAGGGATGACACATGAGGAATCAAGAACAAAGAACAAAACCCATTTTTTTCCCCAAAAACCCACCCATTCGGACCCTAAAAGATAAATAGGCTAGAGATTTTATTTCATCACAAGCTCTTGGATTATGATAGTAGGGAATGATGCTAGCTCATAGGAATTGGTTTGGTCTCAAAATGATTTTTCTACAATTTTCTAGAGATTTTTGAAGTTTAGATCTAGAAATTGAAATTCATGAAAATAAATGGTGAAAATAAAGATTGAGAGATCAAGGATGAAATCTATACCTTCTAGGTGATAGAGGATGATGAGGGGATCAACTTTGCTTCACAAACTTGTTTGAAAATCCTTGTGGAAGCTTGAGAAAAATGGAGGTGAAAATGGAGGAAGAAAAGAGAAATGGAGGAAGAAGAAGAAGAAAGAAGGAAGAAGAAGAAGAAAGAAGAAGAGAGAAGCAGCCAGCAGCAGGGGCACGTGAATGAGGGGAAGAAAAGGTGAGTGGGTGAGGTAATTGTTGATATTTAAGAAGACTTAAGGGTTAAGAAAGGTAAAGAGGTAATTAGTAAAAACTAACCAAGGGTAATTTGGTCAATTCACGTCCCGATAATTTGAAAATCCTCACGACATTTGTAGGAGTCCCCAAATGATTTAACATAGCCCTGGTATGAAAATCATTGGCTCAAGGTTCTCGAAAAACCCTAAGACAACTCGAATCGTCTCCTAGAACGATTATCGGCCTGAATATAATAATATTATTTTTATTTTCGAACGTCAGGACGAACTTTTTCGAAAGTGTAGGAAATGTGATTCTAAGACTAACTGTCTCGTTCACGGGTCCAAATTAGGTCTCGATAGTAGTAAAGCACTACTGTCAAGGAAAAACGCAGACCGGGCTCCGTCTGAGTTTTCGACCCAAAACTTAACCATAGCTTCCTACGATAGCGTAGAGCGTGACTATGGCCTCGGAATAATTTATTAAATTTTCTAGACCCTCAAATAAAATACAATTAATTAATTACTGATTAATTAAAAGATTAAGAAAATCGGGGTGTTACATGTAATCCCTCTGTAATTCCAAAATCGTTGGACATTCGTGTGTGAAAGTTTGGAAACATCTCTTTATGGTATTTTGTGCGCTTGATTTTGTGTAGCAAAGGTGAGTTCCTTTTGTCGTCGTTGTTTTTTGATTTACCATTTGTCTATTTCCTCTTGTTTGTTATGCATTTCTGGTGGTGGGCATATGTGGGGTGCGGTGGGGACACTGTTGCATTTTTTGTGTTGTTGGCTAGGTATTTGTCATCAGACATTATTGCATTTTTCGGCCTTTTTGGTGTGTATGTGGTGGCCCCCGTGGTGGTTCTAGTTTGTAATGGCGGCCATGAGTGGGTTATGGTTGTGTTCCTTGCATGAATTTTGTGAATTTGTGTTCAATGGATAAGGTTCATGTGAGGGCATTACGTTGGACATTGTTGCATTTTTAAAATGTTAAAAAATGTTGGGCGTGATGCATTTGGTGGAATTTTGTGGTTTGCTGTGGGGGTCATGTGTGGGTTGTGATCCCAGCATGAATTTTGTCCATTTGTGTTGTGTGGGTGAGGTGCATGTGGGGTCATCACGTGTGGAGCATCTTTTTTTTTATGTTTGGAAAATTAAAAATAGTAGAAAATAACTTCAAAATCAAACTAGTAAGTATTATTAGAAAAAAAAAACCAACAAATAATATATCAATAATGCAAAAAAATAAACATATATTAAATTTTATATATGATGTTTTGTTTGTTTTTGTTCGGTTGAAGAAATAGAATCCAAAATTTGATCCGATCAGATCAATTTTCACAAAACAATATCCAAAAAATCCACTAGACATCGGTATTTTGTGCGCTTGATTTTGTGTAGCAAAGGTGAGTTCCTTTGTCATTGTTTTGTCATTTACCAGTTGTCTATTTCGTATTGTTTGTTATGCATTTCTGGTGGTGGACATGTGTGTGGTGCAGTGGTGACATTGTTCCTTTTTTGTGTCGTTAACTATGCATTTATCATCGGACATTGTTGTATTTTTTGGCTTATTTGGGGTGTGTATGGTCCTCGTGGTGTTTGTGGTTTGTAGTGGGGCTACATGTGGTTTATGGTTCGATTCTTTGCATGAACTTTATGAATCTGTGTTCTGTGGGTAAGGTTCATGTGGGGCCATTACATTGGGGCATTGTCCATGTGTATTTGAATTCAAATGGTAAGGTTCTTGTGGGGTTATTGTTGCATTTCAAAATGTTGAAAATGATGTGTGGGGTGCATTTGGTGGTGTTTTGTGTTATGTTGTGGGGGCCACTTGTAGGTTGTGGGTTGTGGTTGTGTTTCCTGCATGAAGTTTGTCCATTTATGTTGTGTGAGGTGAGGTGCATGTGGGGTCTTCATGAGGGGAGCATTGTTGCATTTTAAAATTTTGGATTTAAATTTTGGAAAATGTTATGGGGTTGCATTTGGTTGTGCATGGTGGGTACCTATTAAAGTGTGTATGCAGTAAAAATTGTCCATGTGCATATGAATTCAAACTTGTACAAGTGAGTCTCCTTTTTAATTTTTTTTGCAGATGACTTATCAAATCGGAGGTGTGTTTATAAGTGACTAAGAAGGTGAGCTGAAATATGTTGATGTTGTTTATAATGAAAATGGGATTTGAAAAACCATATGCAAAAACAATGTCGTACCCCTAAGCTTTAATCATGCTTTTGAATCCCAGTTTAGCACCCTCAAAACCCGAATTTCTAAGTTCATTCATACCTTAAATCTTCTGATTTTGAGTAGCCAATGGGATTTCCTTTTGTCGTTGTTGTTTTGTCATTTTCAACTTGTCTATTTTGTCTATTTTGTTGTGCAACCTTGGTGGTGGGCATGTGTGGGGTGCAGTGGGGACATTGATGCATTTTTTGTCTTGTTGACAATGGATTTGTCATCGGACATTGTTGCATTTTTCAGCTTATTTGGCGTGTATGTAGTCCCTGTGGTGTTTGTGCTTTGTAGTGGGGGCCACATGTGAATTATGGTTCTATTCCTTTCATAAACTTTATGAATCTGTGTTCTATGGATAAGGTCCATGTGCGGCCATTATGTTGGGGTAGCATTTTAAAATGTTGGACGTTTGTGTGTGAAATGTTAGACACATCTTTTTGTCGGTATTTTATGCGCTTGTTTTTTGGGCAGCAAAGGTGAGTTCCTTTTGTCGTTTTTGTTTTGTCATTTACTATTTGTCTATTTCGTCTTGTTTGTTATGCATTTCTGGTGGCGGGCATGTGTGGGGTGCAGTGGGAACATATGCATTTGTCGTCGGACATTATTGCATTTTTCGGCTTTTTTAGCGTGTATGTGGTGGTCACCGTGGTGGTTATAGTTTGTAGTGGGGCCATGAGTGGGTTATGATTGTGTTCCTTGCATGAACATTGGGAATTTGTGTTTAGTGGGTAAGGTTCATGTGGGGGCATTACGTTGGGCATTGTTGCATTTTTAAAATGTTGATTTTTTTGTGTGTGTGTGCGGTGCATTTGGTGGTGTTTTGTGGTTTGTTGTGGGAGTCATGTGTGGGTTATGGTTGTGTTCCCTGCATTAGTTTTGTATGGGTGCGGTGCATGTGGGGCTTTCATGTTAAAGGCATTATTGTATTTTAAACTTTCGAAAAATGTTTTCTGGGGTGCATTTGGTGGTGCGTGGTTGGTCCTTGTTAAAGTGCGTTTGTCGTAAAAATTGTCCCTATGCATTTGAACTCAAACTTGTGCCAGTAAGTCTCCTTTTTAAATTTTTTTTGTAAATGACTCGTTATATTAACTTCATCTATCAAATCGGAGGTATGTGTTTAAGAGACCAAGAAAATGTGCTAAAGTATATTGATGTCGTTTCTAACACAAACGGGAAATGAAAAATCATAGGCAGAAACAATGTTGTATGCCTAATCTTTAATCTGGCTTTTGAATCCCAATTTAGGAACCTCAAAACTCTAATTTCTGAATTCATTCGTACCTTAATCTTTTGATTCTGTAATCCATTTGTAATTCGAAATCGTTGGACATTCGTGTGTGAAATTTTGGACACATCACTTTGGTGATATTTTGTGCGCTTGATTTTGTGTATTAAAGGTGAGTTCCTTTTGTCGTTGTTGTTTTTTGATTTACCATTTGTCTATTTCGTCTTGTTTGTTATGCATTTCTGGTGTTGGGCATATGTGGGGTGCGGTGGGGACATTGTTGCATTTTTTTGTGTTGTTGGCTATGCATTTGTCATTAGACACTATTGCATTTTTCGGCTTTTTTGGCATGTATGTGGTGGTCCCGGTGGTGGTTCTGGTTTGAAGTGGGGCCCATGAGTGAGTTATGGTTGTGTTCCTTGCATGAACTTTGTGAATTTGTGTTTAGTGGGTAAGGTTCATGTGGGAGCACTACGTTGGGCATTTTTGTATTTTTAAAAAGTTAAAAAATGTTGTGTGTGGTGCATTTGTTGGTGTTTTGTGGTTTGTTGTGGGGCCACGTGTGGATTGTGGTTGTGTTTCCTGCATGAAGTTTGTCCATTTGTATTGTGTTGGTGAGGTACATGGGGGTCATCACTTCAGAAACATTGGCGCATTTTAAAATTTTTGAAAATGTTGTCTGGGTTGCATTTGGTGGTGCATGGTGGGTTCCTATTAAATTGTGTATGTTGTAAAAATTGTTCATATACATATGAATTCAAATTTGTGCTAGTGAGTCTCGTTTTTAAATTTTTTTTTTTTTTTGCAAATGACTTAGTATATTAACTTAATCTATCAAATCGAAGGTGTGTTTATAAGAGACTAAGAAGGTGAGCTGAAATCTAACGCTCTCCGTTACATTAGTAACCCAAAATAATAATTTAAATAAAACATGGTAAAAAGAAATTTTATTAACTGAATATTGAATAAGTATTTAATATAATAATAATTCCCAAATAATTGTTTATATCAATTCCAAAAAACAAAATAACATAATAAGTTTCAAAGCCTCAAAACCGGGCGTCTAATACATCGCGAATAAGAAAAGTATCTAAATGACAATAAATGTCCTCCTGGCATATGTCATACAATACTAACCCAAGCTAACTACTAGAATAAAGTCTTCAAGCGGCTGGCTGCTCAACAAGGTCGGACTCAGGCTCTGGAATCAACACTACTAACGAGATATATAATCTCAGTGAATAGAAATATAGTTTAAAGGGTTTTCACAAAAACATTGTTCTTAGCCGGTACAGTAACCGGAAAAACTGTCCATGGTACCCGCTATTTCAAAATAATAAGTATTAATTATACACCTTCATATTAACAATAATCATTCATAATCAACACATCATATATCAAGTATGACAAAGTATCATATATCAAATAATCCCAATATTCTCATATGTCATATGACTATCAATGTGCACATAACAATGACGTCTCATTGCCTACCTTACTCATGAAGGTATTTCGATGTTACCTTCTTTTCAGTGACATTACTTATTTTCGATACCAACCATTGTACACTGATGGTATTACTCATTCCGACATCCCAACGTGTGGCGATGTTGCTTTTGATACCCATTATGGCCGTATTTCATATTTCGACATCCCAATTCATTGGCGATGTTACTTTCGATACCCTTATCATAGGCGGTATTGCAGCAAATAGCATCCATCACATATAACAGTTAATATATCATGCCAATACCACATATATCATCATATAATCCAAATATAGCATGTCAATCAACAAAATCATGTGTAAAACATACATACCATAGTATCAATCTCAATAATAAACACATATTTCAAGGTAAGAACACTTTCAAGGAAAAACCCCAAAATTAGAAAGTTAGGATTTAACCAAACACAAGAATATTTTCCAAAAACCATGTTTTGAAAGCATATCTCAACCCCAAGAAAAATTGCACCATGGAAAGGGTGAGAAAGAGTATTTCTACTCACCTCTTGAAGACCTCCAAGAAGCTCCAAGCATTGGTCACGAACGTGCCAAGAAGCTCCTTAAGAATCTCTCATTTTCTTCCTCTTTCAGGCTCCTTATACTCAAGAATCGCCTTCTTCAAGCTCTTCAATCCTCAAAGGCAAGCAAGAGAGCGTTTTAGGGTGCAAAGAGGGTTTCTAGCCGCACTAAGGTGTTATAAGATGTATATATATAGTGTTACCCTCATTCCCTGTTTAAACCCTCGCGTTTCTGACGTTACCGACATCGAACATGGGTGTGCTCCTATTTAGCATGGTCGTGCTCTTTGATCAGCACTGGCGTACTGATTTGAGCACAAGCGCGCTAAACAACGTCTTTTTCCGACACGGGCATGCTCCCCTTGAGCACGGTCGGGCTTACCTGAGTTCCCAAGCAGCTTCCTCAAAAGTTAATCCTTCCCAAATCACCTTCACCAAAGGAATTGTCTTATTCCGCAGAGTCTTAGTGCTCTTGTCGATGATATGACTAGGCCTGGGCTTAAAGATCAAATTATCTCTTAATTGTATTGACTCGGGAGCTATCACATAAGATACATCAGGTACATATTTTCTGAGTTGTGAGATATGAAAAACATCATGGAGATTTGACAGTTGTGATGGAAAAGCCAATTGGTAAGTAATAGGCCCGACTCTTTTTAGAATTTGAAAGGGACCCATAAAAGGAGGATTAAGTTTTCTATCTTTCATCGGTCTTCCCACCCCAGTCTTAGGAGTGACTTTCAAGAATACATGCTCACTTTCCTGAAATTCTAGAGGCTTTCTTCGCTTGTCGGCATAGCTTTTCGGTCTACTCTGCGCTACGTGCATTCTCTCCCTATTCACTCTGGTTCTTTCTGTAGTCACTTGAACCAAGTCAGGTCCTATTAAGGTCTTCTCACCTACCTCACACCAACATAAAAGGGATCAACACCTCCTTCCATAATGGGCTTCATAAGGCGCCATGCCTATACTAGCGTGATAACTATTGTTATACGCAAACTCGATGAGAGGCAAGAATTTATCCCAAGTCCCACCGTCATCTAAGACACACGCTCTAAGCATGTCCTCAAGGGTCTGAATGGTACTCTCTGACTGACCATCTGTTTGGGGGTGATAGGCCGTACTAAAACTCAACTTGGATCCAAAGGCTTGTTGGAAAGCTCTCCAAAATCTAGAGGTAAACCTCGGGTCTTTATCTGATACTATGGAGGTGGGTATACCATTAAATTTAACTATCTCCCAGATGTAAAGGTCTGCCAACTTATCTAAGCTATAGATTGTCTTGATTGGCAAGAAGTGAGCAGACTTTGTCAACCTATCTACTATCTACGGGCATGCTCACGCGTCGGGAAGTGAATTTCCCTCAGAAAATCACTCTTAACCAATTTTAATTATTTTTAATCACTTTTATCTACTTCAAGGGCTTAAAAGATGCATTCTAAGCCTCCCAAAAACTCTATAATATTCTTCATATTATTATCCCTAATTATTTTATTTTCTAGGATGTTACATGAAATATATGGGTGTCGTTTCTAATGAAAATGGGAGTTAAAAAACCATAGGCAAAAACGATGTCGTATCTCTAATCTCTAATCATGCTTTTGAAGGCATACCCGTAGAACCAGATGCTGGCGGGAGAGCCCTGGAGCCCGGTGCTGTAGTTGTAGTTGTTATGGCTAGTATAAGGGACTGAGTGACATGTATTTTGGGGCCAGGAGAGAAAATCATATGTATTTTATTTTATTTTACTGCTTTGCTTTCATGTTATTTATCAGTTGCATACTCTGAGACTTTGTTTACTTCAGTTGTTGTAGGCTCTACTAATGGAGCTAATACTCTTATGTATTATGGTATCAGTATATTTAATGTTTTAATATTTCGGCAATCTTGTACTATCGCGCTACGCTGTGACGCTAATAATTATAAGTGAGGTTATCAATGGGACCTCCGACGAAGGGGTTGTCTCATGGTGCATTTGATGGTGTTCTGTGGTTTGTTGTGGGGGCCAGTGTGTTGGGGTTTCAAGAGAGATAATTTTTAAAAACAATATATAAAAACCTCTTGAGCGGAAAAACCCTTTTACTAAAGGACCACGTATTGCACATGAATCACAAAGATATTGTGTTTACCTCTTGAAACTTAGCTTTACCGCGAACACTATGAGCGTGCCAACAACACCGGTTAGCCAAAAGCGCCGATACTTGTGATGCTCATAACTTTTGCTCCAGACCTTGTATCGTAAAACTGAACGGTGAAGATGTAGAACCACATGTCACAAACCTGTTGTCCAAAAATCAGCCCGATCCAACGGTTAGCAAATCTCGAATCGCGAGATTACGATAACTGTTCAGCCATAACCACCATAAGAAAAAGCTTCTCTATCACCAGTATTGCAAAGTAGCAATACCTCTACTCAGTCCACGCGAGCAAACCAACGTCAGAGATAGCATAGTGCTAGCTATCAGGATTGGGAGAGGCACGACACACAGAGAGAGAAAAGAGGGTGCGCCTGTCAAGGGTGTACAACGGCCGTTATGAGTGCTCTGTGTTGTGTGTTACTTAATTACCGTGCACAGCTTACTAATAGCTATCACTCACTTAACCTAACACACTTGGGCCACTGTATACTACAGGTTCAATGTTTAATTATTAATTAAATCATATTTAATTAATCAATTAAATTAATTCTCTGAACATTTGCTGTATGTGTGTGACCCTATAGGTTCTCAATTAATTGGCAATAATATTAATTATTGTTAATCATATTAATAATCAATTAATATTATAAACAATGAGCGGCATCTAGCAATACATCATTGCTATCCAATTAATTAGAATATTGGTGATACAATTGAAACCTTATTGTAGCCATATATAATGTGAAGTCAATGTCCTTTCGTCACAATGTCTTAATTAAACACAAGGCATAAATTTGTCATCCTTGTTAAGTCCAATTATTTATTTCTTGATCTAGTAATTGACGTACGTTCATATGGGCCCAATATCTCATATTGTCCCACCTTAGCATGACCATGCATTTCTATGTCGCATACCATTAAGATGCTTATAGACATTACTCCTGTTATGTAGGAGGGACGAATCCTATCTACATCACTCACATTCCTCAACATGTTTCATTGCGGGCCCAATAACTACCTTTATAGTTGTTCTGTTACAAACAAAATTTTAACAGTATGAAAGCCTACAACTACATATGTTAGGAATGGTAGTGACTTCAAGTCGAAGGACTACTTCACTATGGTCACCATGAGAATCGCTTATGACACTTACATAACTATTATGCAGCGTTCTCATAGCGGGTCACTCCAGTATAAATATTCCACCAATATTTATACCTATGTGAAGACTTGATATCTTATATCTATGACTTGTGAGATGTGGTCATCAGTACTCTCACATAATAGTCTCAATGTATTATTATTGTCCTTATTAATAATAATACTTTGACTATGGATATTTAAGAATAGTGTCCTATAATTTAATGGCATCTTACGGTCAAGTCATACTTGATGTTCCATTAAATGAACTACCTATTCTAAGAACTTTATTATGCTATAAATATGATCATCAAATATATCATTATAAATAAATGCCTTATACATATATCAAATATACAATCAAAGTCATGATACAAATGATTATCTATTCAAAATAGATTGGCCACTAGGGCTTACCCCAACACAGTGTGGGTGAGGTGCATGTGGGGTCATCACGCGGGGAGCATTGTTGCATTTTAAATTTTTGGAAAATGTCGTGTGGGTTGTATTTGGTGTTGCATGGTGGGTCCCTGATAAAGTGTGTATGTAGTAAAAATTGTTTATGTGCATATGAATTTAAATTTGTGCCAATGAGTCTCCTTTTTAATTTTTTTTGTAGATGACTCGGTATATTAACTTAATCTATCAAATCATATGTGTGTTTGTAAGAGACTAAGAAGGTGAGCTGAAATATATGGATGTCGTTTTTAATGAAAATGGGAGTTGAAAACCCATATAGGCAAAAATGATGTTGTATCTCTAGTCCCTAATCATGTTTTTAAATTCCAATTTAGCACCCTCAAAACCCTAATTTCTGAGTTCATCCGTACCTTAATCTTCTGATTTCGTAATCCCTTTGTAACTCGGAATCGTTGGATGTTCGTGTTTGGAATTTTGGACACATCTCTTGGTAGGTATTTTGTGCACTTGATTTTGTGTAGCCAATGTGAGTTCCTTTTGTCATTGTTGTTTTGTCATTTTTCATTTGTCTATTTCGTCTAATTTGTTATGCATTTCTGGTGGTGGGCATGTGTCGGATACAGTGGGGACATCGATGCATTTTTTGTCGTTTGGACATATTTGTCATCGGACATTGTTGTATTTTTCAGCTTATTTGGTGTTTATGTAGTCCCCATGGTGTTTGTAATTTGTAGCGGGGGTCACATGTGGGCTACGGTTGTTTCTTGCTTGTGAATCTATGTTCTGTGGGTAAGGGTCGTGTGGGGGCATTATGTTGCGGCATTGTTGGATTTTAAAATGTTGAAAAATATGGTGCGGGATGCATTTGGCGGTGTTTTGTTGTGCGGGGTGCATGTGAGAAACTCTCCAAAAATACTCTGTTCTCAGTAAGTCATGTGACATCACATTCAGCAAACATATTTTTAAAATTTTTCTTTTTATATTTTAAGATCTGCTAATTTTTTACTATAATATATTTTTTATTCCAATTGTTACCCTTTTAAAATTAGTTCAAATACTAATTATTTTTTGACACATTTATCTATTATGATAAATGGAAACTCTAAAAAGCACGAGAAAAAAACTTATTTCTATTACTAATTATTATTTAGAAATCATTTATTGTTTTTTTTTTATAAGCATAAATCATTTATTGCTAATCATATGCCTATTTAGGTTTAATCTGTTTTAAATTATTTTCAATACCTTTTTTTGGTTTCCCAGTGTATGGGCGCGCAACTACGAAGACAAATCCTTGAGTTGGGTAGGACCACAAGACGGCAAAGCTCTCTCTCAAGAGTTTTAACGATGCTGCATTACTAAGAATATGATTAATTAGAATTCGAGACTATTGATTAAGTTGGAAACGATCCGTCTCATCTTATCCAAGTACTCTTGGAGTAATTGTTTTTAGTGCTGACTATGCTTATTTGCAAACTCTAAAATATTTGAAAGTAATTCAAATATCAATCAGACTTATTTTTCTATTTAATAAGTGTTTATAGAAGCAACAAATTACCACCAAAAAAAAAAAGCAACAAATTGACAGTTAATACCATTCAAATATTATTTATATTTATATTTATTTAGCTGTTATAATAAATCATAGGTCTAAAAAAAAGTATGTTATTTACAATGTTTTCAATAATATTACAATCCTAATATAAATATAATAAATTAGATATTATTTTCTCATTTTTATCTAATTATTAGTTATTCATCTATTGTATCGTTATATATTTAATATAATATAAGTGTGGATAATAAACTTTTTCCCTTATAATATAAAAATTTTATATATTATTTCTTATTTCATGTAAATATTAATTATCTAATTTCCTCTTCAGATTTCTGAAAAAAGTCCGACAAATATTTGTATATCCTTATGTTTCATTCTTAATATAAACTACATTAATTATTTACTATATTATTTAATTATTTTCATTTAATTTTTTCAGGAAATTTTTTTTCAAAAATATACTATAGAAATAATTCTATATTACTTCCAAGTATTCTTAATAGTGGTATTCTTAATTATTTATTATATCATTTATTTATTTTCATTTAATACTGTATCATTTATTTGTATTTATTTTAGTATAGCTTAATTATGCGCATTGAAAAAGAAAACTCAATCTTAACATATTTAAGGTTCAATATATTATCATATATTTGCCTAATAAAGACCGGATCAACTAACATGTGATTGGTTCAAGTGATAAGAGAATTGGATATTTTAAGCAAATGGTCAGGGATTTGTCTTCTGACTCTTATATATAGAGAAAACCTGGTTAGGAGGGGAGAACTCACCTTGTGTGTCTAATAGGTTCTCCAACGGAGATTAGTCATTGCTAACGGTGATGGATACTTCGTACATATATCATGGTTACCGAAAAAAAGAATCAACTTTTTATAATCTAAATTATAATATAATATTTATTAATTTTTTATCTTATACACTAATTAATGAATGTATTTTATATATATAATCTTGTTTTTTTTTTTTGACAGCATATATAATCTTGTTAATATATAAACTTTATAATTTTTCATATAATTTTTTTAATAATAAATTTTGAAAAATCAAACACTTAATATTTATAACATTTCAGGAGTTTTATAACTCCTAATTTAATATATATGTGAAATGAGATTATGGTAGAATAAAATAAATTTTCTACGTATGAAACTGATCAGCATGACGTTAATTACTTTTCCATTTTGGCCTTGGACTAAGATTATGACAATATAATCCAAACGAGGTTGACTTTGATTTGTAGAGCAAATCAGCAAAATGTCTGAACCGCCAAAGAGAAAAGTTAATACGTGTCACCCTTCATACATGCACATTTTAGGAAGAAAGAACTTATCGAAAAAGAAAACAAAAAAAAGGAATAAATGGTGCATACACCAAAATACACAAACATCTTTATAACTTAATAAGGCTGGGTAGTCTGATCACTGTAGATGAACAGTAATTGGTGAGGTGTCATTGCTTGGCTGAGTTTTGGCATTATAAAATTATTATTCCTCTTAATGGGTCGGGCTTCCTTATGATTTCTTAAAGCCCGTTAAAATTTTTTACGGTCTGTGTTGCAAACACTGATCTTCACTCTGTCTCTCCGGATGTCACACCCAAGCAAGTAGCTGCTTATTCAGTCAAACACTCATTCAAACGAAAACACGGCACCTCTGAGAAAATTTTCTAAAAACACGGCACCTATGCACCAAGAAAAACACGGCATTTCTCTCCGTATCTCTTTCTCTTCTCTTCCCAACAACATCGCCTTTCTCTTCTCTTTCTACTGTTTCCTTTTGTTTCTGATTTCTCATGCTTTCTATCTTCAGGTGTTGGTTATGGGTTTGGAGGTGATGGAAGACGTGGTTCTCAGGTTGTGCTGCAAGCGGTGATGTTGGAGGCTACGAAGAACGATAGTCTCAGATGCGGTGGAGGCTCGAAACCATGGATCGTGTCGTGATAGAAGGTTTGGAGGAAGCTTCTTCTGACACTTCTCTTCTTTTTGTTTCTATAACTTTTTCTTCATTTGCTTTTTCATTACTATTTTTTTTACATTCTTTTCATTCCTGGGAAACTCTCTGATTTCAATTGCAGTTTCTAGGCTTTCTAATTGGGGGTCTCGGAAATGGGAGGCAAAAAGGACTATGAATGCATTGGTCTCATGAAGCTTCCGCACAATCGGGGATGCATCAATTGTAATAGTCTGGTAAATTCAACTCCTTTTTTGAATTTATGTTTTAGTTTCATTACCTTTCTGTTTTAAGTTTCTGTGTTATGTGAGTGGTTAATTCGAAGCTAAAAATCAGAATTTTTTTGGCGTTGAAGTGGGGTTATTTACTGAGAACTGAGAAGGGTTGGAAGGGTTTCAGTAATATATATTTTAAATTTTTTAATACAGTTGTGGCCTTGCTGATGCTTTCTTTCTTCCCCCTTCCTTTTAAAAGATAAATTGGTGCATGAAGTTATTTGGGGCTTGGCTTGGTAATGCTAGAGGTTGGTTCTTTCGAATGCCATGGTCAAATACAAATTCAGCTTTTTGCTGTTGGTGGCCTTACTAGGATCTGGAAGGATTTAATGGAATAAAAAAAAAAAAGGAAAGTAAAATATTATTGGCTTTATAAATCATGAAAGCAAAGTAAATACATTATTTTTTTATTGTTGGTAGGCATCACCTTTGATTGTTGATGTAACCTCAAACCTTATGATTTCCTTCCTGAGGCAATTGGGAAGCTTGAATGGTTGGAGATTCTCACTTTATGTTGTTTTGCTTGAGCTTTCAAAGGCACATGATTTCTTCCACACTTGATTGTTTTGCTTCTGCATCATCTTCTGCATCGGATTAAGGATTGCAACCTATTCTTTGTTGCTTTTAATACTTCCATCAAGTGTCAGTTATATTATGTATTATTATTGATTATTGATTGTAAGGGATAATTTGGTTTCAAGAATGCTCACCAACTATGCAAATTGTGTTTACTACTCCACCTTCAGTTTGGGAGGAAGAACGTCTAGCATATGGAATTGAACCAGGTAATGGAATTCCAGGGTCATTATTGTCAGAAGATTTAACCCCCTTCCCCAATTTTTTGATAACTTTTTTTCAAGTGTGTTCTGAAAGACATGGGCTGGAAAAATGATTTTCTTCTGAACTAGGTAATGGGATTCCAGTATTATTAATTTTTTTGCCAATGGGTTTCCGATTTTGGTTCAATTTGAATACATAATATCTTTGTAACTTAATAAGGGTGAGTAACTATTTCCTGTAGATGAACAGGGATTGCTGAGTTGTCCCATTGTGGTTCATTTTGATAATAAAATATCATTTCTTTCAAAAAGAATGGGCCTTCATTTTGTGGCCATTCCTGGTTGAACTCTGCTAGCACTGAATATTTATCTCTTCTACTCAATACATTTTTTTGTTCCATTGGCTTTGTTTGGTTCACGGCTTTTCAGTTTGGTGTTGCATTCTTTTTTATTTTTTTCTCTTTATTTGGTTCGCTGGTTTTGTGTCGATGGGTTTTGTGTCGCAGCTTGAGTTTGGTCGTGGGTTGTAGTGCCTTTTCTCTGAGATGAAGCGTTTTGTGAGCTTTTTTTCACTTCATTCTACCATTTGGCTAATTGCACCAAACCTCTTATGTCTTATCCAATTAATGCAATTTTATATTGTCTATTGTAGTTTGTTTGGAAGAGCACAATTTCAACAACTGATACGATACATGATCAAAGAAGCTCCTAAGAATGCTGAAAACAAGTGGACTTTTAAGTTGGTTGCTGAAATTGGTGATTGATTTAAATTCCTATTTTACTCAATATTTTGTGGTGATACACCTCTTTTGCTATTGTTTTGTAGCAATTCCTTTTATTACATTTGAGATATTGCCTGTGAAGTTGAAATCATACTCAAAACTCTGATAGAGGATGAGGAAGTTAGACATCGGAACTTTTAAACCGTTTTTGACACGCATTAATCTTTAAAAGAACTGACTGTATTTTTTCTTGGCAATTGATGAATTTGTTGTTCCCGTTTTTGGAGTCAAATCACACCTATAGTGATCTTCTAGCTGGATATTTTACTATGGTACTCATTCAATTTGATAAAATTTGAAGTTTATTGCATGTTGGGTTATGCTTTAGAATTAGTTTTGGTGTGGGCAGAATTGATTTTACCTAAAAAACATGTTGTCAACTCAAGAGTTGCTTATTACAATATATTATTCTGAGTTGTACGTGGAATTTATGTTATTGTTGCAGCTGCTGGACCATTTATACCCTCTATAAGACCTGCACGTTCTTATATGTTAATCATAGAAATTTCATCTTTTCTATAATGACTGTTTCTAATAATTGACACATACCATAGATATTCCTATTTATCAATTTTTTTAGATTTAGTCTGAGGCCTTTTCTTTGTGTAAGTAATTATATCTATACCTTTCATACTCTCTTAACAGTTATCAAAGAAGCTTGATAATGATTTGTTTATATAGGTTTTGTATCATTTACAGGTTTTATATCTATTATTATTTTTTATATCTATGTAGGTTTCTGGAAAGTGGCCATCATCCCAATGGTTTGAACTTTAGGTTGGATAAGACTAAGTTCCATATATATCATTGACATACTATTTACTGCTCAATCAGCGCTTTGCTTCATCAAACGACAGTGGTAAAGACAAGAATGCAAGTTGGTGGGTCTGGAGGACTCTCACAGATGAGAGGAATGTCTGTATTTACTCACATTTTGAGAAGTGATGACCTTCCTGGAATCTTTCGAGGTTTTGGCACTTCTGCTATTGGATCAATGTTTGGTAGGGCCTTAGCTCTCACATCTCTTGAGATGTCAAAAGACATTATGTAAAAATACATGAAGGTAGTGATATACTGGAAGCATCGCGTATCGATCTAGCAAATGGAGTGGCTGGCATGTTTTCAAATCTGGCATCTTGTGTATACTTTGTGCCTTTGGATGTGGTATGTTATCTCACTTCGATCTTCAATTCTATTTTGTCTCCTTTAGATTTAGAAGGCAAAAAGAGGATTAGTAAAAGGCTTAGATAATGGCATGCAACAAGATCTTGCTAATTGAAACAGAACATATTGACATGCTCTTACTGAAGTTGTTTGTATCAGTTTATAAACCTTGTCAGTGATACAACCAATTTCTAAAGGTTTATTGAAGAATGATGCATGGTTCTTTTCTTCTATCACTTCTCAGTTTTGGGACAGTGGTTTTCACAAAAGTTAGCTGAGCATGATTAATGGCTCTTTTCCTCTTTCTCTGCTTTGCTATCATTTCCCCTCTTTTTATGATAGTGGCTTTTTCACAAAATTTAGCTACTCATGCTAAACAATAGTAGTTTTCCAGTTGCTAGATGTTTTGAAGTTGTTGTGTCGTTTGTCTACAAATATAAGAGCCATATATGTGTTATAGCAATTATATTAGCTAAACATTAACCATATTCTTTCTACTCTTTCATAATCTGTTTGTGCAGCACATTCTGTATGTTATTTCTAAAAGATCTTAGAAGTACTTATAACTAATGGATACTAAGAAGTCTGAGTTAATCAAATGTCTACTTTTAGAACCATGTTTACTGCCTATCATTCCTCTAGAATTTTGAACAAGCAAGTGAAGTGAGCTAGAAAGGTTGATAGTGATAAAAACATTTTTTCTCCAACATAAATAAAAATCTTTCTTAAACTGATCTCCTTTCTACACATTATTTATTTATTTCATTTTTCAGCATATTGCTTAATACTTTGTTGCTTGATTTGAATTTAATTAGTTTGTGAAATTTTGGTTTGATGCATGTACTTGATAACATGTTTTTCCACTTTGTGGAAGTGCAATAAGCTAGAGTTTGAAGTGTTAAGAGTGTAATTTTGAAATTCATGCTACACACACCTTTTATTTTATTTTTTTAGTTTTATTGCTTTTTCGGCTGAAGAGAGTGATGATTTTTTGTTCATTTCTTGCAGGTTTATGATCTGGAATCTACCCTAAAATGAAGAGGTAAACATTGATAATTGTATAAACCTTGCTGGTTTTATCAATGCTCTGATCTGATAGGTGTTATTCTTGATAGGTGAGAAAGAGATTGAGACAATCAAATGGAAGGCTTTCATTGAATATGGAGCAAAAGAAAAAAAAAAATCAAAGGTATTTTTGTTTTTATTTTTTATTTTATTTATGTAAATTGAGATGATATTGCTATGACTAATTGACAATAGTTTCTGCCCAAAACTATGCCTTCAAGCTATAGGATTGAAAAAGCAATGTGGGAATTGACAAGAAGGCAACAAGAATCAAATCAATGAGAGGTACCTGCAATTTCATGTCATTCAACTCCTCCCCTAAACAAAATGCCTACACCACGGGTAAATTATCATTTAAAAACAACTTCTTAATGTATTCATAAAATAAATAATGTTATTGTTTCTAAACCATTCAGCTGACTGAAGTTTAGGTTGAGTATCAGTTAAAAACTTCTAATGGAGAAATGAGTTAAGGAAACATATTCAGTAAAGTACAAGAAATTAGAACTCATTTTGCAATGTTGACTTGTTCGTTTACCTAACTCAATTTGGGATTCTTCAAAAGTGGTTATATATAATTGGACATCCAGTGCTCCTAAATTGCCATCCCATTAGGTGTGGGACTAAATACAGCATGAGGGCCTCTTTTACTGATTCTTCTGTCAAAATGGTGTCGTTGATTTTAGAAAGTGGATTCATGGTTTAAAGAAAAGATTTTATCCTCAACTTTTATATATAGATAATTTTTGTATTGAGCATTTGTCAAATCATTAATAGGAATAGTGCCATATCATTGTAATACAGATCTCATATCATCCCACTCATTAATAGGAAAGTCCGCTTCCTAAATACCGACTTCCCATATCATCCTAAATTTTTAATATGGAAATTTTGAATTATGCATCTCTATCTTTTCATGGTAGTATCACAGGATTGTGCTTCTGTGCCCTGCAACCTAGCAAAAACACATCAATTAAGAATATAGACATAATGAAATCAACCGTAAAATGATTGATAAATGAATCTCAAGTAGTCAATAACGGTGAACTTACTAAAATGATAAGTTTCAGGATTCTGGAGAACAATGTATTAGTCCCAACTATTTTTACCTCTTATAAATGCCTTCTTATCTGAAATTACCTTCTTGCTTTTAAGGCGTTTCTACTCTTCTATGGCAGACCTTCAAAAGTGCACATTTGATTAGCATATGTTAGTTACATGGCCTTCACCATCAAGTCATTATAATGTCATAGATGCCAAAAGCAACATGGTACCTGTTAAGAATATTACCTGCAATCAATAAACAACCACAACTAGAATCTAGGAAACAAATATGCAGAAACTTGATATGCAAGAAATCAGAATTATACAAAAGCTATAAGAAGTATTAGAGGAAGAATCAACACCAAGATTTAACGTGGTTCAGCCTTCAATGTGAAGACCTACATCCACGGGCAAGAGAGCAAGATGAATCCACTATGATAATCGAATTTAAAGATCAAGGCCTTTTCATTTGAACATCATTACACCCTTGTTACTATCACTGCCTTCAAACCAGTACCGCAAGCCTTGTTGTGTTCAAACTCTGTGTCAAAACTCTGTATCTTCTTTCACACCCCTCGATCTCTTTTATACTCTAATTGCTCAGAATCATCTGGAAGAATGTACATGAAAAACCTCACAACTCGTCTATACAACTCGTCTATAGTCTATCGTCTATACAACTCGTCTATACAACTCGTCTATAGTCTATCGTCTATACAACTCATCTATAGTCTATCGTCTATACGACTCATCTATGCGACCCGTCTATGCGACCCGTCTGTATATCAGCAAGCTAAGATACAAGCTAAACAATTCTGTTGTAACTAACTTTGGCCAGAAGCAGTTACAACTAAAACAGAAATAACTAACTCAGCTTCTATCATTGAGGCACATCTTCACAATTCTCCACCTTGACTCAATGTTAGATTACTTCATCCATGGACTATGCTCCCTTGCCAAGAAAATTACTCTTCACAGAAACCAACTAAATCCAAGCAATGCTTGAACTTAGTTTGTGAAAGAGACTTCGTAAAAGCATCAGCAGGATTATCCTCTGTTGCAATCTTCTCAACTGAAATCTGCTTTGAATCAATTACATCCCTTATGAAATGAAGCTTGACATCAATGTGTTTTGATTTATCATGATACACTTGATGCTTGGATAGATGGATAGCACTTTGGCTATCACAAAACACTGTCACGCAGTCCTGATTTATCCCAAGTTCATCAATCAACCCCTTCATCCATATGGCTTCTTTAACACCTTCAGTAAGTGCTATGAATTCAGCTTGAGTTGTTGAAAGAGCCACTACGGATTGCAAAATTGCTCTCCAACTTACAGCTGTACCAAACAAAGTGAAAACATAACCAGAAAGGGATTTTCTAGTATCAATGTTCGCAGCAAAATCCGAGTCTACATAACCTTTGATTGGTTCACTGTTATCCTGATTCCTTTTGAATTTCAATCCAGCTGATAAAGATCCATTTAAGTATCTCAAAATCCATTTGAGAGCAGACCAATGTAATGGCCCTGGATCAGCCATGAACCTGCTCACTATATTTACAGCATATGCCAAATCTGGCCTGCTGCAAATCATCCCATACATTAGGCTGCCAACTCCACTAGCATATGGGATTGAGCTCATTCTTTTCCTTTCTTCATCCGTCTTTGGAGCATTTTGAGTAGACAACTTAAAATTCTGCCCCAAAGGAGTAGTGACCGGTCTTGATTCATGCATTCTGAACTTAGAGACAACTTTCTTTAAGTAGCCAAGCTGAGACAGAAATAATTCTCCTTGATTTCTGTTTCTGCTGATATCCATACCAAGAATTCTCTTGGCTTCTCCAAGTTCTTTCATCTCAAACTCATTTCTTAAATCAGATTTAAGCTTGTTAATCTGATACTTATCTGAACTTGCTAGAAGAATGTCATCCACATAAAGTAGGAGATAAGTGAGGACTGCACCATTTCCTTTTAGAATATACACACAACTGTCAAAATTGCATCTTTGAAAACCAAGACTTATCATGAAGTCATCAAACTTTCTATACCATTGCCTAGGACTTTGCTTTAGACCATACAAAGATTTTTTTAGAAGACAAACCTTATTATGACCTTTGGCAAAACCCTCAGGTTGCTGCATATAAATAGTTTCTTCAAGATCACCATGGAGAAATGCGGTTTTGACATCAAGTTGTTCTAATTCCAAATCATAGTGAGTGACAATGGATAGCAAGATTCGGATCGAGCAATGCTTCACCACAGGAGCAAAAATTTCATTGAAGTCTATTCCTTCTAGTTGAGAGAAGCCCTTTGCAACAAGTCTAGCTTTAAATCTTGGTTTCTCTCCACCTAGAGTACCTTCCTTCTTTTTATATATCCACTTAGATCCAATAACCCTTTTGCCTTTAGGATTATCTATTAGGATCCATGTCTGATTCTTTTCAAGTGATAACATCTCTTCATTCATTGCTGTCATCCATGCTTCACTGTCTTCACTGCTGATAGCCTCATTGTAGTTGCTTGGCTCATCAGCTTGAAGATCCTCGGCAACACTTAGAGCATAATAGATTAGATCAGCTTGACCATATCTAGTAGGAGCTCTAATTGTTCTCCTTTCTCTGTCTCTAGCCAAATTGTAATTGGCTAATTCTGGTTCTGCTGTAACCATTTCTGATCCAGCTTCTGCCTCTGTAGTGTCTTGAGGATTGCTGTCTTGCTGCTCAGTAGACTCCACCTCAACTTGAACACTCTCAGTGTTGCTACCTGAAGCACTGGCTTGCTGCTGATTCTTATCAATCATAGCCATTCTGCTTTCATCAAATACAACATCTCTTGAGATAATACACTTAGGCTCACCAGAGTCAATCCTCCACAACTTGTAACCTTTCACCCCTGCAGGGTATCCTATGAATGCACATTGAATAGCCCTTGGTCCCAATTTGTCTTGCTTAGTGTGAGCAAACGCCAAGGAACCAAAAACCTTTAGATTTGAGTAGTCGGCCGGCTTTCCATACCATAGTTCCATTGGTGTTTTAAATCCAATCGCTGAAGAAGGACACCTATTAATCAAGTACACTGCTGTCGCAGCAGCCTCACCCCAAAAAGACTTAGGAAGACCAGCACTCAATAGCATGCATCTTACCCTTTCTAGGATTGTTCTATTCATCCTTTCAGCAATTCCATTCTGTTGAGGAGTGCCTGCAACCGTTTTATGCCTTTGAATACCTAAATCCCTGCAAAACTTATTGAATTGCTCTGAAAGATATTCCAGGCCATTGTCAGTTCTCAAGAATTTCAATTTCGATTCCTTTTGTGTTCCAATTTGTGTGTGCCATTCCTTAAATTTCAGAAAGGTATCACTTTTATTCTTAATTACAAAAATCCATACTTTCCTAGAATAGTCATCAATGATAGTTAGGAAATATGAGCCACCAGCATGAGTCATGGTCCTTGAAGGACCCCACAAATCAGAATGAGCATATTCAAAAGGCCTAGAGGTAGTATGCATTCCCACCCCAAAACTGATTCTCTTAGATTTTCCTAGAATACAATGATCACAAAAATCAAGCTTATCAACTTTGTCACCATTTAGCAAATTCTGTTTTGATAACTCAATTAAACCCCTTTCACTTACATGACCTAACCTCATATGCCACAATCTAGATGATGCATGAATGCTGGAACTCGCAACAGCAGCTTGTGCTATTATTATGGAACCATCTAAAATATACAACCCATTCCTCTTTATTCCTTTAGCAATGACAGTATCATTAATAGTTATTTTCATGATACCATGCTCTATGTATGTGAAATATCCTAGGCTATCAAACATACCAATGGAAATTAAATTTCTTTTTAATTCGGGTACATACCTTACATCTTCCAGCAAGGTTTCCTTGCCATTGAACATTTTGAATCTGATAGATCCTTTGCCTTGAACTTTACAGGGTTTATTGTTGCCTAGAAAGACAGCTCCACCTTCACTTAGGTCTATAGATTCAAAATAATCCTTCCTAGGACACATGTGGAAAGTACATCCCGAGTCCATCACCCAATCTTTTTCAATCTCTGAGATTGAAACAACCAGAGCCTCAGCTGATTCATAACAAGCATCAACTAATGCAGCATTACCAGAATCTTGAAATTGCTTTGAATTCTTGCCCCCTTTTTCTGGACAATCTTTCTTGAAATGTCCTTGCTTATGGCAGAGGAAGCATTTAAACTTCCCTTGAGTTTTCTTCTTCGATTTGGATCTGTGCTTGTCTCCATGCGATCCCCTTTTTTCAGTTCTGCCTCTGATAATATTCAAGCTCTCAGCATTATTGTCAATCTTGATTCCTTGTTTTTTATGACTTTCTTTGGTGCGGATAGAAGTTTGCACTTCCTCAAGAGAGATGGATTGCTGCTCTCTTCCAAACAGTATGGCATCCTTGAAATGTTCATAAGAGCCAGGCAAGGCACTTAAAAGGATTAAAGCCTTGTCTTCATCCTCTAATTTCACCTCTAAATTTTCTAAATCATCTAGAATCTTGTTGAAATCAGCAATCTGATCCATAACAGATTTTTCTCCATTCATTTTGAAAGAGAACAATTGCTGTTTCAAGAAGAGTCTATTGGTAACCGATTTAGTCATATAGAGGGATTCAAGTTTGAGCCATAGAGCCACAGCAGTAGGTTCCCTTGCAACTTCCCTTAGAGCTTTGTCTCCAAGACACAAGATGATTGTGCTCTTTGCCTTCTCGATGAGATCTTGCTTTTCTTGATCAGGCATCGTGGCAGGGAGAGCAGATTCACCTTTCAAAGCATTCACCAAGCCTTGTTGAACCAGTACTGCGCGCATCTTTATCCTCCAAAGACCAAAATCATTTGCTCCATTAAACTTTTCAATGTCGAATTTGGTAGTTCCCATGATTGCCGTTTGCCTTTCCCACAGACGGCGCCAATTGTTAAGAATATTACCTGCAATCAATAAACAACCACAACTAGAATCTAGGAAACAAATATGCAGAAACTTGATATGCAAGAAATCAGAATTATACAAAAGCTATAAGAAGTATTAGAGGAAGAATCAACACCAAGATTTAACGTGGTTCAGCCTTCAATGTGAAGACCTACATCCACGGGCAAGAGAGCAAGATGAATCCACTATGATAATTGAAGTTACAAGATCAAGGCCTTTTCATTTGAACATCATTACACCCTTGTTACTATCACTGCCTTCAAACCAGTACCGCAAGCCTTGTTGTGTTCAAACTCTGTGTCAAAACTCTGTATCTTCTTTCACACCCCTCGATCTCTTTTATACTCTAATTGCTCAGAATCATCTGGAAGAATGTACATGAAAAACCTCACAACTCGTCTATACAACTCGTCTATAGTCTATCGTCTATACAACTCGTCTATAGTCTATCGTCTATACGACTCGTCTATGCGACCCGTCTATGCGACCCGTCTGTACATCAACAAGCTAAGATACAAGCTAAACAATTCTGTTGTAACTAACTTTGGCCAGAAGCAGTTACAACTAAAACAGAAATAACTAACTCAGCTTCTATCATTGAGGCACATCTTCACAGTACCCAAAATAGGAAGCTTTATTAACCTGGAGAATTAGAAAATATAAAAAGAAGTGTTCTTACAACTTTGCAATTTATTCTTTCCCTCTTTTGAGGGAGACGTGGGACATAACAGCAATGATGCAAATGAGTAAGAATTTCATTCTTTCTTGATAGTTTCAATGTCATATCCAGGGATCATAAAGTCAATGAGGCATTAAGAGAACACATGGAAGTGCAAGTAAACTACGACTAATGGTGGAGGTAAATTTCTTTTTCTTGGTGCTTATAGTGAATGAAATTAGTTTATGTTTTATGTGCTTCAGTTCATCAGTTCTATTTAAATTGGAATCATTCACTATTTTTAGCTTAGTAGCTTGATCGGGAAAACTCTTAACTCATCAATTGATTAGCTAAATATCAGATGATAGTTGAGATGTGATATTTTAAATTTATTATCCAAGTTTTCATTATAAATTTTCTTTCCGGGCTGTTCCAGCTCATAGCTGTTGCATCTATCACACTATACATGGACAAAGGTTTGATTATATAGATTGCTGATGCAGGTAACTGACTTTATGCTACCAAAACAGAATGATGAACAATAATTGGCAGCAGCCACAACACCAATCACTGAAGTATTCCTCTGACCGAGTTGATAGTAGAGGCATCCCATTAAGGTAAGTTTACCTATATTTTTTTTTTAAATTGTCACTGTTGATATGCTTGAGTGTTCAGTTATTTGGTTTTTTTGTCCGTATCTTAGGGGTAGTAGTTTTATATGTTCTTGCTTAAATTATTGTGTATTACGTGCAGAAAATTGGTTGTTACTTGAAATGTGCTAACTATTTTGTCAACCCAATTCATTGCCTAAAAGGTGTAGACCTATGTTTTCCTAAGCTACTATTGGTGGTGCCTATAGGTTACCCTTATAGTTTGCATTTATGCATGTATGAAGTCTAAACATCCCTTGACAATGATTTCTTTTTGGCATTCTTAACCCCTTTGACACCGAAGATCGTGAAGCTTACTAAAAAGCTACATTTAGGATTGTGACTATTTATTAGTTGAGGAAGCTCTGTTTAATAGAGTTATTACATCAAAAGAAACAAAAAGTGAGATTTATTTTGTTGTTGCATGGCATTGGTGTTGTTTGTTGAAATTCAGAGACTAGATGGAAACAAGAAAACAAGAAACTATAATTTACCCATAACAGTTTGAATGACTGGGAATCACAATATGTATTATTGGTTACTATATATGATACCCATAATTGTTACTATGGTTACCCATAACTATAATTTACCCATAATTGTTAATATGTATCATTCCTAAAATTCACCAATTTAAATTGTTCTTTTTCTTCCCCTTTCCCAGTGAGTTGTTTCCATAAAAGGTGAAATCACAATTTGCTTGTGGTAACTAATTTTGTAATATATACATTATTATGGATCTGTCAACAATGATGCAAGGTTTCATATTGTAGTGAATTTTTTTGTTGAAAATCCATGCAATAGTGAGTTGATTAGCGGAGAAGCAGGGGAGAGTTGTGTTATGTTGTATCAAACACTTGGGACTAATTTTTTTTAAGCATCGAACCTGTTATAAAATAAATAGGTGAAAGAACTACCATTGCTGTTAACATACTTAAGCAAGAAATAGCTTAATGAGATAGGTGTTGGCCATAGAAAACAAGATTGCCATTGCACTGAAAGTGTCAGAGATAGTTCAAATGTGACTCTTGCCTATCAAAAGGATGCTTCATCAACTCCAGTCCTCTTTGCTTTCCTGATTCTGACCATATGGTTCCATAGATAATGCAAAGGCTATTTTGAACCTGCATTTGTAAGATATCCCTTACTGCTTGGTCAATAATCATTTGGATTGTTAGTAATCCTTCGTATTAGCTCTATGCATGGACGATGGGGTTATTGCATAACTAAGATTGCCTGGTACTTTGAATTAGTTGTATGTATTTGAGTGATTGAGTTTGAAATAGTATATTCTTGCACGATTAATTACTTCATCTTTGGGGTTCTGTTGAATTCATGCACTTGAGATGCAAACTTGAACTTCAATAAGCTGGCATGTTGTTTATGGATCTGAAACTGCAGTATTTTATTTACATTATAGAGATCTATTTGGTTTTGGTCATCTTTGCTTTTTGATTTCCTCTTATTTGCAATTTTTGCTCTTCCCATCAATTACTTTATCTTTTTTTTGGTTGCTTGCTACTGCTGGTAAGTGCATGTCCATTTCTTTCATAACCTTGCTTGGATTATTCCCTTTCTTTCTAATTAGAGTAAAGATCCAATTTGGACCTCGACAAAAAATCACGATGACATTTTGGCTCTGAGAAATGAAAAATACTAATTTGGTCCTCAAGAATGTAAAATGCGGGTCAAAATAGTTCCTGACAGAGACTAAAATGTCCCTAAAAATTACCCTTAAAAGACCAATTTGACCTGCATTTTACATTCTTGAGGATCAAATTGGTATTTTCATTTCTCAGGGATCAAAATGTCACCGTGTTGTTTTATCAAGGATCAATTTGGGTCTTTACTCTTCTAATTATTTGAAAGGTATTGTCAACCTTCTATTTGATATAATGAAAGCAAAGCTATTATGAGTGTATACCCAAAATGTATTCTGTGTGTGTTCATTTTTAATTTTTTTTTTTTTTTTTTTGCTTTTTTTATCTTTGCATATTGGATTCAAGTTTGCATTTTGTGTCTTATGCAGCACCGAGAGTTGTTGACAAAAGTAAGAGAAAAAATGAGGCAGTATCAATCATTACACTCTATCCACCCAACTGTCTTTGTAGCTAAAAAGCTTCTGGCTAAGCATGGAAGGAAATCAAGGACATAATGGCTTGGAAGCAATAACCGAAAGCATGTTGGACGGGATATAATTTCATACTGAGCTGCCTTAGTCATGATATTATTTACTATATCTGTTTTGTTGTCTATTCAGTAATTATTTTTTTCATGATTGTCAAAACTTATCAAGACCCCAGGACCTGTCTGTAGGAGGTACTTATATTCTATGTGGTGAAGGATCTGTAGTTTATAAATTGAATCGTCCGTTGTGTTTGTGAATGTATGTGATAAAAGAACCAAGTTATATGTCATGTGCCTTTTATCGTTTCTGTTGCCTTTGGTTACCTATCCATATCATTCACCTGTTGATATTGATCTTGGTCAATGCATCTTTGCTTGCTTATCTTTGTCAACGCTAATTTTTATTTAGTAACCTAAAAAAGTGTTTGGTGACAATAAGCAAAAGAATGTAGCATTGAACCAATTATGTGCAGATTGGACGTTGAACTACAAAGCTAATTTAAGAAGGCAATCGACTTTCAAACGTGATGAAATATCTTATATGTTCTATTATATCAGACTAATTTTGACTTCAATGAAGTATACAATGCAATATTAAGGCAATATATATTATGACATGTCATGTTTACTTATTGAATATGCATTCAGCTTTGGTCCCAAAGCATAATTTAATTACTTTTATTGCTCAGCTTAAGTTAAAAAAAAAGATTAAAAGATTTAAAGGATGTGGTATTATTGAGAATTGTTGGTACCCATGCATGGGTTTTATTGGCAACTGTAATATAGAAAAAGAGAAATAAATCAATAAGATAATAAGGAAATTGTAGTATCATTTTTTTAGGATTCCTTTAATTTGGCACCAACCTTTTAAAGACTTCTTAGTTAAGTTTTGACAATCTTATAAATTCTGATGACTTCTAGAATTAAATATAAAACTTTAAATATGATATTAACCATATTATAGTTATTGTGTAATTACAATTAGTAGTTAAATGAAATATTGGAACAATTTATTTTGAAAGAAAATTTACCAATGCGATATGCACGGTCTCATACATGGATATGGCTAAGTGTTAAAGGCATATGAACAATGTAAAACCTAAATTCTATGCATTATGATCACTTGCACTTTTCCTTTTGGAAAATTCATATTAAATTATTGGATGATAAAAAAACATATAACGTATAATATGCATCTGTGGAGTAATATTTTTTTGGGTAACAATAGGGGCAAACATTTGTGGAGCAATATTACCTTATTACTATTTAATTTTGATTCAAAGTTTATTATTACTATAATATAGTGTTCTGATATAGTTTTCCATTTAACAAACTTTAAACTAAAGTAAGCCCGTTTGTTTGCTCAAAGGTAACTTCTACTTTTATGTATAAGAAAATTATGAAACTGTCATTCCATCATGATTTTTATTCCAAACATGATTGATGGTCTTACTTAAGGCTTAGATCATTAAGAAAAGTTATACAACACTAAATTTTTTACTTGCATGATATAAGTGGATACAGTTATTTCCTATTTTTATTTGACCAACTCCATCATCAAATACACTTTAATGGTATTGATGTGTTTCAGAGGATAACTTGAAAGGAATTAAATCAAAATATTATTTTCTTATATTATTTTTTCAATTCGACACCATTTCAGTTAGATCCTTCTTTTTAGTTTTATCAAAATGCTAGCACAACTATTAATATTATTCAACTCTCAATAATTTTGCTTTAAATGAAAACCTCCCCGTACTTTTCTCTAACAAATTACAATATATAATGTACTATTATTATTCAACCCTCCATAGTTTTGCTAATATATGTTAATTTGAGAGTTGAATAATAACAATATATAATGTACTATTATTATTCATTATTATTCAGCTGTGAATACATAACAAATTTGTCTAATATATATAATATTTTATTATTATTATTCAACTTTCAATAGTTTTTCTTTAAATTGAGTTTTTTACCCATATATAAGATATATGGGTCACATAATAGTTTTTTTTCCGATAAATAATGTATTATTTTTGTCAAAAATAAATAAATAATGTACTATTATTTAATCTTTAGTCAAAATTGATACTTCAAAAGAAAACTTCCCCGTTCAAAGCACGGGAACAACTACTAGTAACATATGAATTTTGAGTTTTAAAAGCAATGGGATCGTTCCCAATTAGCACGCGTAAACAGAGTAGATGGCAACAAATCAGAAATGTAAGAGTCGTACACCTAAATTTATGTGACTGAATCCAGCGTGTGTTCAAGAAACATGAGCCCTTGACTCGCGATTAGAGTATCAACGTTTCCTACACTACAGTGTGACACCTTTGTTTTCATGACATACACATATCGTGGATTGGTTTGTCGGAATTTCAAAGTTTCTACCTTTTTCTTTAGAGGGATTTATTTATTGTCTTTTTGTTTATAGCTGACAAATGATCCCTTTCGATATATTAAAAAAAACATAATATTATACGTATCTAATTAAAATTAATTTTTAAATAATAAATAATAAAAATTAGTCTATTCTTTGAAAAGTATAACCTTAATTTAATACCTAATAAGAAATTTAAACTTTGAAAGTATTTGATGTAAAATATATTTGAAAAAGAATGTTATTAATAACAGAAAAAATTAAAAACAAGTATTAGAAATAGGTGCATTCTTTGGTACCTTTAATAATTTTGGGGTAAAAATTATCCTATCCAATCAGAATACGCCATCTCAAATAAATGATCATATTAATGGGTCAGGTCAAATGATTATCACCATTTGATTGGATTACTTAGACAGAAAAAATTACACTTGACGTATTAGAGAATTCACCTTAGAAATAACAAAAATCATTAATAAAATAGGACAGAACTTGAAATGGCAAAATCAAATTCTATATGGCAGTTTCAAATACATAATTGTTTTTATATATATAATATTAATTCATTATTCCCAGCTTTCTCCCAAAGGTCTTAGTTTACGTAGGTTTTTGTAAATTTTGTTAAGTTTCAAGATTTATGTGTTCCATGAGATGGGTGTTCAAAAGTTTTGTGTCATGGTTGTGTTGCATTTCTTTATCAGTTCTTAAAACAATTGTTTGTTTGTTATGTTAGGGATTACCTTGCAACGATATGAGTATGGTACTACTAATACTCAATACAAGTACGGATATGGCGCATACACGCACACACTAAAACAGGACAAATTGCATATAAGATAAAAATACATAAATTTTTTTATAAGCTAAAAAATATATTAAAGAGAGTATAAGGGATACTTTAACCCAAATAATAAAAAGATCCAAAGAATTAACAAAAAAAAAATAGTATGTAAAACATCATAATGAAAAAAGTCATCCCAACTATCTTGGAACTGATAATCTAGAGAAAACTCTAATCGAAATACTGACTAAAAAATCAAAACCAAAAGATAGTATATATATTATATATAACATCTTCCTCCATAATGCTCTATCCTTCCTCAATATATATAATCTGCTCCCATATCCTCGGTTGGAACCCTGTGAAAGCATGCTGAAGCAACATGTGACAAAAGACCAAAACACCAACACCACACTTTGACCACAAGTACTAAAAGCCATGATGCTATACCAACACATATTCATAAAATCTGCATAAACACTAGTACAACCGCAGCATAGCAACCCTGATACAAAAAATATAGCACAGACCGCACAAAAAGAAAGTAGCATAACTTTCCATTTCACCATAACAGCAACAAACTACCCTGATTCAACACCAGAACAAAAAAAATATATGCACCAGAAACTTGTCGAGGCAGCTAAATCATGATGTTTCCAACTCCCAATCTTGTAATGTTTTGAATTTTCCTCACACCAACAACAACCATCTACCCTGCATAACATCAACAAAACTCACATATCCAAAACAATGTAACAACAACCCAACCTTGCAACAACCTAAGAGCATCCAAAACTAGACCTCCCAAGTCTCATAAAAAAATCATATCCTTGTTTAGCACCTGAAGTTCTTCCACAAGGCTACTTCCCGAAAACAAAAGCCAACACCAACTATATTTACAGGATATGAGTCATTAGATTTTATAACCATGACTCTATATGTTTTGCTATTTTCAGCATAACCAAAAATACACATTTAATTCCCCTTTCACCTAATTTATTCCTTTTTGGTTAAGGAACAGTTACTATTGTCCTGCAACCCCAAACTTTGAAATAGTTGAGTTTGAGCTTTCTATTTTTCCAGAGCTCATATGGGGTTACCTTGTTCTTTTTATTTGGAACTCTATTTAGTATATAACAAGTCATCAGCATATGAATTCTCCCTAATATGCTTTTGCAAGACCAGATTAAAATAACATGGCATTTACCATTTTTTCTATTACATTATTTTTCCTTTCATCTATACCGTACGTTGTGGGGACTAAGGTGTAATTATTTAATGAATTATACCAATAGAGTCAAAGTAACTAGGATTATAAAACTCTCCTCCTCTATCACTCCTAAAGCATTTAATAAAGGTTTTATATTGAAGCTTTACTTCAGTTTTAAAGATCTTAAATTTTGTCCAGGACTTCATCTTTAGGATGCATTAAATATACATAACAATACCTAGTACAATCATCAATGAATGTCACAAAATAATGTTTACCACCTATGGTGGGATAACCATGTAAATCGCATACATTAGAGTGAATTAAATCTAGCACTTTAGTACTTGTTTCAAATGTAGGAAAAGGAAGCCTAGTTATCTTAGTTAGCATACAAGTAGTACATGCATCTAAAATTCTATTTGTTTTAAGAATCAAACATGAATTCATCATTTCATCCATTTGTTGGGGTAAGTCCTAGTGGCCAATCTATTTTGAATAGACAATCATTTGTATCATGACTTTGATCATATATTTGATATATGTATAAGGCATTTATTTATTATGTTATATTTTATGATCATATTTATAGCATAATAAAGTCCTTAAAATAGATAGTTCATTTAATGGAACGTCAAGTATGACTTGATCGTGAGATGCCATTAAATTATAGAACACTATTCTTAAATATCCATAGTCAAGTATTATTATTAATAAGGACAATAATAATACATTGAGACTATTATGTGAGTTTACTGATGACCACATCTCACGGGTCATAGATATAAGATATCAAGTATTCACATAGGTATAAATATTGGTGGAATATTTATACTGGAGTGACCCGCTATGAGAACGCTGCATAATAGTTATGTAAGTGTCATAAGCGATTCTCATGGTGACTATAGTTAAGTAGTCATTCGACTTGAAGTCACTACCATTCCTAACATATGTAGTTGTAGGCTTTGATACTGTTAAATGTTGTCTGTAACAGGACAACTATAAAGGTAGTTATTGGGCCTGCAATAAAACATGTTGAGGAATGTGAGTGATGTAGATAGGATTCGTCCCTCCTACATAACAGGAGTAATGTCTATAGGCTTCTTGATGGTATGCGACCTAGAAATGCATGGTCATGCTAAGGTAGGACAAAAATGAGATATTGGGCCCACATGATCGTACGTCAATTACTAGATCAAGAAATAAATAATTGGACTTAACAAGGATGGCATATTTATGCCTTGTGTTTAATTAAGACATTGTGACGAAAGGACGTTGACTTCACATTATATAGGGTTACAATAAGGTTTAATTGTATCACTAATATTCTAATTAATTGGGTAGCAACGATGTATTGTTAGATACTGCTCTTTGTTTATAATATAATTAATATGATTAATAATAATTAATATTATTGCCAATTAATTAAGAACCTATAGGGTCACACGACTATCACCCTCTTTTCTCTCTCTATGTGTCGTGCCTCTCCCAATCCTGATAGCTAGCACTACGCTATCTCTGACGTTGGTTTACTCGCGTGGACTGAGTAGAGGTATTGCTACTTTGCAATACTGGTGATAGAGAAGCCTTTCTTTATGGTTGTTATGACTGGACAGTTCTCATAATCTCGCAATCTGAGATTCGTTAACCGTTGGATCGGGCTAAAATTTGGACAGCAGGTTCATGACATGTGGTTCTACATTTTCACTGTTCAGTTTTTCTATACGAGCTCTGGAACGAAAGTATGAGCATCGTAAGTAGCAGCGGTTTTGGCTAACCGGTGTGGTTGACGCGCTCACAGTGTTCGCGGTAAAGCTACGTTTCAAGAGGTAAGCACAATATCTCTGTGATTCATGTGCAATGCGTGGTCCTTTCGTAAAGGGGTTTTTTCGCTCAAGAGGTTTTTGAAAATTGTTTTTAAAAATTATCCCTCTTGAAACCCCAACACCATTTTCCTAGAATTAACATGTCCCAAACAAATATGTCATAAATCACAAGACTCGACGATATAAGCAGAAATGTATACATTCTTATTAATAATATTGAGTTTGCACTTATTCTCACAAATATATCCATTCCCTACAAACATTCCTTCATTGGAGAGGATAAACTTATCTCCCTCAAATATATATTTAAACTCGTACTTATTAAGTAATGATACAGATATTAAATTCTTCCTAACATCTGGTACATAATATACCTATGAGAGTGAGCACTTTTCCCGAAGTGAATTATAGTTCCACATCCTTTTTCCTTTTGACTTGGACAGTTGATACATTTCCCATATACAGAACGCTTCCATCTTCTTCCTTAATTGTCTTCAATAGATCCTTGTTCTTACGCACATGGCGAGTTGCACCGGAGTCAATCCACCGTGATCCAACTTCTTCTATCATGTTTATTTCGGAAATGACTGCAGCAAAATTATTCTTTGTTGCACTAGATTCCTTCTCTTTGGTTTTCTTTTTCAGGAATCGACATTCCCTCTTGAAATGTCTCGTTTTACCACAATATAAACAACCACCTTTCTTTTTATTTTTCTTGTAGTCATTACATTGTTATTTTCATGAGATTTTCCAAAATCTCGATTCCTCTTCTTTGAGGACTTACGAGACTTACCTTATCCATTACATGTACTTTCTCATGAACAGATTGTTCTTTAGTATCTTCTTGGTTACGATAATCTTCTTCTAAGCGAAGGTGATTACCCAACCGTTCAAGAGAAATGTTATCCTTTCAATCTTTTAGACTTCTTTCAAAATCTTTCCATGAAGGAGGAATATTGTCAATGATTGAGAAGACAGTTATGGTTTCATCCATTTGTATTTTGTGTTGTTTTTAGTTATTGAGAATACATTCTATTTCATGCATTTGTTCCATAACAGGCCTACCACGAGTCATCTTATAATTATTGAAATGATTAACAAGAAATTTCTTACTTGTTGCGTCCTCCATCATGTACCCTACCTCAAACTTCTCCTAAAGCTTCTCCGTCATGGACCCTCCTTCATCATCGAACAAGGCGTCAGACATTCCATTTAGAATGTGTCCCATGAAGATGTAGTCATCATTGTCCCACTAGTGCTTCTCATGAGTTTCATTAATAGTACCGTCTTCTCTATCTGCTAGTCTTGGCGTGTTCAACACATACACCACCATCACTGTTGTAAGAAGGAAGTGCATCTTCTTCTACAAACGGACGAAGTTTCCACTCTCGAACCTCTCAAGTTTGACAATGTCAGATGCCATCTCCTTCGTGTTGCAGCCATTGTTATTATAAAAATAAATCGAACCTAAAGATTGTTGGAAATCTGGGGAAGGTTTTGCAACAAGGAAGAAGAACAAAGAACAACGCAAATCTCCAAGGCGTATGCGGACACTAAGCTTTAGGTTTGATTTGCCCCACCAGGCTCTATCTTTACTGGATGCAAGATGTTTTACCAGCGAATCCTTTTTAGGATACAATAGAGACTCATTGACTTGGTTTGCATACCCAAAATCAAGGCTAACACCAACGATATTTCAGAATAACAATTCCCACAACAACAAAAAAAACGTATTTAATACGACGGTTATTTTAGGCAAAAAATGACAGTTTCAACCACCATATTTTGCATTAACAGCAGTAACAACAATCGCTGTAATTGTGTCTGCCACAATGTATAATACGACGGTTCTCAACCACCATTCACTAAACCGCCATAATTTGCATGTATAAAATGATGGGTGATTTTTGTATAAAATAATGGTTCAAACCGCCATACTTTTCACCACAAAAGTGATAATTTTTGTTACAAAACGCCGATTGTAACTGCCATAATTTGCAGTATAAAATGGCAGTTTGAACCACCATAATGTTTTGTTAAAAATGATAGTTTAAAACTACCTTAATTGTAGCATAAAATGATAATTTTAAACTACCATAATTTTATGCATTAAAAGGCAATTTGTAACCACCATAATCAAATGTTACAACAGCTGGAAATCATAATCTACGTAAAATCATTTTTAAAACAATAATATTATAACAGTTAGGAATTACTGATATTTTATTTGTATTATAACTTTGAATATTGTTTCACATTGATAATTAATTTCATACAAAAGCTATAAAATATACATATAATTTAGAGAAATTATATCTAAGAAAATACTCACTCATTAAATGGCTAAAGTAACCAATTCGATACAAGTTAGTCAATTGAACTTCAAAATTATATAAAAATCTTAAAGTCATCACTATTTTAATCTTGATAAAAAATTCAATTACATAAAATTACGATTAACAAACTGATGGATGTTACTTGTATCTGATGATCTCCTGAGGTCATTAGGTGATGGAGCCCTACTTCCTACATCTGGTGCCTACAAGCAAGAGTAAACAATCATCATATTTCAAGCCTAATTAATATATATGTTTCCATGTGCCTTTTAACATTAGAGAAAATATCAATACTATCAACATGGGTATCTGTGTTATCAACAACAATACATATTTGAAGTAGATAAGAACCACAACATTCTACAGAGTCAAAATAACAACAGTTTCTTCCTCTAAACTCTCTGCATACAAAAGAACAAAGAAAGTGACTAGGAATGCAAAGAACATAGCCAATTTTGGGATGTTCAAATCGCATGCAGAGTAGTTCTATTTATAGACCAACTCATGCCTATTGATGAGGAGAAACGACCCTTTAAAGAATTCAATGAAGGGATGCAACCTTTCATCTATGTACTATTTTATGAATTAATACATATAGTCATGAAAGAATACACCCAAATGGAAAGATATCATTGTCCAAAAGGACACAAACTTTGGAACAAGTCAAAAGATAAATTTTGCAGAGTTCAGCGTCGCGAGCGCAAGAACAACCCAAAAACAAGGATTGAAAGATTACAACTTTAGGGAGAATTCAAGGGGTTTAAAGAGAATCCAAGAGAGATGAAGAAATACAGCTTTTCTCAGGTTAACAATGAGGATTTAGAGTTTTAGGTCGAGTATTGGGGTTTAAATATGAGTTTAGGTCATTATTGGTTGATTAGAAGCCCAAAAACACATTTCTGTTGCACGTCGATTTGCTAGGCGAATCAAAACTCGCTAGGCGAACCAGAGAGCTCCAAAAGCTGTCTGTCAAATTCGTGACTCGAATTTGAATTCGACACCTGAAATAAGACTTGTAAATAATTCTGTTAGTTTTCTAACGCATCCAAGATTTCCTCAATTGGAAATTTGGAACTCAATATACGGTCAAAACAGTGAAACATGTTACTTGGACTCAAATGGATTGACCCTTTTTAAAGATTAAATTACCCAAAATATGAACCTAGACATCAAGAACAAACATAACAAGCATATGTATGCGAAGACTAACATATATTAACATGTATTAATATAGGATGAAATTTGGGGTGTTACATCTTAAACATTGTAGAATTATTACATCAAGTTCATAGAGATCAGCCCGCTTGCTTTTAGGGTTTATGTTTGAATTTGGTGCAAATATACATATATTTTTGTATAGAATAGTCATACTACGAATCTACCTAGGCTCTGATACCAATTGGTGGAATAATATAATAAAATATAGATACAAAATTACATCATGCTGATAAACAATAAAATATTTTCATCATACAAACATAAGGGATTGGGACCGAAAATGTGTACCTGGCACCAAGGAAGGATCCATCTCCGTGTTCCTGAGAGTTGTGAAGTAAACTACTCTGGTGAATTGAGAAAACATGAGAGAAACTCCTCTCAAGCTGATAAGCATGGTTCAATATGTGTAACATGTAACACCCCGTTTTTCTTAAAAAGCTTTAAAAGCTTTCTAATAGTAATTAAACAGTAATTGTGTGTTTGTATTTTATTGAAGGGTCTAAAGAGTGAAATAAATTAATCCGAGACCATAGTCACGCTCTACGCTATCGTAGGAAACTATGGTTAAATTTTGGTCGAAAACTCAGACGGAGCCCGGTTTGCGATTTTTACTGACAGTAGTGTTTTACTACTATCAGGATCTAATTTGGACTCGTTAACGAGACAGATAGTCTTAGAATCACGTTTCCTATATTTTCAAAAAATTTCGTCCTAACGTTCGAAAATGAAAATAATATATTATATTTGGGTCGATAATCGTTCTAAGAGACAATTCGAGCCGCGTAAAAGTTTTATGAGGCGCATGAGCGGATAATCTTCATGATAAGGCTGTGTCAGGTCATCTAGGGACTCATACCAGTGTCGTGATGATTTCAAAATATCGGGACGCGAAATGACCAAATTGCCCTTGGTCTTTTTACTAAATTGCCTTTTTAACCTTTCTTAACTCTTAAGTCATCTAACTTAAGAAAATATCTAACCACTCCCACTCTCTCTCTCCTCTCTATCTCGGCACTCTCTCTTTCTCTCTCCCCCATTCTCTGCTTCTTCTTCCTTCTTTCTTCTTCTTCTTCTTCCTCCATTTTCTTCTTTTCTCCATTTCTTCACCTCCATTTTTCTTCAACTTTCTCAAGCTTTTTCAACCAAATTTGTGAAGCAAAGTTGCTCCTATCATCCTCCTCTATCATCTAAGAGGTATAGATTTCACTCTTGAGCTCTCAATATTCATTTTCTTCCATTGAAATCTATGGTTTTAAGTTTTTAGATCTAAACTTCAAAAATCTCTAGAAAATTGTAGAAAAATCCTTTTAATGCCAAATCAATTCCTATGAGCTAGTATCATCCCCTACTATCATAATACAAGAGCTTGAAATCAAATAAGCTCTCTAGCCTATTTTTCTTGGAGAGGCCAAATGGGTATAAATGTGGGGAAAATGAGTTTTTTGTTCAATGTTCTTGATTTCACCTATTTCATTCCTTAATCATGTAATCCAAGTGATTAGGAAGCTAAATCAATCTTCCACCTATTTTTTTGGGTGATGGCCGAAACCCCAAGATTTTGGTTTAAGGGGTTTTGGTTCAAATCTTTGAAATTGATCATGGATTATGTGTTGTGTATACTTAAGGATCATTGATCCAAGAGTTAGGAATTTTTAGACATATCTAGCCTATTTCTATTTTAAAAAATAGGGGTAGCAGTCTAGTCCTAAGGTTAAGGGAGTTTTTAATTTAACTGTATTGATTTCTGTTTGTGTTTTGTTGTATAGAATCGGACAGGATTCAAACATCTGACCGCGCACCCGACTGACTGTTGCAGAGTCGTAGCCAGAGCTGCACGTGATCATTACTAAGGTGGGGAGAAAGAACCGATATCGTCAGGAAGGCAAGCTTAGTATATATATATATATATATATATATATATATATATATATATATATATATATATATATATATATATATGTGTGTGTGTGTGTGTGTGTGTGTGTGTGTGTGTGTGTGTGGGTGGGGTGTGGGTGTGGGTGTAGGGGAACCCTTAAACCCTACTATAGGTTGAGCCCTGGATAAAATGCATGGACCCTGGGTGTAGGTACTTTTGGGCTATCACCACTAAGTTTATGATATGGCTATTGTGATTGATTGAGGTTGATGTGTTGAATTGGTTATTTGATTATATGTTGGTTTTATTTTTGTTGAACTGCCTGCGTGATGAATTGTTATCTAATTTTATGGTGCTATCTGTACTGGTGAAACTCCTATTGTAATTTGACTGGCTAAGTATTGATGAGAGTATGGTGAGTGATGATGTTGTTCGGGTTGATACCGTTGTGGTCCCGACCATGGAGCTGTGGCTCGTAGACGCAAGGCGTCGTGATGCTGATGTTGATGTTGATGTTGATGTTGATGTGATGCGATGTGTCGTGGTCATGGTCGAGTGCGTAGACGTGAGGTACCGGTATCAACCTACGATGGATGTTTGTTGCATAGCATATCATTTCATACCACAACATTTTGTCCCAAAGGGGATGTCCAATTGGGGACGTGTTACTTTAAATCCCAAGGTGGGATGTGATGTGATGTGATGTAATACCGACAGGAATGTCCAATTGGGGACGTGATGTATCGGACGACATGCATATAGGGAAGTCAGCATATACATAGGGACTAGTATCCCTCTTATTGGCTTATCTGAGAGAATGATGTTTGAGATGATTGTGATGGGTGACTTAAGAGATAGATGATGTTGTGTTATATAAGTTATCTGTGTCGCATGATATATATATATGTTGTACTGATGCCTCTCTCCCATATTGATGATATATGTTTCTTATCTCCCGTTATTTCCTGTATGTGTTACTCTTATTTTATGGGAAGATCCCGAGGAGGAACCAGTGGCTGAGAAGCTGGACAACACTCCTTACGAGCCTGACACCGGAGGACGTGCCACGGACCCTAGCCTCGAGAGGTCGGGCAATGATCGTGGTTAACTGGAGAATTGTCTCTTGGCCTACTTTTCATACTTTTATTTTGGTTTGTACTAATATACTCTGTATGTATTACTTTAATACTGTAGCCTTACTGATGGGGCAAGAGATGTATGTGATGTATTTCTTTATATCTTAAAGTTGTGTACTCTGAGGCGTTGCGTGTCGTAAATTGTTTTGCTTCCGTGCTCAATTTTTCGCTTCGTTTCGTATTAATAAGGCGCGGTAACGATTATACTAAGATTAAGGTTAGTTATAAATATCTTAAGTTCTCCAATGGGACGGCGGGTCGTCTCATAACATGTCTAATGGGGAAGTAATTTTATAACTTATCATATGAGAATAGAGACCTCTCAATGACATCAAGGCGAATAGCTCAACCCATAACGAACCATCCACAACAAAAGTCCAGTTACAATATCCATTAATTCATCAAGTGCTATAATTAATAATAATTTTCACAATTGATATAATAATAATTCAAAAGTATATTCTACATAATTGATTAATGCTAATCCACAAAATTTATAAATTTAAATAATAATTCAACATTTTTTGCTTTCCTGACCAATTTGCAAGCTTAAGTTATTTTTCGTATATCTTTTATTTTTTCCCATTCTGAAATTTTTTTTGGTATCTAATGGAAAGATAGAAACGCAATGGTGTTTGAAAGAGTGAGCTCAAATGTTCACTCAATTATTTTTAGGTGGGTTCTATGGTGGTGCCTTGTTTTTGGTGTACAATAAAATCAATGGTAATAAATCTTTTACCTGAAACTTGTTAAATCGTTTAGCAAAGAAATATAATATTTATTTGTAAGTCTCAATCATAATCCATCATAAAAATTGATATTTATTTATTATTTCTATGTAATATTTCTCTAACATTTATTTTGCAGTCTCTCTCATACGCCTCGCTCCTTGTCTCTATCGGCTACCGTAGCAGAGGCCACCGATCAGTTTCATTCGTGTCTCTATAGCAAGACTCATCATCTTCTACCGCTGCTCCTATAGTTGCGTCGCTGTATTCAAAGGCGTTGTCCCTGACACGAGACTGGTTCGCAGAGCCTTAGTGGCGACCTCATTGCTTGACAACCCTCAATACTCTACTCTTGAAACTCACCACGCACACCCCACCTCGATCGATATCGCATCACGGTGAGTGGGTCCTCCCACGTCGACGCCACAGTCGTAAATTTTTAGTGTTGAGATCATCTTGGTTGGTGGTGTTACTCGTCATCGGCAACCGCGAAATACAGAGGCAACATAATTGCAGAGTACCAAATGCCTTTGTTGTCGCTGCCCTTGTATACCCTTATGTCATTGTTGTCTCTATTCTCATTTTTTTAATATTAATTAATTTAATATTAATTAATTAATTAATTGATAAATAAATTGTTCATTTCTGTTTCATTCCATTTCGCTTTTCGTTCACAAATTGCAAATAAATCCTTTTATTTTTATTGTAAAGTAATCCTTGTAACCAATTTATTTAATTATCAATATAATTTTCACCTACTATAACAAGTGATATTTGGACACCACCGATGATGCCCAAAGCCAATGACACTACCATAAAATTCACCTTATCTTTAATGGGCAGAGCGAAGGGTAGCATATGAGGGCAGGCATTATCTTAATTGGAATTGCCGGGCATATTGTCCATAGCCAGAATTATATTCAGTGATTTATTGGGTGGCAATTCCCAGACGAGAGATGGGTTATATGTAATGTTGATGAGTGTTGCATGGCATGAATGTGAGGCTTATCCGTTGGATGTAAGGGTACTTTTAGAGATAACAGAAGAGCTTGGTGTCGTGGATTGTCTAAGAACCTGAATTATGGGGATTATTAGTTGGTGGAGTTAGCTATTGAGTGGGATTTTAGTCAGATTTAGTTGGAAGCAGATCCCAAATGTTGATGTTAAATTATATTATTAATTCGGAGATTGATGCAGCAACAACGTATATTGAGAGGCACACGTATTTGCAGGTGTAAGTAACGCTTAGAAAGGTTCGCTTAGAATGAAGTAAAAAATATTAGAGGAAGCTACTTTGATTTTATCAAAGCCAGGTTTCGATCCTGGGACCTGTGGGTTATGGGCCCACCACGCTTCCGCTGCGCCACTTTGATTGGTTGAAGATTTTTGTTCTTTCAATATATATCATACTAATTGTTCGGCAGCTGCAAAACTTGCCAACCATTATTGATAATCGGAAAATATATATTTACCACACAAAAATAGAAGAGTTTAATTATTATACACTGTTATTGTAAAAGTTATTTACACTATCAATCAATAAAAATTCATGATTTAAATGACTTTTAAGATAGTTAGGATAAAAGTTAATGATTTTTACTGATGTGTCAATTTCTGATTGATTGACAGTATAAAAAAATTTTATACTATAAGTGCATAGCAATTAAATCCAAAATAGAATAGCAAATATATGTAGTTTTATTCATACAATTTTCTCGTAAGCTCAATATTTCTTAAATCATATCAAATTTACTCAAATGTATATTTACGGTAAATTTACTCAAATAATTTTGATAGATAATATTATAAAAATAAACATTAAAAGTTTTAAAACTAGTTATCATGAAAATCTTAACCCAACACAAAAACTTTATTTATCAATAAATCTTTTAAGGGTTCTTGGCCAAAAACAATTTTAGTTGGAGACAACCAAACATAAAAAATTAAAAATATTTTGTAGAATACCATGTTTCCTTTAGGTTTTTTTGACAGCCTGTTTCGTATTTCCTTTAGCTAAATGGGGAAAATATAAATCCAAACACGCATTAACTATAAAAAATATGAGAAAAAGTTATAACATTTTTGTGGTTATCAAATTTATTTTTATTTTGCACTATTTATTAATAGGCTTAATTGTACTTTTGGTCACCCAGGTATCACAATCGTGCAATTGGGTCCTCAAGTATCACGATTGTGCAATTTTGGTCCTCTCGAGTATCACGATAGTGCAATTTTTAACGCCAGCAGCCTACGTGATCCATGTGGGACTGATTTGACACTTAGTGAGGTCACTAGTGTCAAGTCAGTCCCACATGTGTTTCGTAGCTACTGACGTTAAAATTGCATAATCGTGATACTCGGGGAATCAAATTGCACAATTGTGATACTTGGGGGTCCAATTGGCACAATTGAAATTTGGGGGACCAAAATTACACAATCGCGATACTTGAGGGATCCAATTGACGCAATTAGAACCCGGGGACTAAAATTGCACAATTGTGATACCTGGGGATCAAAAGTACAATTAAGCCTTATTAATATTTGTTTATAAATTCACGTTAATTTATCACAGTGCATGGAAGTTTTAAAATGTGTTTCTTAATACCAATTTTGTCCTTATCTTCAAACCTCCCAATCGCTAAATGAGAAAATGTAGAATTATTTTATTTTATTTTTTATAATCAAATTGAATATATTGATGTGAGTATAGGGATAGTCTAATTCTTATGCAATAACACCAAAAACCAGTAAATAAAACATCACCTGGACTGCTAAAACTGTCCCCCATACTATTAGCAATAACCCCAGTATAAAAGCAGCCCCTCTTCAAGATAGCCATTATACATATTCAACCTGAACCAGATTTAGTACAATAACAAGCTGCACAAATACAATAATCTGATAGACATTTACATCAGTCGCCAAAGTAAAAAAAAAAAAAAAAAAAAACACCAAAACAATAAACAATAGACTTCGTGCCCGAGACTTTGGAGGCATAATTGTAGCTTGAACAATGCAGCTTTTCAAAACCACACCACCACCAAAAACCGAGAGCACAAACTAGAACTTTGTACTGTTACAACACCCCCTAGTAAAAAGCACATACATGTAGCTGCCACCAAAAGATAGACAAACTAGAACTCTAACACAATTATTTCATCACAACAGAAGACATAATTGTGAGTTGAGCGCAACAACTTCTCAATCACACCATCCTAGTAAACCAATAGAACCAACTGTATTGTTACACTTAATCACACCAGTGTTATGATACCAGGAGACGAAAAATATGAAAAGAGTGCTCAGCATAGCAAAGGATACCATAGGACAAGCCAAGTCAGCAAAGTGGTTGTAACAGAAAAGGAAAAGAACATGTGAAAGAATTGTGTGAGGTAAGGTGTATAAGAGAGAGAAAGGAAAATGAGGGGGGTGTGCATTGTGTGAATTGTCACTCTCTATTCTCTCTCTGACTCCTTCTCCCTTTGTCTCGAATTTTCCCTTCTTTCCTCTCTACACAGTACTTTCTCATTCTTAGCTAATTCCATCACCTCTTTTACTTATTTCCAGCACATACAGTGGAAGTAGAATAATTACATTTCTAGTTCATCAATAAAACAGTACTTTCCATATCAGTTATTTCTTGTATTTGGGGTCCATTACAACCAGCTCCTCAATCACAGCTGCAAACACCAAATGGGGAAAGACTGTCCAAAGCACATACTAGAACTTTATATTGTTACTACTTCCCCATGGTAAAAAGCACATACATGTAGCAGTCACCAAATGATAGACAAAAAGACTCTTAACAAACTACTGAACTAGTTATATACAACAGTATTAATCCAGTGCAGACCACCTGACATCTACTTACAACAAATAGAACCAAAGAAATGAACTCCATTCTTAGAGTTTAGCATCCAGATTTCTTCAATTCACATGAACCAACTCCTTGCACCTGTTGAACAATTTCACATACATCTGAGTTCAAGTGCTACAGCAAGATGAGTCACATATGACGATTCCACACAGTAAGGGCCCCTACAAGTCATTACAGTGACCAAAAACCTCATCATAGCCATCCTTCTTATGAACAGAACAAACAGTTTCTGTATCCAAAGAAATGAACTCTAGACCAAAAACAACATCCCAGTTGTTGTAGTCGAACCGTATGTATGTAGAGCAGCAGAACTAGAGAAGATTGAGAAGTTGTAGTAGTTGAGACCGAAAATAACCAGCAAAACAAAAATATAACTCCTTCATTATGTCTTGAAGCACAGTATAAGTAAGAAACTCCTTGTATAAACCTAAAACACAAAAACAGACAACAATAAAAACCAAAATCCAGCAGGAAGTTAAGACACTTTTCCCCTTTTTGTGACTGTAGGAACACTTCCTGTTGGTTGTGCACCTGGCTGAACCGAAGCACCAAAGCAGACAGCAGCCAAAAGCAGGAAAAAATTAAACCTGATCCAATGCATTATCAGACCCAACAAAACACACCACATTGCAACCCTTTTTATAGGCAAGTCATATCCACCAAAACCCCATATATTTTTAGCGGAGAATTACATAACAAAATCTCTCTTTAAGGCTAGCAAAAGATTAGAGCTTCCATCTTAGCTAACCTCGGTATCTCCACTAAAAACAACATATAATTATGTCTCATGAGAAGACAGCTTAGCAGTAGGATCTAATAAATTCTAGGGGACAACAACACCAATCCAAAAAACATATCCGGACACCCCTAAATTTGCTACAAACCACGACCAAGACCGAATCTTAATAAGGTCTAGAACAGAGATAAGATTTAAGTTACAATAATTAAAAAGAGTGTTGTTGCCATTAACTGCCAAGACCAAACAACAACCTGCCACAACATTTGCCAAATATATTTTCGTCTTTTTTCCTCTAATCAAACCTCGAAAATAGTGATCATAGGCTGTGAAAAGTTGAAGAACTGAGAATCCAACCCAAGCATAGAAAGAATTCCATATCTGCTAGGAAAACTGACAAAATAAGAGAAGGGGGTGAGAAACCTCCAGAATTTCACCACAAAAAACACATAAAGCGTCTTGAGCTTCAGCTATCACACCTCTCTGTAAGAGGTTGAAATGAGTCGATAAGCGATCCAACAGCAGCTGCTAGGAGAATGACAACACTTTGTTGGGATCTAAACGTTTACAGTAGTTTAAAAAGTTTTATCTCTGGGTTGTTTGCATCAGGGAATCCAAATGGGACAATAACCAAATATATGCAGATTTGGCTGAATACAATCTAGAGTTGCAAAACTTCCACATAGCACACATCTTTATTTTTTACAAACAGACAAAGATTGGAGAACCATTAATAGGTCCTCAAACGATTATTCCTCCCACACAAAAATATCTCTTTCTCCATTTCCAATTCCAGCTCCAAGAATCACCTGTTAGAAAAGGGGTATGGTTTTGCAACAAAGAATAAAAGACAAAAGAAAAGCGCAATCTCCAAAGCATGTGTTGTGAAATCAAGGGTCACGGAACTATCTCTGTTAACAAAGAAACAAACCAAGATAACAAATATGCAAAACCAAATAATGCACAATCCAAACAAGATATAAACGCAGCAAAAATAAAACGATAAAAGAGATGAAACCGGATTTACGTGGTTTGGTCAATGCGACCTACATCCACGGGAGAGAGTAGCCAATCTTCACTATCATGAACAAAGAGATACAAAGCTTTAAAATAGAAATCTAAGCCTATCTTGCCTATTCTTGTACTTCCATGTGATTCACATCATGCCTCCAAGAAATACCCCCAAGATAGCTATTTCTACTCCTATGCACTTTCTCAATCTCTTACAAATCACTTTATGATTCTCTCAAGATAGAATTGCTATCCAAGAACTCTCTTACTCACAAATCCTCTCAAAATCTCCTTTCAATCTCACTTCTAGAAGTTACACAAGTCTAAGCATGTATTCTCTTTCACTCTTCGAAATCTTCTCTTGCATCCATCCAATAACCCTTTATTTATAGATGTTTGAACCACTTACTTTGTTTTCCTGAAATGTACATTTCGCTTAGCGAGATACCTTTCGCTTAGCGAAATTGACACAGTGATGCTTGTTTCAGAAAAACCTCAATTTCGCTTAGCGATTTCACATTCGCTTAGCGAAATTAATACAGAGATGCATAACTTGAAAATTCCTCTCGCTCGCTTAGCGAGATCACATTCGCTCAGCGAATTCTCCAGAATTGATCACAAGGTAGATTTACTGATTTTGAGTCATTCTCAACAGCGTGTAAAGATACTAGGCTTTAGGTTTGATTCCCCCACCAAATTCTTTCTAGATTGGATGCAACAGGTGTAACAGGGAATCCCCTTCAGGATACAATGGAGAAACATTGATTTGGTTTGCACACCCTAAATCAAACGTATTGTCAATAACAGTTTCTAGAACAATAGTCTCCTTAACATTCTCTACGCATAAGGGAGAAAAGGTGATTTGGAATGGATAAGGCTTGGCAAAATCGAGTGCCTTTTCTGCATGCAAAATCGAGGATCAACATGAATCACAGGAAGCTGCTCCTAATTTTGGCACCCAACAGGACATAGTTAATGTTGATGTTAGTTGTAATCAGCAGTATCAGTCTGAAATTCATTCAGTTGAAGGTACTTCTGAAGGGGTCACAAGGTGGTGGATTGCTCCAACCCCTAATCAAGGACCTGGATATTCTGTAATGGACAAGTTAATAAGGGCACTCATGTGTATCAAAGATTTCAACACAAACAAAGATATGCTTATACAAATATGGGTGCCAGTTAATAGAGGGGGTAGGCAGATTCTCACAACTAATGATCTTCATTTCTCCATTGAAACCAGGTCTGCAAACCTTGCAAAGTACAGAGAAATCTCTATTACATATCATTTTTCGGCTGAGGAGGAGGACATGAAGGGGTTGGTGCCAGGATTGCCTGGTCGAGTTTTTAGGGAGAAGGTTCCTGAGTGGACTCCTGATGTTAGATTCTTTAGGAGTGATGAGTACCCAAGAGTTGACCATGCTCAAGAATATGATGTACGTGGAACATTAGCACTTCCAATCTTTGAGCAAGGTAGCAGGACTTGCTTGGGTGTTAAAGAGCATACTTTTCAACCAGAATTTTCCAATTCCATTTGCCTAGCAGACTTAGATCAAACAAGTTCAGTTGTTTCACACCTAAATCCCCCACCTCCTTAGGTAAACACACTTTATTCTAACACACCCAACTAATTTTCCTTTTTTCCTCGCACCCACCCCACGGAAGGCTCTCTGGATCCCAACGACGGATTTCAAAACCTTTTTCAGGACTACACAAGGAAAAATAGTAAAGCGGTAAACTGGACAACATTGAATTTAAGAGCATCTTTAATGCATAATATTTAAGCATCCCACTTTGGATTCTGATATCACCTTTAAGTGGATCCCATTATGTCACATCACATGTAAGCATCGCATCCATTTTTTACTCTAATGGTGCATACAATATACAACCCTTAAGCAATACACTATTTTATATTTTTTTATTTACGCTTACTTTTATTTCACCTTAAAATATCAATTCATTTATTTTAATTAATAGTAAAATATTAAGGATCCCTCGGTCTCTCTGCCCTTCATCTCCCTCTCAGTCTCTCTAGAACTCACACACTCCCTCGATCTCTCCACCCCTCATCTCCATCTCAGTCTCCTTTTCTCGTCTCCTAGAAGATATGCTCGGTCTCGTCTTCCTTTCTCTGTCGGTCTCTCCCCTCCTACCTTGACCTCTGATCTCCCTGCTTCCCTCGGCCTCTCAATCTCTCAAACAACAACCCCCATATCTCCCCTTCTCTCTCGGTTTAGCAAACCCGATGAACCCATATCGGCTTCCCCCCGCCATGCGAGAGGTGCGTCCAGGCGAGCGGTACGACCAGTCGAAGGTTCGGCTATGCAGAGTTGTGATTTATTGGATTTGTTTTTTTTTTTATTGGATATGTGTTTTCTTCCTCTTTGTTTCTGTGATATACTTTTTTTTCCCTTTTTCTATCCCGGCTCATGTGATTTTCTGGTTGAGAATATGCAAGAAAATGATTTTTTAATGTTAAGCAATCATTCCTTATACAAGAAATCATACTTAACTTTAAGCAACTCCAACTATAAGCATCTGTCACGTAGGACTACTCCAATGCAGAAACTAAATAAGCTACGATTGCCTAAACATAAGAACTCAATAAGCAACCTATGATGAAATTGCTAAAACAATACCATAGTGTTTTTCCTTTCCATTTTCCCATTATTCTCCATTACTAGGCAATCAAGTTCCACTTGATTTAAGTGGGTTTTATACATCATGCTCCCCGCTATTGTAATTTTTTTAATTTCTTTTCAATAAATTTCTTTTTGCATTTATTATATATGTTATTATCCGAATTTCCTTCCTAATATGTCAAATCCTATTTTAATTGTAACACCTACCAATGAGACATTAGAGCAAATATCTCTTTTTTCCTTGTTAGTTATGTAGATACCCTTTTCTTAAGAAAAAAGAAGAAGGAAAAATAGGTATTTTTGTCCTATATCTTTATTTATTTTTTCAATTTCATCCTCCATCTTTTATGTTTAATTTTAGTCCTTTAAATTTTTAACCATTAGTCACGTTGGGCCTTTCCGTTTGTTTTGTGATGATAGTATTAGTATTAATTTGCGTGTGACATGGCCAATAAAAATGACATATTGTGTCTGACATGGTACACACGCGACACCTTCCTCCTCAAAGATTAGGATTTGCAAACTGAACCAAAAAAGAGTACATAAGAGAAGAAGTGAAGAAATGCAAAAAAAAATTGAGCAATAAAGGCCATAGGAAGCCATCATCAAATTGAATTGATTTTGAAGGGTTGGATATCAATTCTATATAATGAGTTTGGAAATGGGGAAAACTTGATTTGTGAAGAATTTACAGGTCAGAGAGAAGGATGCATGTGCATTTAGAGAGAGAATGGTATGAAGATGAAAGAGGGGTTTTGGAATTAAAACTTACAAGTGGCACAACACACCACACACGCAAGGGATTTCTGATTTTCTTCTCTGCAAACCAAACTCAATTTCTTGTAGCAATTTTCTTCTCCTAATGTTGTAAAATTAATTGCTTATTTTTCTTGCCCATTAATTGTTTTTACAAGAAATCCAACAAGTGAAAGCAAAAAAGCTCCAAACTTGAAAGCAAAAAGTCAATGTTACAAGGGAGATTCTTGTTTTTTTGAGGTAAGAATTCTTCCCATCTGGTGAGTAATAATTCACCAAAAGGTGAAGAACTCGTCCGTACACGGAAACTTGAAACGTAAAGACAGGTTTATAGGCATGGTGATCGGTTTGTTGTCACCATCCGGATCTCCGAGCCTCCAATGGATATTCATTTTTGGTGGAAAGACTCAATTTTGAGATCAATGCATTCAAAAATTGGCTACTTAGTGGTTTGCAGTGCAGAACCCTTAAGTGAGTTTGCAAACTTTAACATTTGGGGAAGAGGATGTCACATAGGCATGCCACATGGACACTATATGTCACCTCTATTGGCCACGTCACATGCAAACAAGTTCCGTCATAACAAAACTTACGGAGATGAACATGAACAATGTGACTGACGGTTAAAAATTTAAAGGACTAAAACTAAACAAAAAAAAGATGAAGGATGAAATTGAAAAAACAAACAAAGATTTACAACAAAAAATACCTATAAAATAATGTGAAGCCTCTTTTAAATCTTGAGCACCTTGAAGTTGTCGTCCTCGATCGGTTTTAATCGGTTGAAATGGTCGATAAAATCTTACATAAACACGGTATCTATTGGTTACAACCAATTAAATTTTCAATTGTAACTAAAATAATAATTTAAAAAGGCAAAAAAAAAAAACTTACTAAAATTGTTTTAAATTTATTTAAGATTTTCATTGGTTGTGCCCGACGGACACGTATCCATTCAAGATTGTTCCAGAAGGTCACCTTTTTTCCCTTCTATAAGAATATCACTCAAGCCTCATTTCTTTGTTGGACTGCTTATGAGTTTGCTTACTAGGGCTTAAAATCCTTGATTTGTTATCTGGTGGAGTTCTTGGCGATCCCAGCACCTAACATATTCTAAGGTTCTTCCCTATTCATCAGAGGATCTTTCAAGTTTGATTACTTTTTTTTTCCTTCTACTATCATATGGTATGTTTCCAAACTCTAGCACTTGAGGAATTGAAGGGTTTCATATCATTGTTGGAATTGTAATAGTTAGATTCACAATTTTAAAAATTTAATTTTCTAGCAATTACTATTGATACTTGAATTCTATTTATGATTACTTTTGGATGTATAAAGCTAAAACCCTAAGTAGAATTTAATTGGAAAAAATCATATATAAAATCTAGAATTGAAATGTGAATCTCAAAAACATTTTAATCCCTTTCCTTAAATGCTTTAATTGAGACTATGAGTTTCTCCATAGTCTATATGGATAAGCGATGTACATTTAGGTTTTAATTTCGGTTGCAGTCGCGTTACGATCGCGGTTGTTGTGGCTTGATGTGGTCAATGCGGTCCACAATCACGGCCTGATACATTTGCGGCAGCCGCAATTAGAGATGATGCAGCCGCATTACCTGATGCGGTCCACATTTTAAAACACAGGTACTCCAATGGTTACCTAGTTAGTTGTTTACTACCTGGTGGATAAGGTTTGGTTACTGTAGTATTAGTGGGAGAGATTGAAAGAACAATAGGGAATTAGAGACTCAAGGAAACATGGGTGATGTGAGGGCTGGATGAGATTTTAGGCTGTAACAACCCTGCGCACATGGTAGGTGGGTAGGAAGGCAAAAAAGGAAATGAAGGGAACTGGGTTTCGAGACTGGAAAAAAAGAGGAGGAGGTTTTGAAGAGGTGTGGGACAAGGTAAGGATTTTCGTGCATTGTACGATCGCATTGCTATCCATTTTCCTTTTTTTATACATTATTCCTTAGTTTTGTATTTACATATGTCTACCTCCAAGTGAAGGAGCTAGTCTCATACACAAAAGTTTTATAATTTTAAGTTCTAATCAGATTAGTTTTGAGTGTTGCTGCGTGCTGAAGATTGATGTTCTGGCACTCAATTAGAAGGTAAGTATAATTATTAATTACTAAAGTTTGCTCTAACCATTAATATTAGTAGTGGAAGAAAGAATGGACTATAGTTTATACTCATTATAAATGAAAAATATTGTGAAATCGCAACATGTTATGGTCATGTGATGAGTTTTAGTAGCAATTTTTCTAAAATTTCTATTTAGTAATCTCAATTTATCAACTAAATTCTAAACTCAATTAGAAAGAGTGAGGTATGTTGAAGAGATAGAGATTACATGACATAATAACTAGTAATTTTTAACAACCACCATAGTGAAGAAGGGGTATACAATGAAAATGAAAGAAAAGAATTATTAGAAGAGTAATGTGCATCTTTGGATGAATTTCTATTTCCTTATTTTGTCATATTTTCGATTATGAAGTTGTTTGCAAGTTGATGGTTTCAATGAACAATGTTACTGGCATCTTTTGTTAAGGCAACTCACCCATTTACTCTTTCAAAGTTGAACTGATAACTTTATTTTGCATTTCAGCTTGAGCAATGGAGCAACACTCTAGCTGCAATTTTGCTGCCCCTGTGAGTTTTCTCTTTCTACTTTCTAGATTCTTTAATTTATATTCCTTTTGTTTCTGTATGCATCACAGATGGACTCATTGTACTTTCAATAATCTGTGAAAAATATTGTTATGTCCAAACAATTGTCATCTAACACATTTGTCATCTTCAGAGTTATTGTAGTCCACAATTTTCTTCTGCTTTTAGTTTTTTTAATTAGCATTTTTCAAAAAAAACTTGGGTGAAATGTTATGGCAGGAGATGAAAGAGTTAGTAGGAAAGAATTTCTTCAGACGCTTTCTTGAATTATTGACAATGCATGTGTTTTCTTTTGCATATATCAATGAAACAGGGAAAAAATATTGATGTTGATGACCATATCAGTCAATTGCCAGATGCCATACTGTCTCACATACTCACATTCTTGAATGTGAAAGAGGCCTTCAGGACAAGATTGTTGTCCCATAGATGGAGATACCTATGTGTGCATATGTCAAATCTTGTGTTTGATTCTACATTCATCACTGGTTTAGATGATGAGCAATCCTTTGACTATAGTACACTGTTGCCTTACAAGCATAAATTTGTTCAACAAGTTGATCAATTTTTGAACATGGTCACAGTTCAAAAGCCACTTACATTGAAGGTTTGTTTTCCCCTTGGACAAGAATTTGCTTCTCACATTGATGATTGGATCAGTTTTGCAACTAGAATGGAATGTGTGCGAATTGAACTTGATTTTGACGATGAAATAAGCGATGATGATGGAAACGATTCTGAGCCTTACAATTTTCCTTGCCATCTTCTGCTCTCACATGGAAAGTCTCAATTGAAAAATTTATCCCTTTGTGAGTGCATATTTCATCCTTCTCTTGAAATAGCCCACAGACTGGACTCCTTGAAATCTCTTAGTTTGGATAATGTACTTGTGGAAGCAAGTGACTTAGAGAATATTCTCTTTGGTTGTTTGAACCTTGAATTCTTGGAACTTATAGACTGTGAAGTATTGTCAGCTCTGTGCATTTGTGGTCAAGACCTTGGGTTGAAGTGTCTTATTGTGCACTCCATGAATGTTGTGGCAAAAATCGAGCTTAGTGTCCCCAATCTTGAAATGTTTGAATTTAAAGGCTGGATTCAAGATTTCACTTTTTCAAGGCTTCATCAGTTGAAAATGGTTGCTTTATCTGTTTATGGAAATTATGAAGGAGGCTTGAGCAAACTGTTGGATGAACTTTCAAAAAATGTTCCTCATCTACAAACATTTGCTCTAACATGGTGTTCTGATCAGGTGTGTGGACAATTTTTTAAGAAAAACAAGAAAATTTGTTCAGCTGAGTATATTGCTTATGTTTCCATTTCCATCTAGGAATAGTGGACTTACAAATTTAAATAAATCTTGCATCTGAAGAAGCTAAAGTTAATGCTCAGTTTACCATCTGACATTTAATCACTAAACTTTTGAATATAATGAATACCTTTTTATTTTTATTAAGAGTACTATATTTTTTTGTTTAACATGTTGGTTTTTCTTTTGATATTTTATTTATTACTATGTGGCTTCTTCATGCAGTACCTAAGTTATGGTTACATAAACAACCATACAGCAATCTTCAACAACTTAACTAACTTGCAACTTGCCATTAAAGGAGACTACGCATGGAATCTGTTCACACACATGCTTTACAATTCGCCTCAGCTTGAAGTTCTTGTCATCGATAAGGTTTGTTAAGGGTGATTTATGCCTATCTTCTCTTCACTGGGTTTTATTATAGGAAAATTACTATGAAGGATTTCTTAACAAAGATGTAGGGCCTAAAGGGAATTAGGGAATAAAGAATGATTCATGGTGCTTTTGGAAGAGCTTATAAAGAGCTTATGAAAATAGTTTATGAAATTAAACTCATACAAATAGTTTATGGTCTTTCTATAAGTTCTTTTTAACTTATTTCATAAGCTTGTCAAGAAGCTTATGAAAATAAACAGTTTTTAGTTTATTCAAAAAAGAGCTTATTGAATAAGCGTTAATTAAGTGCTCTGTTGTTGTAGTTTAATTGCAGTTCTTATCTTTTGATTTGTGTAAGGGTGTTCTTTGGTTATTTGGTTTCATGGGTTTATTTACTTTTAATTCAAAGGATTTTTAACAGGGGGTGTGATTTGTTGTGTATCAGGGATGTTTATATCTTGATGGGTGTGTTGAGACTGAGTGTATTTTGATCTTTGAACATCTGGCTTCAAGCAAATGATAGGGTGTTTTCTGCTCAACCCTTCCTAGAAGGTGAGGGGGAGAAACCACTATGATGCTAAAGCTAGTTCTACATGAATAAAATGATTATTATTTATTGGACAAAAAATATTGTTTAACCAAACGCACCCTAACTGCATGTGGTTAATGTGTCATGTGTGCCATTAATATTGGTAGCTGTAATGTTTTTTGCGTTAGTGGCTGACATTAGCTCAAGTGCATAATCTTCTTTAGGCATTCTTTTTAGTAATTATTGCTTTATTTTTACAATCTATTTCTCCCTAATACCAGCCTTATACTCCACCAATTGATGGCGAGCCAATTTGGATGCACCCACAACTTGTTCCTACATGCGTATCAACCTGCCTTAAAGAAGTATCCTTCGAACAATTTAATGGTCAGGATTGTGAGCTGGAGTTTGTAGGATATATCTTGAAATATGCAAGTGTCTTGGAGGCAATGACAATTACAATAACAGTCTCCAGTATAGAGGCAATGCATCAAATCGTCAACAAAATAAATGCTTTTCCAAGAAGTTCTGAAACATGCCAAGTTATATCATATGGATTAGAGTTTGAAGACCCTCATCCAGATATGGATTAATAAACAAGACTCGACTGAATTCACCTCAACCTGTACCTCTGCCAGTTTCAACAGTAGTAAAGGGCTACCTCAACTATTTATTATGTCTTTGAGTTGCATTAAAATTATGAATATTCTAATGTTTTGCATGACTCGAGGGAATCAGGTTTTGGAGGAAAAAGGAAGCAGATGAGCCATATGTGGACAAGTTACAAGTGGTTGTGTGAGCTATGGTGACCTTTAGCTCAAGAGACATCTTATTTCTTTTACTTTCTTTCATTCAGTTACTTATAATTGAACTTATATGGGGACTTATAGTTGCATAAGAATAATTAAGATTTTGTTGATATAAATAAAATGACAATTTCCTTGTGTAAGATTTGTTGATTACTACTAGGGGTGTAATTGTGTTTGATGTCTATTCTATTTTTCTTTTAAAAAAAGACACCTAGTCAAGGTTGCGAGAAAAAATATTGGTTTTTGCTTGTAATACCCCATTATTTTCTTTTCTTACCCCCCTTCCCCAATTTTTTTTCAAATAAAACCCATAAATACCCTAATCCATTTTTATCCCTATACAAAAACTCTCCTCATTCTCTTACAAGTACTTTTCCTACTCCCCTCTAACCCATTTTACCCCCAATTTCTTCCCAAACCGTACCCCACCCCCATTTCTTCCTTTTCTTTACAAATGGTACCCAATCATTCATTCTCTCTGGTTATTCTCGTAAAACCCTCCCACTCCCTCCTTTTTCCTTTTGCTTCCCCTCCCCCTTTGTTACCAACCCCACCCAATCCCATTGTCATTTCGGCGTAAGCAGCGTGCGCGACGACGGAAGACAGGTAAGATTTTCAATACATTACGAAAACTATAGGTATTATAATTTAGAATATCTTACAGAACTATAGTTTCCGTAATGTACTGAAATTTGAGTACACTACGGAAATTATAGTTTCCGTAAGGTATTAGGTATTCTAATTTAACATACATAACGAAAACTATAACTATAGTTATAGTTTCCGTAGTGTATAAGTACATTACGGAAACCATAGTTTTCGTAAGGTATTCTAAATAAAATATCTTACGTAAGGTACTCAAATTTCAGTACATTAGGTATTCTAAATTACGTTTTCGTAATGTACCGAAGTTTAGAATACCTTACGGGAACTATAGAGGTGGGTAAGTCAAAAGGGTATTTCTGGAAATTAAACGGGAAAAAAATCAGGAGGGGAGGTAAGAATAATATATAGTGGAATATTAAAAGCAAATGCCAAAAATGTTTTGCTAGCTTGAACCAACTTAACTTGACGTTATGTGGGTTGGATTAGGCTTTACTTTGGTACCTATACACATAGGTTTATTTTATTTTATTGGCTACTAAATCTAGGACCCGTGCGATCCACACATGAATTATGTGTAAGGAGAAATATTTTTTTATTTGGCTTAGTGAAGTTTTTGGTCCCTATAAATGTAGGGATATTTTTTTTAATCCGTATCTTTTTTTCCTTTGTATCATGTGTCTCTAACTTTTTTCATTTTACATTTAGTCTCTATCCTCAAATTGTGCCATTATATGCACACTTGGCAAACAGAGTTGTGATTCCAACATGGCATGTGGTCAAGTGACATTTTCTTAAAAAATAGTTAATTTAAAAAAAAAAATTGAAATACGTAAAATGATGAAAAAAAATTTAAAATGAATTTTTTTTTTTATTTAATAAAATATTATCATAAAGTTAAAAAGTAATCACAAACATTTTTTTTAGAAACTCTTCGTGAAGAACCGTACTTTCTCCTCCATTTGATTATTTTTTCAAAAAATATTTTTTCAAAGAAAATCGGTATAAAAAAGTTAATTACCATAATTATTTAGGGTTTGGCATAAAAAAAATACTAATCTTAAAAATAAAAATAAAAAAGCGTTTGATGGAAAATTTGAGTACGGACATAAATGATTTTGCTTGCATGGGTTTTCAAAAAATGAAGAATAAGAAGGAATATCGTCAGAACCGTTAAACCGTACAATCCCATTCTCATTTCCACCCTCCTCGTCGGAGACGACGAAGACGAGATCTTCATCTCCGACGATCTCAGCAGGTGCGAGGGAGAGGGGTGGTGGTGCTGCAGCGTCGACGACGAAAACAATCGGAGACCTGGAAGAAGGGGTGGCGTTGTTGGAGTACAAAGTAGTGACGATTTGCGCGATGCTAATGTTGCTGCAGTTGCGGTTAGCCTTGGTGCTGAGTTGGCACTGAAAATTTGGAGAAGCGTAAGATGAGAAAAGAGAAGAGAGTCCATGAAACGATGTCGTTGCGATGTGGGTTAAACAAATTAATTATTTTACATATTTCAATTCTTTTTTAAGAATAATTATTTTTTACGGAAATGCTATTTTAATGCCACGTGGCATGCTAGAATCACAACTCTGTTTGTCAAGTCAGCATATAACAACACAACTTGATGGTACGGACTAAATGCAAAATGGAAAAATTTAGAGACGCACAATGCAAAGAAAAAAGAAGATAGAGACTAAAACCAAATGTTGCTATATTTATAGGGATCAAAAACTTCATTAAACCTTTTTATTTGAAAGAATATTTATACTTAAATGTACAAAATAATAAATTAAAAGAATCACAAATAATTATTCGTGTAGTAGCTGAAACACAAATAAATATTGAAGTCTAAAAAAAGAATTGAATCCTATCATATAAAAGAAGGGATGAAGATCCTCTTCATTTCCCCTATCCATTATGATAATTTTATAGGGGTATAAACATGATAATGTGACATAGGTTGAAGTCCAAATACCCTCTATACCCCATATAACTATAATAATGAATGGGGAAATGGAAAGGGGAAATGAAGAGGATTTCCACCCATAAAGAAGCCCAACAAAAGTTCCCTATATTCAAGTCTCAATGAAGATATAATATTGAAGTATAGGGGCAGGGTAAATTTTAAAAAATGAGACAATTAAAATTATAAATCTGTTGTGCCCTTCTGTGAACGTACAAATGATGTTGTGTCTTAAAAAAATACTGGCTATAAAAAAATACAAAATCTGTCAAAATGAGCATTTGTCTCAAAAAAAATGAAACCATCCTAAAGAATTCATGGCATCAATTAATGCATAGTTACGTTGTTCAGCTTGGGGGCCAAAGACAACATCAAACTTAAAATTCTTTCTAGGAGTTCCACTTGATATTACAGTAAGCTCACCATCTTTAGTAGATTCAAAATCTACGGCCATTGTGGCTCTTGCTATTATCCGAGTCTGAGAAAATAAGATCAAGTCCACATCTTACCCCTCAACTCCAAAACCTTATTGTAAAGCTCTTTACATTCCTTAGCCCCTTCTATATATTTGGACTTGAGAACTTCATGTGACTCCAGTTGTTCATCTACTATAGAAAGAGGAATATAAATTATGTACAAATGCAGAAGGATACACTATTAACATATATACATATAAGATGAAACATATACTTTAACGATGTTTACTTAGTTTTGGACATAATAATAAGCCCCAGTTCACTCATATTTGCTTGATATTTCTTGTATGCCTCTGCTTCCTCTAATAGCTTTATGTGTTCCATTTTCATAGTCTATTTGATGAAAACCTATAACATATAATAAGAAGAAGAAGGAAGGAGAAGAAATTAACAATGTTGATATACTATGAAATTAACAATATTCATATGCTATGAAATTAACAATGCAGCTAAAAAAACAAATAGATTTCAAAGAAAAAAGAAGCTACCTTTAATGTTTCTTTGAAGTGAGAGCACTTGAGTACATGCAATTTGTTACGATTTTCCTGAGTCACTTCTTTAAGCATTTGCTTGTAAACCTGAAGTAGATTTAACTTGTAAAAGCAAAGTTCTCCTTAAGTCATACAAAAGATTCCCATTCAAACAGAAAAATATTTATGAGTTCAATCACAAACAAATTTCTAAGAAGAATATTTACCACACAAAAAGTTCTGAACCACAACCTATCCCCTTTGAAGACATTTTATGACAATTACCAAAACAAAATTTCAATCACAATCAAACCCTAATTTTAGATATGAACAAATGATATTAATCAAGGAGAAACTGCGGTAGAAATGAGAGTTTAGTGTCTATGTTTCTTTGGTTTTTAAAAAGGAAAAAAGAGTTTCAAAGGGGGGATTTTTCATAGAGCTGGAGTGGACCTTCTTCATCATACCTTCTCCCATTTTTTACTTCACCTACAACAACTCAAAAAGCAAAAAAAGAGAGAGAGAAAATGTATCAAGGAAAGCTTGTCGCTGAATCCAACAAACAGAACATTAGATTTCCACACACCTAAGAAAGTAGACTCTAATCAGTAGGAAACCTCATGTCATCCTTGATGTTCCCATTTTCAGTAAGCATGCTCGCCTATAACATCAAACATAAATAGGTGCATACTTCACAGTTGTGGGAAGAGGGCACAATATCTTCAAGTTTCTTGGCAGTGAAAATATCAATCCCAACACTTAGCATGACCATGTTTACCAATCTTGGTAGTTGAAACTTCAACTACCTGTCATGAAAAACCAATTGCTATGCATCAAGCAAAGTAGAAGGGGAGAAAACATCCAACAAATAGATAATACCACAAATCCAAATCAATGTCTTAGAGAACATAGTTTTAAATTTGAGAGAACTCGGTCAACATCATGAGCAAATGTAAAATCAAAGCATCTTATAGGATACACAAATCAAAGCGCAAGAAGGACACCAGCCACCTTGTTCGCGGCATCCTTTGCACACACAACCACCGCGAAGTAGATCCTCGTCTCTACCCTGCTCAGCTGTTGTGTGAGACGTCCCCTTGCCTCATTAAAGAACCTAGATAACTAATTCTGATTACATTATTAACTGTAAACACGCTTATTGAACATACAAATATATTTAAAACTTTAAACACACGTTCATACTATACATGTATATAACACAACAACTGTACGATCCCATCAGTAGGACCTACATCAACCTGCTATCAGAGTACGAAAACAACCATGGAAACAGTGGTACATTTGTATATAAGGTACAATCATCCACTACTAAAGGTACAATCATCCACTACTAAAGTCTCAAAACCACCAACGCTAAGACTCACTATATATAGGGCATGATCAATGCTTGTTGTCGCTCCTTGCATCCTCCTCCAATACACAAACTCAAAGCCTCTCAAGACTGGGGTTCTAGGCTCTCCCACCGGCAGTAAGCTTATAAGGAATGTCATCTAGTTTCTCGGCAGCTCGTTCCTCCATCGGATTTTCTCACGGAATAAGAGAAACATACAAAATATAGAGAAGTAGGATATAAGAATTACATCTCATCATAAAATGGGGATAAAAGTAAAGCAACACGCATAGATAGCACAACCACACACAATCATCTCGTCAATCATCCTCGGGATTCACTTGACTTTACTATTTATCTCACACCCTCTCATGCACCTGAACCTACATGAAGATGCGGCCACTTTCGTATGTCACAACATATCCACTACCAAGCAGGATACTCATCCCCTACCAAGCAGGATGAAAGTCAAACATTGTCCGAGCAGCAGATTCCGTTACACTCACAAGTACATTACATCCCTTATCAAGTAGGATGCTCACCCCCTACCAAGCAGGGTGACATTTTTCCCATTCTCGATGGGAATAGCTGCCCCGGTATTGCAAACGCGTATTAAGAATCTTATAATCTCACAGTAGACCTACCAAGCATCTATGTGTGATTCCGGTTTGACCTCGCGTAATCCCAAATCTACACGGTTGTGACATCACACACAATGTAGTCTAACATGAATCCTCACGACCCATATCGATTCATAGCTTAGTAACTCAGCCTCGTCACCTGACACACTGAGCACCAACACTCCCTACCAAGCAAAGTGTTCACGACTAATCATAGTCCTTGATCATTTCATCAGGTTGAGTACAGTAGTTCGATGCCACCAAATGATCTTACCTCACACATCACCCAATTCATATTGATCATCTCTTAGCTCTAGGCATACCAAGAATCACATATGCAATATCATGTTATCACACAACATGTTATCATTGTACCATCAATAAGACAATAAGCATATTATCACAAGCATCGTAAAACACGTAGTCATAAACATATCATTGCAAGCATATAAGTATATTAAGCATACGACCTCGATCAATATAATATCAACCGAAGGTGATAAACCTACAATGCCCAACCCTACATTTGTACCACTTTTACGATAGTCACCAATGTGGACTTAGGTGTTGTCGGTGTGATGTCTTGTGATATTACATAGAAATAGCTAATTAAATAAAATAAGTATCCATTCATAGCATCAAAAGCTAAGATAAATTAAAAATTCAACTTTATTGCATAAAAAGTCTTTAAGTTAATTAATAAAAAAACGATTCTTTAATAATAATTTTAGCCTCAAAACATGAGCAACTAAAAACATCCAAAAATAAAATAAAACATCTCTAATACTAATGTCTTCAAAACTCCAAGACTTTCTGAAGTCGTTGTGTCATCTCTAACATCACCTGTGAACTCTGAAGAACAACACCACAATGAGATTTATAATCCCAGTAAGCAAACACAATTCTAAAAGGTTTTCGAAAAGATGTTGCTTTCAGCCGGCGCGGCAACCGGAAAAATAACCCCATGATAATCTACCAATTTTCAAAAAAATATAATATATAATATAAAAATATAATACTTATAAATAATCATAAAACCAACCAACCAATCATCATCAAAATCAGCACATCTCACATGCCAAATAATTCCAAATAAATTACATGTCATATGACTGTCAAATATCACTCAACAATGGCGTCTCATTGCCTACCTCTACTCAAGAGAGGTATTTCAATGTCACCTTCTCATCAGCGACATTACTAATATTTTCGATACCAATCATGTGTACTGGCAGAATTGCTCATTTTTGACATCCCAATATATGACGATGTTTTCGATACCCCATCAACTGATGGCATTACATAATTTTGACATCCCGATTCAATAATGATGTTACTTTCGATACCCCATTCATAGCCGATATTTTTCACACATCATGCCTCATGCATAATAGTCAATTAAACATCCCAAATCAAACATATATCATACATATATCAAGTAAAACATATCAATCAATCAATATACATACCAATCATACATATCATATCATTAATCACAAGAATAAATGCTCAATTTAATAAACTTTCGTTTTAATAGAAAACCCCCAATTCAACATAGCGTTCTTGAACCCTAACATAGAAAACCTCAATTTTCCTAATTAATCTCCCAAAATAATATTATTAGTTTTAAGAACCCAAAACCCCTTTTCAAAATTCCATGGAGGTGTGAGAGATGATGTTTTACTCACCTCTTGAAGACCTCCAAAGGTTCGCCCCAAGAACTTTTAGGATTACTCCTTTGATCTCCCTACCTCACGCGTAAAGGCAACAAATCTCTCACTCAAAAGTTCTAACGTTCTTGCATTCACACGGCTCAAATTCGAATTCATGACTACTTGTTAAATTGGAAGAGAGTAGAGACTCATGTCAACTCATTCAAACACTATTAGATTAGGCATTTAGTGCCTATATATTTTTTTTTTTTGTAACCATGACATAGGTACGAAGTATCCACCAGCGTTAGCAGTGACTAATCTCCGTCGGGGAACCTGTTGGACACACAAGGTGAGTTCTTCCCTCCCAATCAGGTTTTCTCCATACACAAGAGCCAGAATTCGAACCCCTGACCACTTGCTTAAGGTGTCCGAATCCCTTACCGCTCGGACCAACCATAAAGAAATAAAAACTGATAAATAAGTTTTGCATTTTAAAAAAATTAGATTAAATTGGATCTTTTGATACGTCTAATTTACTCAATTTTTAAATAAGTTCTTATTAGAGAAAAATATTTTAAATAAATTCATTTTTAATTTTTGAAATAATTATCTATATTTAAATATGTTTTTCATATTTTTTGTAATTAAGTATTTAAAACATAGATTGATAGGATCCTATTTAATTTTTTTAAAATAAATTCTTATATTTTTAACTTTTTAAATAATTATCTATATTTAAAATACTTTTTTATCAATTTTTTTATTAATTATAATTTTTTTGTAATTAAGTATTTAAAACTTAGCTTAATAGAAACCTATTTAAAACTTTTTTTATATACAAAAATTTCTTAAAAACTTTCAAAATACCTAGATCTATTAAAAAATTCACTAAAACACAACTTTTAATAAATAAAAAAATGGTTCAAAGCACTGGAGTCTAGAGTGGAGAGGAAAGAAGGAAGCGTAAGCTAACCTTGTTTGGTTGATATATAAATAGGTTCACTTTAATCAACACGACGTTGTTAGCGCCGACTCTTCTCTACCCTCCTTCTTCTTCTTCTTCTTCACTTCCCATCTTTCAATTAGGTAATGGCTGCTGTTGCTCCATCCACTGACAGTATCCATTTCCTAAAGTTTCAATCGTTTCTCTCTATTATGATTTTACATCTTCATTACCTATGTGGGTTATTGATTGATTCTTTGGTGGTTGTTTTTTTATGCTTTCTCTCTATAATCATAGTATCTTTGGTTTTAAGATGTGGGACACACTGTAGAGTCAGTCTCTACAGCTGCAAAACCTTGTTAATTGCTCAAAAGTCAAAAACCCCTTTTTCTCTATTTTATATATATATATATATATATATATATATATATATATATATATATATGTCGCTGTTTATGCTTAGCTTCTCTTAATGAATTTTAGTTTAGGGTATAAAACTGTTTAGTTGGTCAAATTTTCTTCTTGTTTTGCTGTTTATGATAAGTGTCCATTTTTCTGTGCTTATGAAATAGTTCTGTAAGCAAAGGGTTTTCCTTTACCTTTACTACTGTAGAAGCTGCAGATTTACTGCAGAATTTGTCCCTGGATTCGGAATCCAAGGCCATTGGAGTTTCTGAGCCTGCTAAGAAGGTTATTATTATGTTATTGCTACACCTTTTTTTGTTGGCGTGTAAAGTATGTACAATACTTGAGTGTTTGGCATTGCACTATGTTTAGTGATTTTTTTAGTGTATTTCTACGCAGAATGGACCTGTTTTTTCTAATGGTGGAGCTAAGGGGACGTCCAAGCCATTCAGTCCAAATCCATGCTTCATGCCAAATGGATACCCTTCTACTGCATACTATTATGGAGGTAAGGTAAGCTGTTAGGCTTTTATGGCATTTGAGGATATCTATATATATTGATAGCATACCCAAAAGAAATGTAGAGATTGTTGGTTAATGACATGTATTATTCCTTCTAGAAAATTGACATGATGTTGGGAGTTGTTTTTTCCAGGTTATGAGGGGCAAGGTGATTGGAACATTTATTCCAGATATATGAACCTTCAAGGAGGGATGGCTCAAGTAAGCACACTTTCTCTGGTTACCAGACTTGTGATTAATTATGTCTTTTTATACTGTCATTGAATATCAATTGTGCAATGGTTTTGAGAACAATGCTTTCTAAGTTCTATTGGATGGTGGCTAATTTCTGTTATATGTTGACTCAAAAATTAAATGATGGTCGATGGATGCTCGCTGCTTCCTAAATTGTTCTTGATTATTTTCTTAGAGTTCTGGACTATGTCATCCATATATACATCAAGTTATAAATTTATGTATACTGTAGCTGTTTTGAATTTTAAATGATTGTGCATTGTTTGCAATTGCTGCTATTTATCTCTGATCCTAGAACTGTTAGTGAATCTAGTTGTATTTTGACGAAACTACAATCATTTCTTTCTTTTGCCACTTTTCTTATTAGTGTTTCTTGCCTTCCTTTTTATTGTTTCTAACCTTCTAGGTTCTGGTTTGTTTCTTATCATTTCTATATGATAAAATATGGATAAAAGGATAGGGGAGCCGTATTGATTCTTATAAGAGTTTTGTTTCATGGATCTAATAACAGGGTGTTTATGGTGATAGCTGCTCTTATATGTACCATCAAGGTTATGGTTTTACACCATACGGAGCATATCCATCACCCAATTCCTCTTCTCCAACCATTCAACATGATGGTCAGCTCTATGGGATGCAACAGTACCAGTACCCTAGTTCTTATTACCAATCTCCAGCTTCTGCTGATGTTCCGTTTGCTCCTAACAAAATCAGTGCTCCACAAGGCGAAATATTTACTGCAGTTAATGCTGATCATGTCCTTTCATCAAATGTTACAAATAAAGGAAGCACTATTAGCATGGTCAGTGGTGATTGTACAAATAAAAATGGATTGAAGTCGTTTTTAACAAGTTCCCAACACCTATCGTTGAATTCAAATGATTCTTATCAAGGGGCTAGCTTGCCAGCATATGTTCCTTTGTCAGGATATCAAGGTCCAAGAATGAGTACTCATGGTACACAGTCAGCAGTCCCTTCAAATGTGTCATCTATTTCCGATAGGCAGTCCAAACATGGAGCAAAGGTTGGATTATCTTCACCAGTGGTGCCTGTCAAAGATTTTACATCTCAAAGGAACCACAGACTTCCACAGCCACGTCCACAATACACAGTATGTTTGATTAATCTTCCCTCTTCATGCATGCAGTTGTCTATGCAGACTAAGTGAGCTTGAAGTATTTCAGTTCATTATTTCATTCCTTAACTGCATAATAATCTTTTGCTTTTATGCTGTAGTTTCTAAATAGAAGTTGTCCAAGCAAATTAATACTATGTACATCAACTAGTCATTTATATTATGTTTTGTCATATCTGATTATAGGTATGATTATTGCTGTTGTGATTATGTTTCAAGCATTTCTGCATGATTATCTGACCACATGATCATAATCCCTTGTATATGTTACATGTGCTGTGGTACATGGCTCTGCCTCTCTCTCTCTCTCTGCAACATTATGGTTTTTATATGAATCAATTTGAAATTCTACTTAAATACTATTTCGTGCTTGCAGAACTTGCATGGTTCCACACATCCTTCTGGATTAGAACTGCTCATTAACAGGATGTATCCAAGCAACAGGATGTACAGCCAATATGGATCTGGAACAAGAATTGTTGATAACAAGCTTAAAGCCACAATTGATGGCTATGGTGTTGATCGTTTTAAAAAAAGTATGGATGGTTTTAGTGAGCTGAATAAGGGACCCAGAGCTGCCAAGAGTTCTGAAAGTAGAAGCTTAAAAAATATTGGACCTGTCACATTATTACTCAAGGGACAGGATCTTCCAATGAAGTGTGACAACAAGGAAGTGCCTCTGGTTCCCAATAAGGAACAGTACAATGGGGAAGATTTTTCTGAGAATTATTCTGATGCAAAATTTTTTGTCATCAAATCTTATAGTGAAGATGATATTCATAAAAGCATAAAATATAGTGTTTGGGCAAGCACCCCTAATGGCAACAAGAAGCTGGATGCAGCATATCAGGAAGCCAAGGAGAAGCCTGGTGGCTGTCCCATATTTCTGTTATTTTCAGTGAGTATTTTATGCATCATTTAGTTGGTAAATTCCTAGATTTTCTTGGTTTTACTAAATTGCTCGTTTCCCCTTGTATAATTTTGACTACAGGTCAACACTAGTGGGCAATTTGTTGGTTTAGCAGAGATGGTGGGTCCTATTGATTTTGGTAAAACTGTAGAATATTGGCAGCAGGACAGGTGGACTGGTTGCTTTTCTGTGAAGTGGCATGTCATTAAGGATATCCCAAATAGTGTGTTGAGGCACATAACACTAGAAAACAATGAATACAAACCCGTAACAAATAGCAGAGATACTCAGGAGGTATTTGCACAATGGCTTGTTTCATTATATCCCATCAACCCCACCTCATTTCAACTGAAAAAATGCTTGTGTCATGCAGGTTAAGTTTCAGAAGGGTATTCAAATAGTCAAAATTTTCAAGGAGCATTCAAGTAAAACATGCATCTTGGATGATTTCGAGTTTTATGAGGGTCGCGAAAAGACGACTCAGGAAAGAAAATCTAAGGAGCAACAGCTCCCAAAACAGGTAATACTGCATCATGTAGAACAAATTTCTACAGTTGACATGTCTTTCTCTTTCATTAATCTTTACCTTCTAGATGTCAACTAAGGGTACGTCTGGGTAAACAATTTAATTAAGCGTTTATTGAATAAGTGTTTGTTCAAATAAGCTAAAAACAGCTTATTTTCATAAGCTTTTCTGACAAGGTTATGGAAATAAGCTAAAAAGAGCTTATAAAAAGATCATAAACTATTTGCATAAGTTTATTTTTATAAGCTATTCTCATAAGTTTTTTCAAACGCACCGTAAATTGAGGACCATGCCATCTATGTGGCCTCTCCTTTTGATTAAACCTTTTAAATCCTTTGTTCAATAACAGGTCAGCAAGCCAAGTGATTTAACATTTGGGACAGTTGTATTACCCAAGTCTCTTGATAGAACCTTGATGAATGAAAGGGCTAATACAGATGCAGCAGATGGAAGGGTGGATGCAAAGGAGCTCTTAGCAGGGAATGGATCAACCACAGCACTTGAAGACTCTTCTAAGAGCTGTTAAACCAGTGACAATCATTTTCTGTTTTTGGCTTTTTTTCATTTTTGATTTTGCTTTGTTTTGTGTATTTTCTTTTCACATTCATTTGGACATGGTATGAGTTGTGTTTCAGTTTCAAATTATCCTTGCTTACGTGACCTTGGTGTGTAGAGGAAGTATCTAATTTTTAGCTATTTCGTTTAATAAAATATGGCCACTTATTGATCAATTTCATAGCAGGGTAAGGGAATTTTAAACTAATATATTTTGCTTTATTATAGTAATGAAGATTTTTTATGGCTTCTACTGCAATGTTATTGAATTAGTAATCATGAATCATATTTTAATTTTAATTTGGTGAAGTTCTTTTTGTAAAAGAATATTTCCTTCCCGGTAATTATGATGTTATTCAAGATGGATTGGACTAACAGGTTGGATGAAAAAATCGATAAACAGTTTAATGAAGTATTTATGTCATAAATTTTTTTTTTTAAATAAGTTAAAAACAGTTTATTTTCGTAATTTTTTCTGATAAACTTATAAAAATAAATTAAAAAGAATTTATAAAAATATATTTTAATATATTTTAATAAATTTATTTCATATGAATTATTTTTATAAGTTCTTTATAAATTCTTTTAAATACACATTAATTGTTTATATTTCACTATTTTAAAGGACAAAACTTAGGTTAGATTCAGTCCTTTAAGTATTTGTGGTAATTTTTCTAATCTGAAGAATATTTGTAACAATTTATTAATAAAAATATAATTTATGTAATAATTGTTATATATATATATATATATATAGATAATCAATATCACAAGCACTCAACGAATAACACCGAAGTTTTGTGGTACTTCTAATTACGTTTCATGTTTAAAAAAATCAAAAAAATCATAGTATAATAAACCTAACCCACTAAGAGCATCTTTATCGACGGTCCTTAACTCGTTTCGTATTTTTAAGGGACGTTCCTTATGCCATTTAACGGTTGGAGCAGACCATGCCGGGGTTGCTTATACAAGCACAGTGCTTGTATAAGCAACATTCCTTACGAATAAAATACTCATTTCACAATACAACGGATGAAATCAACATGAAAATTCAACAAAACATATCAGAAAAAGGAGGGAATGAAACCATCATCATCCCAGCAACCAAAATCACAAAACGAAATTAACATAAAAAATTTAAAAAAAGTCAATAAATCAGAACCCAAAACAAAGACATGCACCAAAAAATCAAAGATTGAGACATGCAGTGTTGTTGGCAGTATTGCCCACCCGAGCCACCTCCATTCCAGATGTTGCCAACAACTAGAGACATGCAAGTGGTGAGGGGGCGAGAGACTGGCGTGATTCCCTGGAGAAGAGAGTGAAATCACTATCAAGTTGCTTCTAGAGTGTTCAGTAGTGATGTTTTATTTTCTTTCATGATTACTCTTTTTTTTTTATTATTAACATAAATTTTTCAATTGATTTGCATATATATTTTATGACCGTTACTCAGTAATTAGACTAGCAAATATGAATTTAATGCTCCAACTTACAAATTTTATATATTTTTTATTTAGTATTTTTTTTTACGTAATTTATTGTTTAAAATAAAAAAAATTGAATTAATATTGTACATTGAAATAAAAATAAATGTAAATAAAAAATATAATGATGTGGAATCAATTGTGGGGTCCATTTCAAATTCTTAAGGATTGCATTGGAGTAGTGGATTGCTTAAATGAGGGTGAGTTATTTAAATGTGATGTAGTATAGTGAAGTCCACATAAGAACCAAAAGTGAGAAGTATGAACGGAGATGCTCTAATATTCCTCTCCAGTTACCTCTTTTGACTCAATTTTGATCCATTTGACTTTGATGCCCAATTGGTGGGAATTCCGATACTCGTGCTCGTGGTAGTGTTTGTGCATCACCTCAATGACAATATCATGAAATTGTAGGGATACATCAATCTCTTGGGAGTAGTACCTCTCTCCTCGCTCACACTTGGAACCACAGATGCGAATTCTCTACATTTACAAAATTCACGCATTCACCTTAATCTATGGTCAAGATCTCATACTCTCATTTTTACATTAATCTATTTATTGTACACAATTTAATTAATGATTAAGATCTCCTTACAGTCAAAAAGTGATCACAGGGGATCCATTTCCTCCGAACCACCATTTGCATTGTATCAAGCATTGAGCACGAGGGAAGAATCAAGAGAAACCAGAGTTTCAATTTTCATCCTAGATTTTCTCAGAGAAAACAAGAGAATCCTCGGTTGAAAGGTGTTATGTTTTGGTGGGATAAGCAAAGTGGCAGGAGTCTTATGAAAAACTAGAAGAGAAAGAGGTTCTAGTTATTGTGTACTTGATTTAGAACTTGGTGTTTGCTAGAAATGAATAATAGTTAATATTTTAAATTTTCTTAATAAAAACTAGGATTTATTATACTTTTAAAAAAGTATTATGGTATTATTATTTTTTAAGATAATTAATTGTTAGAATAATGGTAAAATTAGTGTGATGATTTATGATTTGAATTGTGATTGTAAACCTTCATTATTGTATATTTTAGGCAAAATAAGTTGATTGGTCCTATACGTTTATTTAAATTTTCACATCGGTCCCATAAGTTTTTTTTTTTTCAAATTGGTCCTACACGTTATATTCTGTTTCCACGTTAGTTTTTTCCGTCAATTTCGACCTAACGCCGATAGTTTTAAGCTGATGTGACCATGATATTAGTGCGACACGTGGCTCTTGATCTGACGTCGTAAGGTCGAAATTGACGGAAAGGACTAAAGTGAAAACGAAACATAACATGTAGGACCAATTTGAAAAAAAAAAAAAACTTATGAGACCGATGTGAAAAATTAAATAAACGTATAGGACCAATCAACCTATTTTGCCTATATTTTATTATGCACATTTTTATTATTAGCGTATGTTATCACTTACGAGAAAAATTTGTGTTTGATAGGTGTAGGGATGGCAGAGTGGGTCAACCCGTCCCGCCATTAATCCACCCAAAACAAGATGGGACAGGCCAACCCGTTTTATTCGTATGGGTTGAACCCCCAACCCATCCCGCCTAATGGTGGGTTGGAGGGTTGGCCTGCTATAAAAATAAAAAATAAAAAAAATCATATAACATTTTTTTTTGGGCAATCTTAATAGCCTTTCTTAAATTATTATTAAAAAATTAGAATAATCTTATCTTATGTCATACAATTCGTGTTGCAAAAGTAAAGACACTGTTTTTTAGTATGAAATAATTCCAAGTAACAATTAAATTTAATTAAATAATGTTAAATAATTAATAAATTAATAATAATATTTTTCTCTTTTAATCTAGCGGGTTGGCCCGCCATCGACCCGCCACTAACCCGTTTTCGGGTTGGTTAAGTGGGGCGGGTCAAAGTGGGTTAATGGGTTGAGGATCCCAACCCATCCCGCCAAATTTTGGTGGGTTGGCAGGTTAACCCGCGGGTCATAATCCACTTTGCTACTCCTAGATAGGTGGTGTTGTAATAGGAAGACAATACGAGGTTAGTACCAGTGGAATAGGAAGTTAAGTGGTCCACCCATAGACCACCATTTTGACCAGGAATAGGAGGTTAGTACCGGTTACATTTTTGCAATTAACTCACTTATAAAATTTTACATATTTGCAATTAAATCCCCTCAAATGAAAGACAATATGTTTAGTAGTGCTGTCCAAATGGTCGGTCATGTGCAAAGCTCCAGTTCCGTCGATTCCACCTGACGAGCTTTAACGTCTTTGGGTGATTTTCATACAAAATAGTGTTAACGGTGACCTTGTGTTCGATCGTGTTATCGGTTCCCAACGAGTGTTACCACACGCAGTAGTCATATTCAAGTTTCTGGGCTTGATTTTATTCGATTAAAATTGCGTTTATGAATTGATTATTTGGTAATTGATTAATGGTGACCTTTTGTTCGAGCGTGTTAACGGCTCCCAACGAGTGTTACCATGCACAATAGTCATATCCAAGTTTCTGGGTGTGATTGTGTACACATCATAAATAGTAATTGATTAAAATTGCGTTTATGAATCGATTATTTGAGCTAATCGATTCATGGATTAAATTACATCCATACATTGGTTACTGGTAATCGATTCATGTTCGATTATTATCATGTGGAATTGAATCGATTACAACAAATATTATACAAGTTAGAAACACTTCCCAATATGAAGTATAATCACAAGGAATTGAAAAGAGAATTTTAGAACGAAATGAGAACATATTTCAGATCCTTGTATTGGTCTCATCCACTCTTTTGCGTAATCATTTAGTAGACTCTCGATTGTGGTGGCAATAATGACGTCTCTCTAGAAATAAATTTGTCAATTTGATGATTCTATATGGTGGAACAAATATAAAGTGACCGTAAAAAATAAAACACACAAAAGAGTAAACAAAAGCTTATAAAATGTGTAGCTGAAACGTTACCCAAAATAGAGAGATACCCTAAGGAAGCACTTCTATGCTTCGTCCAACTGCACTCTTGCGAGTAAACATAACAACGTAATAACATAAGAATACCTTAAGGAAGCACTTTTATGCTTCAAAATAGTCTGGATTCTAGCATGAATAATCTCTCACACCTCTACTTCAATTCCTGTTACTATTGCATAAAGGAGTTTCACCCTTTCTATCATTAGCTTGCTATCATTAATTAATGGTTAGAACAACCCAAGAATGAAACTCCACCATACGCGAGGAATTGGTTTAAGGTCAGCAATCCTTACCATGCGCGAGGATTTGGTTTCAGGTCAGCAATCCTTACCATGTGTGAGGAATTGGTTTCAGCTCAATAATCCTTAGCATTGGGCAGCCTTTTATCGAGCATATTGTTTTCTCTCACGATTTGAATGGCCTCACATAAGACATGTTTTTCGGCCATTCTTCATCACTTGATTCCGTCCAAGCATTCACGTAGAACTCATAAGTGAGATTTTGAAAACCCTTTCTAGCCTACTGCACAAATTCTGACCCATCCTCTCCTCTCCATATTCTCTACAATCTTGGGATAAGCATCACCTTCAATGAAGAATTTAATGTCTGAGATTATCGTTGACATGCAGTTTATTTTTGTAATTCCAGCCCCAACCTGGCGTGTTTCGACGCTTATCTTACTGTTGACACGTGCTGTAAGGACCATAATGCATCCAAGAATTACAACGTCACTGGTAACATGTTTCATCTCAATCGTCCATTATTATATTCATATATCCAATGGTGCAAAATGATGGCTCACGTGTGAACATCTATTTGCTTATCTATCCTAGACGTCACCTAATCGCTCAACTAGAAACTCCACAAGTGAAGTGGACTATCAAGACCAGTTGCTGGTGATCAAACCATTCTATTTGAATAAGTTTTGTTGAACTTCATTAATTGTAGATACTCTGCATAGAATCACCATTTAGATAGATAAAATTATCAAGATCGTTTTTACTTTTTACCTTATTCAATTTTAATATCTGACTATTGTATTCTTAATTTCTCTTCTTATTGCACGATTCATGTATCCTTCCTTTTTTTTTTTTTTTTTCTGATGGTATTGGATATAACCATTCAACAAAGTAAATTCAATTATTTGAAAGAACGAAGTGGTCCTGCACCCAAAAAAATATCTATCCTTGGAATAAAAAACTAAAAAGCCGAAATGGATAACAAGGGAGATTTGTGGCATTGCTGAGTTGCACTCCTTGTCCTTCAATAAACAATTGGATTGACTTAGGCCTAAGTTCAAAGCCCACTTGGGCTTCCACAGGGTGAGAACATGTCAGATCAAAAAAAGAAAATTGAAATTCTTTTAGGGGAAGCAAAAACCGAAAGAAAAAGTGCACATTTATCCCAAATAAAACAAAAATGTTTTTTATGCCTTCCATACAAGAGTTTAATTTTGATAAACTTTGAAATTTTTTTTACATTATCAAAAAATAACAAATCGTTCTATACGTGATTTTTAAGATAATTATAATAACAATCAACCAATTTTAAGGATATAACAATTTATAATTGATTCTCACCATAAAAAAAATCTTTTACATTATCAATTAAATCCAAATTGCATGAAATATCCTGTCATACTCATATGTGAGTATGATCACTGTTATGGTATATTGTATAAATGGCTTTTTACTTTATGCCGTATCCACAAACACAAGTGAGAAAAAGAGTATAGTACATGAGGTTCTAATATATAATTGCAAATAAAAATCGTAACATACAGGTGGGTGCAGGTAAGGATGAACCTTAGCTATAACCCTCCACTCACTAGTCTGTGTGGAAGCTGTTAAGGGAGCTTATTTCTTGTTCTCAATGGCTTCTTTTCTTTCCTTATCTCTTCCAAAACTTAATTTAATAAAAGCCTCCTCAGCATCTGTTACCTCTACAACCAGTGTTTCCACTCCTGAGGCACTCAATGAGAAATTTAGCAGAAAAGGCATCAAGTTCTTAGAGTCTGATAACGTCCCAATTGTTGAGCTGACAGTCAGAAATGGCAGTTCCTTGAGCCTAAGGATACCTGATGCTCATGTAACATCTTACAAACCAAAAGTTTATTGGAAAGATGATGGCTTTGAGGAGGTTCTGTACACAATTCCTGCTGAAGGAACAGGTCCTTACAAAGCCAAAGGTGGCATTGGTTTGGTCTTAAATGAAGTACTGCAACCTGGTGCCAAAGAGTTACTACCCTCCACTTTAGAGTGGACTGTAAGTGATGTTGACTCTGATGCCATTGATGCTCTCCAGGTACCCTATGATACCCTTTTTCTTGAAAGTGTTATCTATCTGCTTCTGAATTATCAGTTGCAACTTACCATTTAGCACTAGCAAAGTGTTGGATATATAATAAAGCCATTCATGTGGCTTTTACCAAAAAGTTAAGTTTTTTGAGAGAGTTGATTCATGATATGATATCAAGAGTCTTAATGGTTGAGTGGTCTAGAATTAATTTTTTGTCACCCCATTCTTCTAAATGATAAAGTTGAATTCAGTGGTAGGTGAACGTGTATAGTGTCCATACTTTATTAAACTCAAAGGAATCTTGCATTAGAGGTCGTGTTAGAAATATAATAAAGCCATTTACGTGCCTTCACTTACAGGTTTAAAGCTTAATGGTTCAAATAGAAAGAACAAGAATTAGTCTCTTAATTTTTTCTAACACCCTGACTGAAATACTGGAACTGTTTTTCTTTTTCTTTTTTTTTGATTCTTTTCTCTTTTCTGTAGGTTGAATTGAGTTGCAATAGTAGATTTTTTGACATCACCTATGTTGTGACCCTCTATCCAGTGAGAATGGCCACAGCAGTTATAGCTAAGAACAAAAGCCCCAAGCCTGTCACTCTAACCAACGCTATACTAAGCCATTTTAAATTCAAGAGAAGAGGTGGGACAGCAATTCAAGGTCTCCGAAGCTGCTCTTTCATCTCACACCCTCCTCTTTCTTCACCTTTTCAAATCTTGACTCCAGCAGAAGCAATGAAATCTGAGCCTCATAGATGGCATTCCTTTGGTGCTGAGCCTGAAGCAAAGCCAGGCTCATGGACTAAACAAGCTTTGTCTCTTACCCTTCTTGAGAACAAGATGAGTAGAATATATGCTGCCCCTCCAAAAGAAAGGTCAAAGGCATTTTATCACACTCCACCTTCCAAGTATGAAACCATTGATCAGGTTAGAATGATTTTATGTTGTGAACCTCCAACCAAACATTTAGGTTTTTCATGTGCCTAATTTAGTGAAGGCTCTTACATGTTTGTTTGAATAGTTCTTTCTTGGTCATGTTTTTTATTTTCAGGGACGTGAGCTTTTCTTTAGGGTGATAAGAATGGGTTTTGAGGATATTTATGTATCTAGCCCTGGTTCCTTGTCAGAGAAATATGGGAAGGACTACTTTATCTGCACTGGTCCTGCTTCAATCTTGGTGCCTGTGACTGTGAATCCTGGTGAAGAGTGGAGAGGGGCACAAGTTATTGAGCATGATAATCTTACCTGACTGACATCTAAAACCTTTCCTTTCACCCTTTCTCTCTTTCTTTCTTCCCTTCCCTTCTGCCTCTCCTCCATTTTGGCTTATAATTTTTTGTTCCTGGAGCAGGATTTGGATTGATCTTCCCTAAAACTATGTATATTATGTTTAATTAAATAATGTTCAATACTATCTCAGCAAAAAACTAAAAAGAATAATGTTCAATACTATAAATAAAAGAGGTTAAATAATGACTTGCAGGTTTCAATTTATTCCAGTGTAAGTTTTCTATCATTTTCAAATTTAATGTAGTGTCTGACCCAGCCATTGCTTTATTAGAAAAAATTGTGTTCTCAATCCATTGTAGCTCAAAGCATGCTAATAGATAACCTATTAACGAAAGATTATGAGCAAAAATTAAATCCTAAACCTTCTTGTCAGTGTTGCTCAATCTTGAGAAATTTAACTAGGTGATAAACATTAATGACCCAAGAATCCCTCTTTAATCTTACTAGTTTAATAATCTCTTATTAACCCGTAAGGTTGATGCCTTTCCCAAAAAAAAAAAAAAAACCCGTAAAGTTGATTAGTCTCCAAAGTCCAAACTCAATAACTTATTTCATTCCATTCCATTTATTTTCCAATAAGCCTATGCGGTATGCCGTGTCAACATGGTCACCCGCTCGATATTTCCAAACAAATATCTTGTACAACCACAAAAGCGTATACTTTTATCGTGTTTTCTCTTGTATCCTTAATAATTTTGAGGTAAAAATTATTCTGCCCAATCAAAATGCGTTACCTCAATTAAATGGATCATGTTGATGGATCAAGTCAAGTGATTCTCACAATTTGATTGGATCACCTAGGCAGGATAAAATTACCCTTAGGGTATCAAAGAATTCACCTACTTTTACATTTCACATATAATTAACCTCCTCCAAAATTCAAATCTAGAAGTTACCATGTCTCCCAAGTTTTAGAAGACTTTACACAAGGTATGACAGAGCCTACTTGGCCTCCGTGCCTAACACAAATCAGAAAGCAAAATAGTAGACATATAATTCAAACCCCACGTGTATCTTTTGGGGAGGGTGGCCGAGGGTGGAAGTGTTGTAAGGGGATTTGCAACAAACCTTACCCTATTAATCATAACACAACCCTAAAATTATGCATTCACTACAAAGTGAAAAATCTACTTGAAACAACAATGACTATTTATGAATGCATTTTAACTGGTGCTAAGGTTCATCATTGACATTGTGGCAGTAATCTGCAAGTAGGACAATACCACTTTCCCTTGAACCTTGTCTCTTGTGTTAGGCCAACACATGAATAGTGGAACCATTCACCTCCTTGGCACTATCAAGAAAAACATATTCAAGCTTTCAGAGTCAAAACAAGCAAGGTGAGAAAACAGAAAAGTTAATCACCGGAAAGAACAATATCATCAGAAAACCCAATACTATAAAACGAAAATGCAATAATCATAAAAGATGCCTTTTTGAAAAATCAAGGCATAAACATTCAATGGTGATATTGTAGGAAAAAGCTATTGAATATATATGTAGTTTCTTGCTAAAACATCTATAATTAATAGGACCACTTTCTTTTCTTTTCTTTTTTTGTGGATAAAAGAAACAGGAACAGCTACTGAATTATATTCAAAGTTCAAAGTCCCTCTAAATGCTTAAGATCAAAATAGAAAAAATTATAACAAAATTATCCCAAAACAATTTTAATTTACATGCCTCCTTGTGAGATGCTAAGTTACATCATATTTTTATGTGAACCCATAAACAATATATCGTAAGCATTGTAAATAATAAACGGCAGAATTTTGCATCTAGCTTTTGAAAAAGTCATAAATTAGTAAATGGAATATGTTGGTATTAATTATGGTTGACGTGGGAGATCAAATACAACCGGCATTCTGCCAACACAACTCCCCCAAAGAAAAAGAAAGGTGAAACACAGACAGAGAAAGAGAAAGCCGGTAAAATATACTTACATTTTCATTGTCACAAGCAATCATATCTCCAAAAGAAACCTGAATGATAAGATAACTAAACTGCCTCAGTTTCGTACTAGATAATTTTAAGCGAAAAACAAACGACTATATTGCATAATTGACCACAAGGAGAATTAGAATAATAAGATATATTATGAAAAACAAATCAGAACCTGATGACAAACACAGTATGTAGGTTCATTTGGATCAATGGGTTGATCAACATCCATTGGAGTTGCATATTCCTTTTTATGGCTTCCTGGTGGGGGCATTAGCTCAAAGTCCCTATCACGCTCCCGATCCCAATCTCTATCCCTGTAATCAAGTCTCTTCGGTTGAGGTGTTCCATATTGCTTGCGTTTTTCAGGTTTAGGGACTATAGGCAATGGGGGAAGAATTGCTGGTTCATCAGGTGGTATTTTCCCCTCTGATAAAATTAAATGTGAAAGAAAACAAAATATAAGGAAGATCATAACTTGATAATGTACCACAAAAACCATTTTAATAACATTTTAGAATATATTTTTTTAAAACAAAGTCCGCTAAATTAAAAACAAGAATCTTTTTTTTTCACAATTTCTTTCTAATGCATTACATGTTACTTTTTCTTTTTATCTACCATTACATGTAACTTTATACAGGTCTAAGAACACCAAATTATGCATTATCCAAAATACTCTTTTACCTCAAAATTTCAATATACTTTTAATTGGCATCAACGAATACAACATAAAATACTTTTGGGGAAAACTTGGACGATCAATGTTAAACCTTAACTTGTTGCTTTTAGGTATTTGGGGGGAGGAGGGCATTGTCACATTGATAATGGGGTGAAGACATAACTATTGCCCTTATAAATACACTTGTAGCACTCTTATACTTGATCTTTCCCTGGTAAATTTTTTAACCAAAATCAGTATAGCAGTAAGACTTGCAGATTATACTAATTTTATAGGTCAATTTGAAAATATATGTTGCGCATACATGACATAAAATAAATCAGAATGCAAATTACATGGTTATTTTACCTTGCTTTAGATCTTCGGCAAAGTAGTTTAAATCCTCATCAAGTCGTTTTACATGGCTATCTATCTGAAGCAAACACAAGAAGATTGAACCTTGTCAACTCTAGCTGTATGATGTTCCTTTTATGAATAAGACGAAGGAAAATGAAAAAAAAAAAAAAAAAAATTCATATGAACATGACTTCCTAGATAAGAGCTGTGCCTGTGATCATTGAGTAAAGTGCATCTCAGAATCAATGCAAAGCAACCTTTTCCACATTATCCATGTATATATGATCATGATTTAGAACTAGATTCCTGACATTCTTGAGCCATAGAATGTAAGATGACACAACACATAAACAATAGGAATGAGAACGCTCCTACAGAGAAATTTTAAGAAGCTATTATATGATAGCATTTCATCAAAACAAAATGAAAGCTACATACATACATATTATCTAAATGACACAATTTCTGAGTACTTAGTTATACTTTTTCAATCATGCAAGGAAAGGAATCGAAAAAATAAATAAACTAAATTAGTACACTTCGAATGGTTCCAACTTTCAAACTTTCACGTCAACCAGCCCAATGTTTGATATGTTATGGCTAAGATCCAATCATCCAAAGGCCATTGCATGTATTTCAAACAAATATGGAATCAGAATCTAATATGCAAAAAAATCTTTCTTATGTACAGCATATCGGATGAGATAACTATTTGGAAAAGCTAATATGAAAGGAAAAAGAAAATCTTTTACAAATTCCTAAATCCTAAAGATAAAAAGGTATCATCACACGCCAGATGGTTAAAGTCATTAAGGGCTATTTTGTTTGTTGAAATCTCCTTTCCAAACCTTCCTCATGGAACACTATCAGAAGGCTGTATACAGAGTGATCTCATCCTTCATGAACGGGGCTTTTCAGGCAGGAAGGAGAAGCTGAAGTATCAGGTTTATACATTTTCAAATTCCAACAGAAAGAAAATGATTATAGCCTCATCAAGTATTAGGTGAAAACTAGAACACTTTGAAGAATAAGAAAAGAGTAGATGTGTAGTGACTTTAAAGATGTGTTCATGAAGATATGTTTCAGTGTGCTATAACTTACTGAGGAACTCTGTTACTTAGCAAACAAATATTGAGCTCTGTTATATTTGCAGAGTAGGTATAAGATTTTTGCATAGTGCAAGTGATTCTAGTAGCCTCTTGGACTATAAAATAATCCTATCCTGTCATTAACACCTTATTTGAAGCACAGACACTCCTCCTTCTTGAAGTGTCGAAGTATCGCACACGTTTCCAACTCCGACATTTCTATGACACCTGTACGACACGTGCCAGACACTGCTCATAAGGTCTCCCATTAAAAAATTATTTTTTGTCAGTTCGGACACACGTCGGATACTTCTGGGACACAGCTTGGACACCCAGCCAACACCCCAAAATGGCTTGACACCGGAAGCACACGACTATTCTAAAAAACTTGTAAAAAACTCTTTCTTTTTAAAATAATTTTCAAAAAGGTCTTAGATAGATTAGATCTTTTCTTAATTTTTTGGTTGTACATGAATAGATTGAAGGTGAAAGATACAGTTCATCTTCTTGTTTTGGAATCTTTTTTGTAAAGAGACAAAGTGTTTACATTGTAAATTGATGCCTCTTAGTATTTTTTTTGTGAGGCTCATTATCATATGGAAAATGTAAAGCTTTACTAGTTGTTTTCAAAAGGTGAAAATATAAATCCAGATTCTCAACTTAGATCTTTTGTCATGTTACTGTATAATTTCATTTGACTTGCTCATATATACATATATATAGTGTCGTGTCTCGGTATCCTATAATTCAAACATTATCCGTGTCAGTATTGTGTTCAGTGTTCCATGTTCGTGTCTGTGTCTGTGTCTGCGTCTATGCTTCATAGGCTTTAAATATTATACCTTTTTATTGATGACAATCACATTTCACGAAAGCACAATTTATAGAATTTATTAACGATAAGTGGCTACAAAATTTATAATCTAGATATTTTCAGTTCTTATTTTGAAAACAATTTAATCACATTATCTTTAAGGCATTCCCCTATCTTGTCGATATCATTTTATAGGTGTTATTTTATTCACATACGGAAAGGAAAGCCCTTGCTGCAACGATTATGACAAGCTTCATCATCATCGATCATTCTTGTTTTTGGTTTCGTCCATTAATGAAAAAACTCACATATTTGCCTGATACATGGTATGCATTAAACCCCCCTTTTTCTAAATCTTAAAGACTATACTTAAAGAAACAATAAAAAAGGAAGGAAAAAGCTCACCAAGTCATATGCTTGCCGTGCCAACAAAACCTTCTCGGTACATAGACTTAATGCACTATCCTGATTTGCCTCGATTTCTTTTCGCATTTTTTCAATAGCAGCATCATCTTCCTCATTCACATAATTGTTATTATTATAGTTATGGCCACTGACATGATAACCCTTCTTAGAGCCATGTGATGAGAACCCCATACAGTACTTTGTCTGCTGCCTAGTCTGGTTTATCATAGCTTCCATCGCATGCAAAACCAAAAAAATAAACAAATGAATAAATAAAAAGCCATAAGGGATACAACAATGAGCAAGACTGGTGGCAAACAAAGATGTAAACACTAAACATACGAAATTACATATTAACAAGCAGGAGTTGACATGGTATCCATATGGATACAGTACCCGATTTTAAGTTTTCAACTATTTATTAATGTTGGTTTTATTATAAATGTTTGACCAGGTCTACACAAGTATTTCATGGAACCAATACCCCCTAGAAATTTAAACAGGAAAAAATATAAATATTTGAAAACTTATTAAATATAATTAACTATTATTAACAAGTAATAAATGACAGGAAACTTAGGTACCAATACCCTTAAAAAATAGATGGGTACCTGGGTAATCCCCTAACAATCAGAAAGGGAAAAAGCTCGCCTAATGATCTTATGTGTAAAGTGAGCAAATAATGGTATATCCTCTTAATTTAAACTAAAATGTATTATAATCTTAATCCGCTAATAATTTAAGGGCGAATACACCCTTAATTGCTCACTTTACACACTTTACACGTAAGCTCAATTTAGAAGAACCTTATCCAACAAAAAGAAGAAAAATTGAAAAAACATTTACATTGGGATCGTTCATCGAGTTCTCGGACGGTATTGAGCAGCCTCTGAAGCTCAGCGGGCAATGTATTCGCATCTATGGCAATGGCAAATTCAGAAAAAAAAAATTCATAGAAAAATGGGAAAGACATAGGGAGGAAATGGAAAAAAATGCTGCTTACACTCCAAATAATCGTCTACGTAGACTCCAGTGCGTGCAATTGCCATTTTGAGGGAACGATTATCGCAATTGGTGAGGGTTAGGGTTTGCGTTTGCGCCTAGAAGAAAGGTAGGTTGAGAGACGAGGGTGATGAAGAGTTGAAACGCTGTCGTATTAATATGGTGTGTTTTTGACTTTTTATAAGGCAAAATGACCGTTGGTAATTACTTGGTAAGGCGGGGATTTCTGTTCCCCCAATGTTTGGATTTTTTTTTTTTTTACCTCTAGTTACTTGCCCCCAAGGCCCAACCCCAATTATGCTCCCCAATCCCGAATAACCCCACTTATAACTTTTTAAAAATTGAAATTACAAGTTTGATTGATAAATAAAAAATGTTGATAGATTATGTCAAAAAAAATGTAGATAGATACTTGGTAGTGTCAATAACTTAGCTCACTCTCTAGACGTCCATAACACTTTGATTCTTTTATGGGATGATTTAGAGGGCTCATTGGAGTCAACTGAACATTCATGCTCATTAATTTTAACTTAGTATAATAAGATACTAAAAATTAAATGTAAGGATCTTACATATTATAATTTTAGTGTAGTTCTTTTTGTAAAAAATGAACTAGGGTGGTATTGCTTGGCATCTTTGCTAGTGCCCTCTTAAACCTCCTTGTCGGCGGAATCAGAGGTTGAGCAGCCATCGACCTCGACGGCTGTTGGAGCTAGAGCTCTATCAATTGAGATGTACAGGCAGCACTAGATTTAAGTAGCAAATCAAACCAAATCCAAATCAAACAAATCCCAAATTAAAACAATTGTTCATGGAAAAAAAGAAATGGAAGTTTGTGAAGCAGAATTGGCATGGTTACGGTTCATAGAGAAATTACAACTCTGCCACGGCACCATCTAGTCCCACGAAGCAGATCTGGTTTCAAAGTAGAAGATCTAGTCATACAAAGTTGGAATGCAATGGTTCAATGATGGCTCCGGTTTGGTTGAAAACAGCACGACTGCGACGAGGAATGGTTTTAAGTGGCACGTGATGACAACTAACGAGACACGTAGGACCACTAACGGACATTCTTGGACGAAACTAGACGAAGGGACTAATGTGTCCCGCGTTTATAAATTTGAGGAACTAGTAATTTTTTTTAGGGACCAAAAGTGTCCCCTTATTTTTTTGGGACCAAATTGAGCCTTTAATCTAAAAAATTATTACTGGTAGTTCTCATATATCAATTTTATCCAACTCATATACTATGTTTTTTCATTGTCATGTATGATGCCCACTTACAAAGTTATAGTATAACCAATGTTTTGAAAACCAAACCAGACCGCCTAGTTCAACCGGGAATCGATTGTGTATACGGTTCAGTTCACTTAGGTAGCCCTAAAAAATCGGGATAAACCCATTTTGAACCGTTGAAATCGGAGTTAAACCGGATGAACCGGAAACCAGAGGCGATTCTCAGGAATCGGTCAATTACTGGGATAGCAAGGAACAGTTCGTTCACCATTGTGGCGTGAAGGGGTGAGACGGTGTTGCAGCAATCATGTGGCCAAACTGTGCTGCTGGGATGGCTGGATCTAGTGCAGTGAGGTGCTCGGAGGCCAGATCTAATGCACTGAGGTACTCAGGAGTCGGATGAAACATATGGTGTGGCTGGGTTGAGACTTACAGTAAAGATGGAAAAAGGAAGATAGAGGTGGACTATCTCCTTGCAAAAGCTGTGTTAGGTTTCTGGTTGTCTTGCTCCAATGACGATGATAGTGGAACATCTCGGTGACTCTATGATGGTGTAAAGACGACATCTTGCTCTGAAAGGAAAAGAAAAGCAACCTCCCTGCCATAATGTAATATTGTCATAGAAGAAAACAAGAGATTGTTCCTCTTTTTCTTGGTATTTGCAATCTAATGGATTGAAGGTCAGATCAACGGATCTTCCATCTTGCAAATAAGAGCCTGTTTGGCACGTCTCTTCTACGAGCTTATAGCGGATAGCTTATAACGGATGAGAAAGTAGTCCTGTTTGGCAAGCATATCTGTCACGAGCTTATAACGTTTTTTCACGAGCTTATAAAGTTTTTTTTTCAAGTAGCGTTTGAGCTTATAGCTTATAGCGTTTCATTTTTCTTTTCACTTTTATCCTTATTATCTTCATTTAATTCTACCTTTATCCTCTTCTCTCTTTTTTATGTAAAATCATTAATGAAGATATCCTTTTATATTTTTCAGCTAATTCAACCGCTAGTTTTACCAAATACTTTCACAGAAAATAAACTAGTTATCCGCTATCAGCTACCTTATCCGCTATCCACTATCAGCTATCTCATCCGCTATCCGCTATTAGCTAACTTATCCGCTAACAATTAATTTTACCAAATAGGCTATAAGGCATATCCTGTCTAGGCAAAATAATTTTAAATGCAATGAAATAAATTAATGAAAGATTCTTGCAATGAATAAGGGTGACATTTTGGAGAATTGTCAATCCATCAATGTGTTACAGCTACCAAGGCCCAAATGTGTACTACCTATCACTACAATATTTAAAATTGACTTTCTTTAATATTAGCCCATGTACACCCAAATATATATATATATATATATATATATATATATAATCTATTTATTTATTAGTTATTCGATTTAACATTTGGTTTAGAACTATGATCCGAAAGTCTTGTCAGTTCGATTTTCAATTCAATTCTTAAAACATTGAGTATAACAAACAAATGTGGAAGAAAACGTCGTTTAACTTCAAAAAATTAAAGAACTAATTTTTAAAAAAAACTGAATCGAATTTAAAACCATAAATAAAATTAAAGGGTGAAAATTTTATATTTTAAGAGTTTAATTGTTATGCATATTATCAGTATAAAGTATTTTATATTATTAATCAATCACAAATCATTATATGAGTGACTTATAGTTAGAATGTGACTTATAAGTATAATAAAATTCCAATATTATTGTTAACGTAACAATTAGAATTGATTATACAGCAGATAATACTAATTAAATCCATACTTTAAACTATATTGCAAAGCTAAGGACTTAGGAGTAGCATTAGGCTTGTGCAGAAAAAGACAAACTTTGACGAAAGATTGAAATCAACAAGTTTTTAATTGTAGAAATAAAATACACCACTAAGTGATATTATATATAATATAATTAAAAAAATGACTTCCTGACATATGACCTTACGTGATCTATCAGTTTACCTGGAGACTTGTATTATGCCAATCTGAAGTTGTGAACCTGAAATTTGAGGTACTAATATAAATACCAATCTCTAAGTATTAGATTCAACCAGCGGTTTACAGACAACAACTTAGACCACTGCATTCACATCACATGGATACTCCAACACCACAACCCCCTACCTCCTCGCGTCCGCTCCAAAACCGAGTCGCAATCGTTACCGGTTCGTCCCGCGGAATCGGTCGAGAAATCGCGTTCCATCTCGCTTCACTCGGCGCCCGAATCGTCGTAAACTATACCTCCAACTCGGACCGAGCCGACTCAGTCGTAACTCAGATCAACGCCGCCTCCACCACCGCTCCTCAAGCTATCGCCGTCAAAGCTGACGTCTCCGACCCGGTCCAGGTCAAGTTCCTATTCGACTCAGCGGAGTCAGCCTTCGCCTCGCCGGTTCACATCCTCGTCAACTCGGCCGGAACCCTAGACCCTAAATACCCAACCATAGCCAACACCACCGTGGAAAGCTTCGACAGCATCTTCTCCGTGAACGCGAGAGGAGCTTTCCTGTGCGCCAGGGAGGCGGCGAATAGGTTGAAGCGCGGCGGCGGAGGGAGGATCATACTTCTGACGACGTCTCTGGTGGCGGCGCTGAGGCCGGGGTACGGAGCGTACACGGCGTCGAAGGCGGCGGTGGAGGCGATGACGAAGATTCTGGCGAAGGAGCTGAAAGGGACGGGGATAACGGCGAACTGTGTGGCGCCGGGGCCTATAGCGACCGATATGTTCTTCGAAGGGAAGACGGAGGAGATGGTGAATAGGGTGATTCAAGAATCTCCGTTGAGTAGGCTTGGGGAAACTAAGGACGTGGCACCTGTTGTTGGGTTCTTGGCTAGTGATGCTGGAGAATGGGTCAATGGTCAAGTGGTTCGAGTCAATGGTGGCTATGTTTAGTTTATGGGCCTCTCACTTTTCTAGGTATGACAAAACGCTTTTATAGTCTGATTTTATTGTGCATCTATCTGTTGTGATTTACTCTACTTTAATATAGGAGAAAGAAGGACATAGCACTTAGCATATCCTACTCTATATTTAAGTTTTGTTTTGCTTAAATAGAGGTGAAATGTTGGCTGCTGGTGTTACTTGGCATTTGGAAGATGGTCAATAGATGTTGAGTTATTTGGAAGATGATCAATAGGTGCTGGGTTATTTTATGAATTTGGACATTGATTTCATTTTATTATGTAATGTACTCTTGATGGATTTGAACATTATATTATGTAATTTTCTGTTTATCTATTCATTTTTTGTTTTATGAAGTTTTTCTTGGCAAGTTATCATTGAAGAAAGGTTGTAGGCATACTTTGTTGTGGCTTGAAGCCTTTAATTGTCTTTAAAAAGAGAAAAAGAAAAAAAGTCTGGGGCGGGGATGGGGTGATTTCTCCACCCCCAACGAGGATTTGGGGCGGGGGCGGGGGCGGGGGTGGGTATGGAGGCGGGGACGGGGAAGGCAAAACCGCCTCCGTCCCGTCCCTTTGTCATGTGCCTACCTGTGATATATTGGTTGTTAATTTTAGAAAATTGGTATTTTGATTTTTGAAATTATAAGTTTTAATCATATTTATTTATTTAAGGATCTCTAGTCTATTTAGGGGACGTTTGGAAGAGTTTATAGATAGATTATTTGGGCTGACGAGAAGAGTTTATAAAAATAAACTTGTGCAAATTGCTTATGAAAATAATTTATGATCTTGCTATAACAACCAAGTTTGCAAGGTGTAATGCAAATTTTTAGATGATGATAATTAGAAATAAGATACAAGATTAAGTTCAATATGAGAGTGTAACACCCTTTTCGGGAGCGTCACATTTAAGGAATGTGTAAAGTTATAAGGCCGAAAATAGTAGAATATATATTTAGGGTTTATAAAAAATTACTGTTTGAAAAAGCTTTTCGCGGGTAATAATATAATATTAAAGGCAAAAGAAAAAATACACACAATAAAGTTACCAAAGCATAACAAACGTAGTGCATAATAAATCCAAACTGCCGCAAACAACAACCAAAAGTAATAGCAAGTACATACTGAAAAACATGGAGTCACAGCTGCGAAACTAAAATATAGAAAGACGTGTACAAAAACTCTGGACTCAACACTAAATTGGTTGTAGACAACACTAATCGGAGGGCGGTTCCTGCAGATCCTCCTCATGATCACTCTCTGGCTCCTCCTTGGAATCGCTCTATATCTCCGCCTCAGAAGATGGTACGAAGAAGTGAAACGGTTGAGAAATAGCAGTCACCCTCTTCTGAGCCGTCTATCGGAAAAAACGAGGTCGAAAAGCACCAGGAATACCCGGTATAGGTACCCTTCCACGAGGATCGCTAGGGGCCACAACTCCCGATGTCCGAGGTCAAACACAACGCTAAAAGACCGCGTAGCTCCCGTCATCCTCCTGATGCCACGCTAAGCATGCAAAGAGAATCTTGCCTCCTCGATATGAACAAAAAATAAGGGACACATCTCCGACGTACTCAATAATTCGGTAAGGCTGACCGTTTCGTCGAAACCCAATAATTCAAGATCCATCTTTCTTCCGAAAATGCCTTAGAAAATTGGATCTTGGGGGGTCATGTGTTGGAGTCAAAATTGTAATTTTGTTCGACAAGACATATTCCGATTAATGGTACAAAAGAGGGGTAATAAAGGGGTCGTCGATCATTTATGAATAGAATATGATTCGACGGTCAGTAGAAATGAGGAAAACGACAAGTTCAAAAGGGGGTGTTGGGTTTGGGATAAATAAATTATGTTCGATAGAGGATTAGGCCCAAATTCGACAAAAGAGTTCAAAGAACCATTGACAGAAAGATAAAAGTGTTCGACATGTTAATTAGTAGGTATCTTCGACATAAGGAAGGTTGATCGTCGGATAAATGAATAATAAACAGTGTCAAAGACCCACCAGGGCCGAATGCATTACGTTAGACAGGATGCATGTCGAGTAAATACTTCTTATGACGCATCGAAAAGACGATGTTAGTATGTCACAAATGTCGAAAATGGGGCCACCCAAGGCAGTTAAACAGAGGTGGCCAATTCTGCGAAAGATTAGAACACATGAGAATATGGAGTAGTTGTTCCATGAAGCCACTATCTTACTGACAGGGTAGTGGAGTTAGTTTATCAGCCCTTATTTTATTTTGTCTATAAATAATGCTTAGCACAATGTACAAAGGGTTGGATACTTTGATCACGCTCCTGCACATCCTCACTCTCAAACATGATTCATAGAGGAACAGCAAGTAGGCCTTCCGCATTTATCTTCCAGCACATTTTAACTTTAGGAGAATGCTAACGAGTGCCCTTAGGACACTCGTTAAGGAAGCAAGAAAATAAATTTTTCATTGGAAATCAATGTATCTAATATTTGAAGATGTGATATACTTAGTTTTCCAATGTAAAGTTGTTTTTTTAGATTTCTTTAAAGAGTGCCCTTAGGGTACTCGTTAGTATGACCCTTAATTTTAGTGCAATGTTCTATTCTAATCCCACATTCTCTTTAAGTTTTCAGCACTTTTGTGATTTTAAGTACCGTTCTCTTCTCATCTCATACTTCATTTAAACCTTCAGCACATTTAAGTCTTCGAGTACTCTTTAGATTCATGCACCTTTATATGTTTGTGCACTTTTAACTTAACGTAAATTTTTCATTTATTCGTCCCATATACTCTTAAAACACACTTTACTTTTCGAGCAATCATTATGTTTCCCATATTTTAAGTTTCAAAGTGCATTTAAATTTCTGCACATTAATGTTCATGCAATCTTAATTTTCTAGTAACCTTCGATCTTTCTTGATGCATTTTTCTTTTACGTTTTTTTTTTCAAGTGTCTGTTGAAATTACATTCGCGTGTCTTTAATTTCTTGTGTGTAACTTTGGAACTATTTTGACATGCTGTCAAAACAATATTTTAACAAGCCTTGCATAAGATTACCATATAACGAGAAAGAGTCCGCAAATACGTTATAAACATTCATTTTTTGATTGCGTGTCGAAAAAGGGAAATATCAAAATTCACCATCAACACATGGACAACCTGAGAGTTGGTGTTGCACAATGGATGAATTTCAGTCCTTACTACCTGAACCTCATGCAGGATGAGCTGGTGTTGCACCTGTGCTAGCGGCCTTAGTGCTAGCTTAAAAAATGAGAGTGTAGAATTAGTGAAATTCTTCAAATGATATGATGACTTCTATTCCATTTGGTTTCCTGTTGCTAAAAAAGTTTGACAGAGGTGCAGTGGTATAAAAGACCTAGGCTCAGGGAGGAACAGATACCTATTAGTGTTTTGTTATATTTACATGCAAATATATGTTTATTTGTTAGTATTTTTGTAACTTCGATTTTTGTTAATGCATTCCTTGTTATGATATCAGATCAAATAGTAAAATTGTCATAATATAACTACATCTTAAACAGTAAAAAGAATGCGGATTTTTTGTTTCCCAAAAAGAATGTGGATTGACTCCAGGATATTTACCACAAATAATCGAACTTTTTTATTTTTCTTTTATGAGACAATTTTCTACTTGTTTGTGAGACAAATTATTTAATATAAAGTTAAATAAATTTATCTTTTTTTTTTATGATTAAATAAATTTATCTTTTTTTTTATGATTAAATAAATTTATCTTAACTTAATATTAACTATATGAATTTAATTAATATTCATTGTCAATGAAAAGATGTTTTACAATGTTTGTCATGATCGGGGTCATGATGGGACGACGAGCAAAATTTACTTTTAGAAAAAGAATAGAAAGTTGCCCCCAATTTTATTTTAAATAGGAAAAATTGGAAAACACGAAAAAAAAATGATCTACGTCAAAAATTAGATTCAGAAATCTAATTATACACATGAAAGGATGAAGACTTAACCTAATTATACCACTATACTTCCGTTCTAAAATGGTTACTCTGAACTTATTGTGCAAATTATTAATAATCTTCAAAATAAATATTTACCCCTTTACAAAAATCAATATTTGCAAAAAAAGTATAAAAGTTTATGAACTAATATTCACAGAAGATGAAAAAAAAAATTTGCTTTGTATTTTTGTTTACTTTAAATTTCTAATTTTATACGAGTCATAAGTAAAGTTGAACATGATACACAAATTCATAGAGCAACCTCAAACTAATCGACTCGTACCTAACACTAACTGATTAGATAGAACGCATGTATTCACAAAGCAATCCCAAAATAATAAGAGAATTATTTTAACATATTTATTATTTTTAAAAAGGCTTAATTGTACTTTTGGTCTCCCAGATATAATGATTGTGCAATTTTAGTCCTATAAGTTTTAATTGCGCCAATTGAGCCCCTCAAGTATCACAATTGTAAAACTTTCGTCACGATAGTGCAGCTTTTTAATGCTAGTAGCCTACGTTGCCCACATGGGACTGATTTGACACTTAGTGAGGTCAACTTGATAACTAACGAGACATTCTTATGTTACATTATTAACATCTCACACATTTTAATGGTCAAATATACACCACTAAGTGCCACATAGGAATGACAAAAAGACAAAACTTACCTATTGTTTCACATGTACTTTTGATGTTGTAAGAAGAATACATGTATAATAGTATTACATTGAGAAATTTGACCAATACAACATTCTTTTCAACACACTCATTGTTATTAGATGAATTTCATATGAGACCTATTATTACATAAATTGAGTCCTACATAAATATAGGATCCCATTAAATTCACCCAATAACAATGAATGTATTGAGAAAATGTTAAAAAAAATGTGTTAGTAACATGCTTCCATTACAATGGCAACATATTGTAACATGCCACAATTATAACATGACTCAAATTGTTCTATATATCAAGTGTCCATTATGAGTAGCAAAACTAGTTCCATATGCCACATGAGAAATTCTAGTAGCACATTTTCTAACACTTACTTCTATTGGTTGAAATTCATGTGAGTCCTATAAATTTCAAGTGGGACTCACTTGAATTAGTGAGACTCATATGAATTTCAACTAATATGAGTAGAGTGAGTGTGTTGGAAAGAGGATATTGATAAAAAGTGTTGGCTGCGACGGGTACAGAGCGGCGCGAGTCAGTGAATGGTAGATGCAAGTGGGGGAAGAAAAAGATAAGGGCGGTGCAGTGACTCCGGCTCGAGGCAGAGAAAAGTTTTATTACGGGTAACAGAGCGTCATATAGATATGGGTCTCGAAACTCTTAAAGAGATAAGACTGCATTAACAACAAAAATAAGTAAATAAAAATAGAGATTAAAAGCCCGTTTTTGCATATCGTTATTAGTTACACACAGAAATTAAACCTAAGAAGACCAAATGGGTACTTCACAACCACAATTCCAATCTCTTCCGCTTCAAGACCGAGTCGTAATCGTCACCGGCTCGTCCCGTGGAATCGGCAGAGAGATAGCACTCCATCTGAGTTCACTCGGTGCACGAATCGTCGTCAACTACACTTCCAACTCGGTCCCAGCTGACTCAGTCGTTGCTCAGATCAATTCTGACGGCAATCTCACTCGAGCCATCGCCGTCCGTGGTGACGTGTCGGACCCGATCCATGTGAAGACCCTGTTTGACGAAGCGGACGCGCTTTCAACTCGCCGGTTCATATCCTGGTCAACTCGGCCGGCGTTCTTGACAGCACATACCCTTCCATTGCCAACACTTCATTGGAGGACTTTGATCGCACTTTCAAGTAGGGGTGGCAAAATGGGTTGGGCCCGACGGGCCAACCCGTTTAACCCGTCAATTTTGGCGGGTTGGGTTGGGGTTCTTAACCCACCAACCCACTTTGACCCGCCCCGCTTAACCCACCCGAAAACGGGTTGGTGGCAGGGCGGGGCGGGTTGACCCGCCAACCCGCCATATTAAAAAATAAATTTTTTTTAATTAATTTATTAATTATTTAATTTAATTTAATTGTTACTTGGAATTATTTCATACTATAAAAATAATATCTTTACATTTGTAACACAAATTGTATGTTATAAGATAAGATTATTCCAATTTTTTAATAATAATTTAAGAAAGGATATGAAGATTACCCAAAAAAAAGAAATATTATATGATTTTTTGTTAATTTTTTTATTTTTATAGCGGGTCAACCCGCCAACCTACCAACCCAAATTATGTTTTTATGTGTTTGGCGGGCCAACCCGCCAACCCACCATTAGACGGGGTGGGTTGGGGGGTTCAACCCATATGTCTAAACGGGTTGGCCCGCCCCGCCCCGTTTTGGGTGGGTTAATGGCGGGGCGGGGCGGGTTGACCCACTTTGCCATCCCTACTTTCAAGTACTTTTCTCTCCCTCATGTCTTCATTAATACTGAAAAGATGTAACCAATGTCTGAACCCATAATTTGGAGTAAATACCTGTTTTACGAATAAATCTTGCATGGATACTGTGCTTACACCCACAACCAATCAAATCAAATTTTAGTATCTAAATTAATCATTTGGTTCCTGCACTTGAGACACTCATTTTAAATTTGGTTCTTATTTCAATTTTTTTCAAATCAGTCCTTAGTAAAATTATTTTTAATTTGATTATCATCGTTTATTAATGTTATAATGCCGTTTGTTGAAATTAAAGTATAAGAATCAAATTAAAAATAATTGTCACCTATAAAGATAGTAAAAATAATTATCATATTTGAATTCGGTCACTACATGAGACAATTATTTCAATTTGGTCCTCATACTCTAACTTCAACAAACAGTGATATAACGTCGATAAATGATGAAGATTAAATTAAAAATCGTACATATAAGGATCGATTTCAAAAAATTTCACCTACACGGACCAAATTCAATATCACGTATAGGGACAAAAGGATTAGTTTAACCACCAACAATTTAAAAAGACAATAAAATTCTTATTAAAATTATTTAAAGTTATGTTAAAATTCCAATTGATTGTGCCCAACAAGTAACTGTCTGTACAAGATTTTCTGCTATTTTAGTACTTGAGAAAAATATGGGCCTTCAGATTGTACTTTCAGAAATGAAAATTCTTAAAAACTCTTAACTTGGTCCACACGAATATAAGACTAATTTATGAAAACTCTTATCTTGGTCCATAGGAATATGAGGACTAATATGTCCCTCAAATTAGTCTGCCACTAATTTGACCGACATGTGAAGTTCCTAGAGAGCAAGTTTAGAGTTTTTGAGAGTTTTTATTTTTCAGGGGATAATTTGGAGACCGGTACTTTTATGTGGACTAAAATGAGTATTTACTCCATAATTTTTGCAATTAGGTGACAGAATTTAGGTAGGAAAGTAGCTTAGTTTTTGCATGGGTTAGTGATATAATTAAGCTATTCTTGTGCTTTCACTCATTCGCTTGAGCTTTTGGGAGAGTTAGTTCATTACATAGTATTCAGAGCTTGTATAATCAAGGGGTAGAGTTGGATTCTTGTCGCTTCCATATCTTTAAATAAAAGTTAAATTTCAACACACGATCGTTAAACAGCTTAAGTTGTTGGAATACTTGGTTCATGACAATGTAAGAGTTCAGTTGGGGTTTAAATTTGTGGGGGACTCAAGAGAGGAGAAGCATGTATGCATGCTTTAGAGGCAAGCACATAGACCTGCATTATTTTTTGAGCTATAATTGTGTTTAACTGGCAGTTCTAGAAACATATTAGAATAAATTCAACTTGAAAAGGTAAAGCTTCTGTTAGCATAATTTTCTAGCAGCTGTTGTTCATAACTGTCTAACTGACAGTTAACTGTAAAGTGACTAGAATTGAATATAAATAAGAGGGAGGGGGAATTTTGAGAAGAAATTGGAAAGTGTGAGAGGAGTAGCATCTCTCACATATCCTGTAGGTTCTATCTTTGTATGTCTGTTCTGTTATCACACTGATACAGAACCATTTCTGAATAAATTCACTATATTTCTACATATTCTGTCTCAATTCCTGGTCCGGTTTTATTAACTGGTATTGGATCTTGGGAGCGGTTCATATTTCGATCAAGAGACTCGGCATCAGTAGAGACTCAAGATTCATACAACTCGAGCCATTGTGAGGTGAATGTCGTCATCTCTAAAGAAATAGAAGAGCCCCCAATTACTGCAAAGCAGGATATAGAGAAGCCATATGTGCAGCCTAAGGCTTCGATACTATTTTGGAATACTCTTCAAGAAGGGATATCTTTTCAACAACTTCAAAATCAAAAGGTCTGCAAATCCAAAACGCAAGATCATCATCAAGAATGCAGAACGCATATGGAAATGGGTAAAGATGACAGAGGGTGCCAAGGGAAAACCTCTAATGGTGGCCCAATCTGTGAATTGCATGTTGGATAGCAAAATGTCTTTCTGGTTGTCATCCATGTTGATCCTTGTTGTGGGCATTGTAGAAGGTCAATGGAATTCTAGTGAAAGTTAGTTTGGTCATCATGCTTCAAACAGTGGAACCCTAGAGGGAATTTATCTTCAGCTAATTCAAGTTGTTCACCTTGAGGATGTGATAAATGTTTATGGGGCATGGTTAGATACCTAAGCATAAATTAGCATAATTGTCTAGCAGCTTTTATTCATAACTGTCTAACTGACAGTTAACTGAATGTTAGCTGTAAAGTGAGTAGAGTTGAATATAAATAGGTAGGAGGGGTCTAGAGTGGAGGGGAATTTTGAGGAGAAATTGGAGAGTGGGAGAGGAGAAGGGTATCTCAAATATCGTACAAGTTCTATCTTTGCATGTCCGTTCTATTATCACACTGATACATAACCTTTACTGAATAAAATCACTATATTTCTACATACTCTTTCTCAATTCTTGGTCAAGTTCTATTATAAACCCTGCATACGCAGAAACACAAACTTTGAGTATTTTAATTATCATAAGAAACGCTATGCTGGATAGATGACATAAATTTGAACAACTGATTCTGCTTCTTGTGTCAGGACATCAATATTTACTGTGGCATAATCTACTTTTGATTTTTTTGGAAGTTCAGGAAAATAGGAAATAATGGACTTTAGAGTCTCTTCTTCAGCTATGATTGAATAATGGAAAAGAACTTCTAGAGGCTCTTGAGCTTCATCAAATTTTAATTAGCAATTGAAGCGTGGACTTCCATTTGCTATCTGATAACTTACTACCTAATCAATGTTCATTGATGTGTGGCCCAATTGTTCCATAGTAAATATAGGAAGTGGGAGAATCACAGCATATTTTCTTTTGTGCTTTCCTGACCCTATTGGTTAATTTTAATAAAATGGTTTGCCATCGCTGTAGATTAGTTTTGAAACCAAGGTGGGTAGTATATAAAATGGAGATATCCTTTTCTGTTATGTTATCAATACATATTTTAATAACACCACACAAATGTAGCATCAAAGATTTCATATGGTGGAAACGTATATGTAGAAATGTTGATCGATGACAATTGAATATAAGACAAGTGTTCTAATCAATATTTGGTGGATCTTTTATAGTGTAAATGCAAGAGGAGCATTTCTGTGCTGTAGAGAGGCAGCAAACCGTTTGATACGTGGTGGTGGAGGTCGAATTATAATGTTATCTTCATCATTGGTGGGTGCATTGAGACCAAATTTTGGGGCATACACATCATCTAAAGCAGCTGTTGAGACCATGATACATATTCTGGCCAAAGAGCTTAAGGGAACAGGAATTACAGCTAACTGTGTTGCACCTGGGCCAATTGCAACTGACATGTACTATGCCGGGAAGACTGAAGAGCAAGTGAAAGTAGCAATTGAAGAATCTCCACTCAGTAGGCTTGGTGAGACCAAAGATGTAGCCCCTTTGGTGGGGTTTTTGGCTACTGATGCCGGTGAGTGGGTTAATGGTCAGGTTATTCGTGCTAATGGTGGTTATGTTTAGCTCTTGGATATCTTCCTGGTGCTCTGTCATATTGGGTGATTTTCATGGTTCTATACAAGCCCTGTAACTAGAACCTGAAAGTATTGCTATACATAATTTCTGAACAGTGTTTATGACAGACGATCAAGCATGTTCAATAAGTTATCATGATAGTTTCTTCTTTTGTTATCTAATAAAAAGTTTCTTCCTTAATATGTCAGCTAGTATAAAATCCTTCCTCAGATATTGTAATGTACCATGGAAACTTAATGTGGTACTTACTCTCCAACCAAGCAGTTTTTGGCTTACAACATTGCTACATAGTTACTTTTTATCTTTTGGGCTTTTAGGGTTAGCCCGTTTTACTTGTTTTAGGGTTATCAGAAAAGAAACATCATATGGAGAAACTGAGAGAGAAGAACAACTAGCGACACCTGATGCAGGACTGATGCAAGACGTCGCCGTCGTTCGAAAACGAAGTCACCGTCACGTGCTGTGATTTTTTTGCTGTTCACGTGCTGTGATTTTGTTGGGAAATAGTGAGAAGTGGGCCTTGTGGTCACGTAGTGTGATTTTTTTGCTCTTCACAATTTTTTAGTAACCTTCTGCTTGTGGTGTTCTAGATATTTGAGATGTATTTAACTCAGTGAGAGATCTTTAATAAAAAATTTTGGGAGCCACTAGCCACTACCAAAATGATTTACTCAAAATGCATAATTAATCATACATAATTTTATCATTTAAATGAGTAAAACGAGCGAAGACCCCGTATGTGAAATCTTAGCTAGTGCTTGCTTACTGGGACACATCTAGTGAGAGGCAAGCATGAGTGCTAGTCTCTCCCTTTAAAACATATATGTTGTACAATTAATTAAATACTTGTGGTGTTTTTAAGTAGTAAATTAATTATCACACATACGAGCGAAGATCCCGTATGTGAAATCTTAGCTAGTGCTTGCTTACGGGGACACATCTAGTGAGAGGCAAGCATGAGTGCTAATCTCTCCCTTTAAAACATATATTTTGTACAATTAATTAAATACTTGTGGTGCTTCTAAGTAGTAAATTAATTATTACACATAAGCGGCCTCTCCCTCTTATGCTTTATCAATCGGACTGTACTTGCTCATCTTAAAATGCGTGCTCATCTTGCAATGATGTATAAGCACATAGAAGAGATTAGGGAGCTGGAAGAACATGCATATAGGAGAAGAAGCACAGTTGCAATGAATTCTAACAATGTTGGGTTGGAAACTATGTCTATTTTGTGGGATTTACATATAATATATGTTACGTAAATAATTGAGGGTGACATACCCTAATTTTTGTTATATAAAAGAAAAATTGGGAGAACAATTTTTGAGGGACTGGCTTTGAGTCTGAGTCTCCCACAATGACTCTTGACTTGAGTCTCCCACAATCTGCTATTTGTTAAAGAATTATAGAAAATCTTCCTTTTTGCGTGATTTTGTGCTCTTTGTCAAAGAGCATTCTTGAGAAGTCATTAGCTAATGATTTTTTTAAAGGAAGCCTACTGAACACGGATCCTCGGGTCATCACAGTGGACTCAATAGCTTTCTTTTTTCTCGTTTCCTTGAGGGTACTGTGGCTATGCTCAAATGGGATTTGTTGAGCTCTTTCCGTCATCCCATTTGATACTTAGAAATGCATGATGATGAAAAGGGACACACTATTTTTAATTTGAGTAATGGGGTACCCTCATCTTTGGTCAAACAAAAAAGTAAAAAAAAGAAAGACTAATTTCCCTTCATGGAGGTTTCAAAGGAAGCTCAGATCTGCTTTTTACACTAACGTCAATAATCAAAAATCAAAACCCAACAACTCGCCAAGAAAATAGTTTTGTAGAAATTCAATGACTAAGTGTGTGTTTGGATCAACTGTGAAAATTTGATTATTTCAATAATCGATTATATGGATAATCGATTACTGTTATAATCGATTATAATAGAATCAATTTTATGTTTGAATGTATTTGCTGAAAAGCGATTATAAGATAATCTATTTCGTTTGGATTGTGTAAAAAAATTACTTACATATAGTTAATTACTAAAAAGGGTATGAAGTTATTTGTATAATTTAATAATATTTGTTTGGTATTACTTTTGTAGGGATGAAATAGGAAGAATGATATTAATTTCAAAATAATTTAACAGCTTTTTTAATAAACTTCAAACTTCTAGCTTATCTAAAAACAACTTTCCCTCCCATAAAAACAGCTGTTTTAAAATTTAATCAGTTTATCCAAACATACCAGCTTCTACTGAAAAACAACTTTTATCATGAAAAACAGCGGTTTGGATAAGAAATAATCTTACCCAAACACCCTCTAAGTGTTTATATGTTAACCATATATTTGTTGAGCCTTGAGAGACTAGGTGTGCAAACAATACTCGTTGATTGTTTGAGCCTGGAGAGATTAGATGTGAAAATAATACTCATCTGTAAGCTGATCATTTATAGTGAAAATCTTAATTAAGCCAAGGACGGGACATAATCCAAGGTTAGAGTGAATCAGGATAAATTTTGTGTGCCTTTCTCTAAGCTTTAACTTTAACATGCATTATATTTTCTTATTTATGTTTCTGTAACTAACGGTGGGGTTAAAGCATAAAAAAGGTTTTTATCAATCAGTTTTCCTAGCTTTAGTTAAAATCAGTGGGCTCTTAGCATCTGCTTTTCGTGTTGTGTTTGAAATCTTTTAATTCTTTGCTCAATACAAAAGCTTTATTTTTTCAACTTTTGTTTTCACTTAAGTTTAGATAAACACAATTCAACCCCTCTTCTTAATGTTTATTTGTGGTACCTTTAATACGTTTTTTGGTGATCGATGCACAACATAAACAATTTTGTGCTATATCTTATTTGATATGCTTATATACTAGACAAAATAATATAAACTTTACTATAATATCTTTTATTTTGTGCAAATTGTGAAATGTTTGGTTTTCACTACGAAAAGACACAGAACAAAATTTTGAAACTTTTTAAATTATTTTATTGTTTAACATAAAATTTATTATCATGCTTTACTATTAGGAGTTAATTGATATACTCTCAGTGTAAAGATTTTTTACACTGTCAACCAATTAGAAATTGTCACATAAGTCAAAATGTTTGACTCTCATCCTAACTACTCTAAAAGTCATCAATACTATGATTTTTGATTGGTTGACAGTATAATTTTTTTTATACTTACGGTGTATAACAATTAATCTCTTACTATTATTTATAATTTGGATTTAATTGCTAAGACAATGTAAAGTTTTTTTACACTATTAACCAATCAGAAATTGCCACATCAGTAAAAATCATTAACTTTTATCCTAACTACTTTAAGGGTCCGATTGTTGGTCAGGATAAGGGAGACAGGATAGGATAAGTTATCTTGTCCTGCTTTAATCTGTAGTTTGGTGAACCAGCAGGATAAGATAAGCTTATCATGCTAGCTTATCCTATCCTGTTACTTAGTTATAATTCTATCCTAAACATGGAACTGGGTTAGAACCAACGGAATATGATAAGAAAATGTTTTCTCTTTTATCTCTTACCATTAATATTGTTATTATTTAATTATGATTTCAAACCTAATTCGTCGACCTTATTACTAATTAAAATATGTGGTTTAATTAGCAATTTTCATAAAAAGTGAATAAAAGTTAATTTTTTATAATTTAGAAAATGGACTAATGAGGAGGACTAGCAACACACTTTCTTTCCAACACACACCCTCCTATTGGTTGAAATTCATATGACTCCCACTAATTCATATGGGTCCCACTTGAATTTTGTAGGGCCCACATAAATTTCAACCAATAGGAGAGTATGTTAAAAAAAGAGTGTTAAAAAGTATTTTGCTAGCATTTTTCATGGACTAATATATAATTAAAAAATCAAAAATATATATTATTAAATATTTTTTAATTTAAATGTTTAAAAAAAAAAACCACATAATATTAAAATTTATTTTTGAAAAAAAAATGTATTTTTGATATAAGTGTAATTTTGTCATTTATGAATATTTTATATTATATCCTATCATTATCTGATGGCATCAAACATCGGACAAGATAAGAGCTTATCATGTTCATATCCTATCTTATCCTTATCCAGCTCTTATATATTGAAAATATAAAAACTTTATAGTACATAACAATATATAAAAAAGTTATTTAATATCACAATAAACTTTATAATACATAACAAAATATTAAAAAGTAATTTGCTAATATTTTTTATAGACTAATATTTTTGATTGATAATATAAAATCTTTATATTAATATAATAGTACATAACAATTAAACAGATAGAATTTATTAACAACGTTTTATATTTCTAAGCATCCGTGGGTGGGTTACAGACGAAAAACAGAAAGTCGTGGGCTTAGGTTGGACTAGCTTGTCAGATTTGGTGAATGAGAAACTAATCCCAGATCTCCTCACCTTCGATGCATTTGAAAGATACCATTGTACTTACAATTTATTGTGATATTTTTAGATAAACATCCGATCCAAAATTGGCCCGTTAGAACATTTATTTAACTCTTATTATAATTAAAATTATGTCAGCATATTTCTTTAACTCTTTTTATATCTATCTTAATAGTTATTTTTATCATGATTTGTGATTAGTTAAAAGTAAAAAAATTTTATATTATCAATACATAGCAATTAAACTCTATTTATTTAATAATAACAAATGAGTATTCAAATGAAAAAAATATAAAATATACCAGGTTGCTTAATCCTACTTTCATTTAATTTCATATGTGAATAATGTGATAATGGTTTTATTAATTGTTATGAATTATCCTTGTAAAGTTTTTTAAATTATCAATCAATCAAAAATCATCGTATGAACGACTTTTAATATAGTTAGGAAAGAAGTCAAATAATTTAGGTTATGTGATAATTTATGATTGATTAATAATATAAAAAATCTTTACACTGACAATATATAACAATTAAATTTATATTATATTTCGATTACCGATATGATAAGAAAACTCATATTGCCCTAGGAATTGTTGAACTCCTATTTTTTACCGACTCATCATATTATATCATCTTTTTTTTATTTTATATCACTTGAAGGAAGTCTCAATTACAATAAGGCAACTCTAAAATGTTGATGCTTCTACAAGAGCCTTTTTGGTTTTAATAAGCAACTGTACTTGGTACTTCAAAAATGTTATCAGTATCATGTAACAACCGATTTTTATTTCTTAATAAACTCAAACATCGCCTTGTGTTTCACTTCTGGATGGATGTAGAAATGCATGATGATGAAAAGGGGCACGATACATTTTATTTGATTAATTAAATTAATTAATGGGGTACCCTCATCTTTTGGTCAAATGAAGATAAGAAAAGAAGATAGACTTAGTTCCCTTCACGCAAGTTTCATAGGAAGCTCAGATCTGTTTCTTAAACTGACGACATCAATACTCAAAATCCAGCAACTCGCCAGGAAAACAGTTTCTTAGAAAATCAACTATATATGTTCAATTAAAGTTCTAGATTTATTTAGTCCTTTTGTGTGTGCTCCTTGTCAAACACTGAAATATCAAACCACTATTTGCTCTGACTGTCTGACATAAGCCACTGAATCTTTGTTTGTGGCTATATTTTCGTGTCTTTTCCTCTGTGGGGTGCTTAAGCTAAATGGCATTTCCTATTCTCTTTTTGTCATTCATTTTGATGCCATTGATCAGTTTTGGGACTTGTACACATAACTCCCAGAACTTTACAAGCAATCCCAATGACTTGAAAGCCTTGACTGGATTCTCTAACTGCTTAGAATCACCTATTCTTGACTGGAATAGGACTACCTCCCCTAATTACTGTACTTGGTCTGGTGTCACATGTGATGGCTGGCCTCCAAGGGTGGTTCACATGGAACTTGGAAGCAGAAGACTTACAGGAAAAATCTGTGAATCCTTAGCAGGTTTGGATCAACTAAGAGTCTTAAACCTTTCTCAGAATTTCTTGAGTGGCTTTCTTCCTGACAAGTTGTTTCACCTACAAAACTTGGAGGTGATAGACTTGAGCAATAACTATTTTGAAGGCTCTTTAAATACTGCAATCTGTACCATTTCCAATCAGGTTAGAATATTTAAAGTGTCAAGTAACTTCTTGTCTGGTGAGATTCCAGAAAATTTAGGCAATTGTTCCTCTCTTCAGCATCTGTGTATTAATGGAAATGCTTTCTCTGGAAGCATTCCAGAGAGTATCTTTCAGCTGCAAAATTTGAGGGTACTGTATCTGAAGAATAATAAGCTATCTGGGCCACTGAATAAGGGAGTTAGTAACCTTTCAAACTTGGAGGAATTGGACATTTCATATAATGGGTTCTCTGGAACTCTTCCAGATATATTTTGGAGCCTCACAAGGCTTAAGGTTTTCTATGCTGAGACCAATAGATTCACTGGCCTGTTGCCTGCAACACTGGTGAATTCTCCATCTCTTCAAGACCTCATTTTGAACAACAACTCTTTGAGTGGTTCAATCAATTTGAATTGTTCTGCCATGAAAAATCTAACCTCTCTTGGTCTTAGTTCTAATCAATTCCATGGTCCAATCCTTAGTAATCCATCCAATTGCCTAAGATTGGAAGCAATCAATCTTGCTCGTAACCGTCTCAACGGCGGGATTCCAGCCAGCTTCAAGAATCTTCAATCCCTAACCCATCTCTCACTTTCGAATGCCAGCCTGCATAATTTATCTGCATCACTAGAGGTTCTAAGTCACTGCAGGAACTTAAGTACACTGGTCCTTACATTTAACTTCCAGAATGAAGAAATGACACAGAGTCAAAATCTAGAGTTTAGTAATCTGAAGGTTTTTGTGTTGGCCAACAGTCAGATCAAAGGTTCAATTCCCAAGTGGTTAAGTGGATGCAAGATGCTGCAGATGCTAGATCTGTCATGGAATCATCTCAGTGGAAGCATCCCCTCATGGTTTGGTAAGTTTGACAATCTCTATTACTTGGACTTGTCAAATAACTCTTTCACTGGCAACATACCACTGAGCTTAACCAAGCTGTTGAGCCTTCAGGACAAGAATTTCTCATTAGAAGGAACTGCTTCTGGCTTTCCCTTTTACACTAGTGTAAATGGTATGAAGTATAAAAAAGTTTCAAGTTTCAGACCATCTATAATCATCAGTTATAACAAGCTTGAAGGACCAATATGGCCAGGTTTTGGTAATCTGAAAGGCCTGCATGTTATGAACCTGAAAGAGAATAGACTTTCAGGACCTATTCCTCAACAGTTATCAGGAATGGCAATGTTGGAGATTTTGGATGTGTCTCACAACAAACTCTCAGGAGAAATTCCACATTCATTAGTGAAACTGAGTTTCTTATCAACATTTGATGTGTCTTATAATCAGTTGCATGGGAAAATCCCAACAGGGGGGCAATTTGATACTTTTCCATCTACAAGCTTTGAAGGGAACAAGGGACTCTACCATGATGGTGGCGGCACTATGAATTTTCAACCACAGGCAGATCAGAATCCTGCTCAGCCTGATCATGAGAAGCTTGAGATCATTGGTTTTCCATTTGGATTTGGTGCTTTTGCTGGTTTTGTTATAACCGTCGCCATGTGTTTCGCTTCTGGATGGGTGTTTTCTTAGGCTGACAATGAAAGGATGATTGGCCACGGAGCAAACTAGGCAGGCTACTTCTTTTGTTTGCATGGTGAATTTGGCTTTTCATGTATCTATCTCTCTATGCAGTTGTAAAGCTAGCTATTGTGGTTAAAGTACTGAATTATTACTTTAATTTAAGTACTGATCATGAATGATATACACCATAGTATTAACCCTCTGTAGAAGTCATATTTTACTTTTATCTTTGCAGGTATATGTATTTCTTTATGCATGTTAAGTCATATTGCTACTCTGTATAGCTGAAAGAGTTACTAGCCGCCTTTCCTCTTCCCATCCACCGACAAAAGGTGCTTAGAGGGAGGAGGGGTAATAAATTTGGGGCAGCAAATGAAGAAAAAAACGAAATACATGCAAGGCGTAATGAATCACCTGTATAGAAAAATTTTACATGTGTATGCGTGTTTTAATTTATTTAAAAGGTTAAAGTAATAATTTGGTCCCTATACGTAATACAGATTCTTTATTTAGTTCATATACATAAAAAATTTGGAAATGAGTCCCTACATGTGTAATCGTTAGCAAATTCGGTCCCGTACAAACGTTAGTAAATTCGTCCTTATCGTCTGTAAATTAATCCTTTTTTGAGAGAATCGGTTCCAGTTAGATGCTCTAGCTAAAGTGTGTGAAACTAAATTTGCTTGTCTCTAGATAAACTTAATAATATAAGGTGGTAGAAAATTTAAAAGATGTCTGCATCCCTGTAGAGCATCAAACTCAGTATCATCATTCCTTGATTTAGTTAGGCCATCAACAATCAACTTGCAGTACGTTTCTATGATGACTCCGTCAAAACCAAGAGAAAGGGATGCTCGGGTTCACACTACAGTATCATCAATCCACAACACAACCACAAACTTTGCAAGTTTGCAAATTGGTAAGTTGTATAATTTTTAAAAAAAGGAAATACAAATAAAGCAAACCCGATTCAAACCCGTTTAACCCGCGGGTTAAGGAGCCGCATCAAAATAACCTAAAATAAAAGTAAACCTATATTTTACTAATCCAATTCACCGGTCAGCCGGATTGGACCGGTTGGTTCATGGATCAACTTACTTTGACACCTCTAACCCACGAGCTATTAACACTTAGAATTTGTCCATCACACTCCTCATTTTTTAACTTTTATCATATTTTTAAAATTTATCCCTATTTAAGTTTTTTTTATTTGTTCTTAAATTTTCAGAAAGAAAGAAAAGTTTGAGTAGAAAAAAGTTTGAGAGAGAAGTATAAAAAATAATTTAAGATATTTTTTTGGTAACGAATATTTTAAAGATATAATATAATTCTAAATGGGCTAATCGAATATCCATTCATTATAAATAATAAATAAATCGATCTATCCATTAAAAATAATTAATAAATAGGTTGGATGATCATTTATAAAATAGATTACAGATGGGTTGATTTTTTTTAATATATTTATTAAAATATAAATAAGTTAATAGTTTATTTTTTATGACCCAATCCAAAATTCATGGTATCTGTATATTTGCCACTCCTACTTATGCATTGAGAGGTACCACATGATCAATATTGTTGTATAAAATTAAATTCATGTATTTAAATCAAAAGTAATCTCATGTTAAACTCTAATATTAAAAAAAAACTCACTATTAGAAATTTTCTGATTACCAGCGGATTTTACACAAAAATTCGTAGGAAGCAGGTTTCCTATAATTTTTCCTATGAATTTTGTCCATAGGTAATACCTTCGTAGGTAATTTTTTCCTTCGACTTTAAAATCTGCAGAAAATTTCCTGCAAATTTTCTTGCAAAAAATTAAAATTTGTAGGAAATGTCAAATTTTCCTACAAATTTGAATCTGCAAGAAAAAAATCTTATTTTTAAAAAAAATTGTAGAAAAATTTACAGGAAATTCCTGTAAAAAAATCTGCAGGAAAATTCGCAAGTAATTCATGAATTTCTAGTAGTGACTATTTTAACGTGTTTATTAGGACAAGAGAACAATTTTACACTTAAATTTTGTGAGGGCCATTTTAAGTTTACACTTATATTAAAAAATTAACCTGAGATTCAATTGTAGTTTATAATAGTTACTATTATATATGTTTACTCATTATATTCAAATTCGGTATTCAATTGTAGTCTCAAAGGTAACGTGGGAATTATGAATGTGGATATTATGTCATGAGACATATGTTTAATGTTGTCTCCATGAGTAATATTGATTCATGGGAGGATGTAATTAATAGAATTTTTAACAAGTAAGATTAATTATGTTCGTTTTAGTTGATGAGCTAATGTTTAATTTATCTTATTTTATTTGAACTTGCGGAGTTTCAACAATCCGGATCCACTCTTTGAAGAGGAAATTAAGGACATCCAGGAACGTTGGACAACCTTCTTTCTTGAGATTACTGAAAAATTGTGACATTATATGTATATATACTTCATATTTATATGTATATAGATTACTGAATTTAGCCTTGAATATAGATTACTGAATAATATAGCCTTGAATATATATACTTGATATTTATATGTATATAGATTACTGTATATAGTGATCTTATAGTGATTTCTAAGTATGATTGTTTAGATTCTTTTGATTGCTGAGATTATATATATATGCATCAGTGAAAGAAATTACAAGGAAGAAATGTAACAATTACAAACCATATTTAAAAAAAAAAATAGTGTTTTTTACATCGATTATACACCACAACTGATGTAAAAAGTGTGACTTTTTGCATCGCTTCTTACGAGCAGATCGAAGTAAAAAGGGACTTTTTACATCAGTCATTAGCCGGTGTAAAAAGTTTCCACATTCTACATCGCCTGATTCTATAACGTCCAAACAACCAATGTAAAAAGCCTTTTTTAATCGATCGATGTAGAAAGTCTAAACTGTAGTAATGAGACCAATCTGACGAAGAAAATAAGTACATCTCAAAAGCCCACTCCAAGCCCAACACCCGTAAATCCAACCTAAATACTAGAATCGGCTAGAGGGCTTGAGACTCGATTCCCTTATATTTCGGGCATCCAGTCTCCACTAAACACCTCGAAGTAAAGGAGCTTCTAGAAGGCCATCACACAACACTAGAGGTGAGAATCACAAATGATGATGAAATTACATGCGATCACAAATCGCGCTAACGGTGAGGACCCCACTCAACGTAACTAACACACATGTCCATGCCCCCTAGGCGACAACATAAGGATGGCCCTAGCGATGAAGAGAAGGAGGGACTGAAATTACACCATTGCTTTAGAACTTTGTAATCTCTTTATTGTATTGTTTCGTTTTGCCCGAAATAATTTTAAAGGTCATTTCACAAAAAAAAAAGTTAGTTCCGTTTCAAACTTAAAAATAGTAAAGAAATTCAAATCTACCATGTAATATAAATATCTAAAATTAAATTACTCTTTTACCTTACGGTTTTACTAAAATTTTAATAGGTTTTACGGTTTAAAGATTTTTAATTAGATCTTTTTAGTTAAAAAATATTAAATAAGTTGTTACCAAAAAAAAATATATTAAATAAGTTTCTCCTAACATAAATTTCAAAGACTTAATTACACAAATATTTTTTAGAAAATAAGAACTAAACTAAACCTTTAAATTACAAAAACTTTTTTTAAAAATCAAATTTAATTACCAATCAACAGTTAGTCGAGTGTAAGTATTTCAACCTCATAAGGAAGAGAACGCAAGTTCGAATACTAGTGACAGAAGGTTGCGAAAATCAAGGGTTAGGCTATGTTTGGAAGTTTTGAAGAAGATGGAGTGAAGTGGTTAGTAATGGAATGGAGTAGGGAGGTAAAATTATACAACTCCATTGTTTGGAAGTTTAATGAGGAAATCTCAAACCCCCCAATTTGGAGGGTACAAAAAGGATTTAATAGCCAATTTGGTCCCTGAAATTGTAAGGCGATATCAATTTAGTTTCTGAATTTAACGAAATAGCAAAAACGTCCCTGAAGTTGTAAAACGTTAAGCAACTTGGTCCCTCCGTCAACCCCAGTTAGCCAACGCCGTTAACGGCGCTGATGTGGCACGTTAAGTGTCCTGTTGGCACCGTTAGCCTAGTTAGGTGGTGTCCACGTAGTCAGGGACCAAATTGAAACTCTGAACCAGGGATCAATTTGATACTCGTATAGAAATTTTTTTTGAAATGCATTTTTTACATTAGTTTTCAATTTCAACTCCACCCTTTCAGTTTCACCTCCATTTTTCACTGTTACCCCTATCCCTCTTCTTCCCACTCTTTTCCTCTTCCCTCCTCCATACTTCATTGTCATCTTCAACCGGAAATGGTGGCTCAGCAACGAGTTGTGGATTTCTGCCCCATTAACCCTAGAGCTACCAAACCAAGAGGAGCTTATGGCTTTCTTTGGAAGATTGAAGCTTAGGGTTGCAGAAAGAGAGCGCGAGACGGAGGAAGGAGAGAGAGAGAAAGCAGAGAGAGAGTGGGGAAATAGAAAGAAGAAGACCGTTGGGGAGTTTAATTAGAACTAGTATCAATTTAGTCCCTAAAATTAGGATCTCAGGTAACTCAGCTGACGTGGAACACAAGTGTACAGTGACATGAAAGCTAACAAGACACTTAACGTGCCACATTAGCTCTGTTAATGGCATCAGCTAACTGGGCTTAACGGAGAGACCAAGTTCATTAACGTTTTTCAACTTCAGGGGCGTTTTTGCTATTTCGTCAAATTCAGGGAATAAGTTGATACCGGCTTACAGTTTCAGGGGCCAAATTGGTTATTTACTCGTACAAAAAGTTGGGTTTTGAGTGGGATGAAGTGGTTTGGATTACCATCCTAAACCATCCAACTTTATTACATACTAAACTCTTAAACAGTGGGTTAAGTCTTTTTAATCATCTTATTCCATTACTAACTACCTCACTCCATCCTCCCAAATATAGTCTTAATTCCATATTCTTAGTAATCGATTGAGGATTAGTTTCATAACCGACGCAAAGGGTCGAAGCTTGTGAGTACCCGGGTTCCATTGGGAGCCAAAAGCCTTTATAACATTGGTTCATAAAAAAAATCAAATGAAATTTAAGGACGGTAAATTTAATATCTAATTTTAAATGGCTTATTTTTCAATTCAGACTTCACTCAGCCTTAGCCAAACAGGATATTTGGAGCATGATGGGAGAGAATATGTGGCAAAGGTTTTTTCCGTGGCACAAATGCATTTCCAACTATTTTTGTTGTTTGTCTGCTAAGGCCAATGTCTCTGGCATTCATGTTTATCTTCTTCTTCTTCTTCCACCTATAATGGGGTGTTGTTGAATGATCAACCAATCCAAATATCTCATCATTTTTACCACAGTTTCAGAAGAAAGATACAAACTTCAAAACTTGTGAAGGGTATGGCACAGTTCACTGCACAGGGTCGCTTAAAGTTGCTCTTCAATGGGGAGGGTGTGTCGTCTCGTTTGGATCACAAAGACCCTTTTCACTACAGGTCCGGATCAGTTCAGACCTACAAGAGAAGGGTAAGTTCTACCGGTAATTCTGCTCGAATTTACTATGCATCATTATCTCTGAGTAGCAAAAACAACCGTTGCAATGTGGTGGCACGCCCCACAACTGGCACTGAGGGTGTTCATGATGAATATGATTCTGATGATGATGATGATGATGATATGTTTGAGGAAGATGGGTTGTCATGTTTCAGAGGTTTGGTGTTGGACATATCTTACAGGTCATTTCTTTCTTTCAATATTTTCTTTCTTCACTACTTGATATGCACAGCAGTAATATAAAGTTATGAACTTTTCCCTGAGCATAGGGTTTAAAATGGAGAAGTTTCTTTTTCCCTGGTGGGAAAGGGGTTAGGAGTGGGAAAATTCATTTGGGTATGGTAGTTTATGTGTTCTAATCTAATGCTTTTTTATTTCATTTGCAGTAGTTTGATTCTGAACCTTTTCCGGCTGGTTTTCTATGAAGTTTTTGGTAGGTTGTTGTTATATCACTCTAGGAAGACTGCAGGACTTAGTACTTTTGGTGTTTCATGCTAAGTTGTTGAACTGATAGTGATGCATTGTGTTATTTGGAGTGGTGGTATTATTCCTTTATCAGGAGATAGTTTCGTAGAAAGATTACGAGTAATGGTTAGTTTTGATTAATTACCCATGAGAATGGTCTTGAAGCTTGGTGTCTTCATGACATAGTGATGAATTGATTATGAGAATACTATTCTACACATACAGACACACACAAGTTTGTGTTTCCCTCTATTTTATTTCTGATTGTTTCGAAAAAATGAAGATGACATAAATATAAGAACCAAAACTGATACCGAATCAATTATGCATGCTTTCAAAATTGTGTAATTTCTTCTTACCAGTTTCTATAAATTAATCTTGGATGAAATAGTGTACTGTATAGCCTCAGTGTTCAGTGCGTGTAGATAATATGAAGTTTGTAACATCTTATTTTCTCTTGTATAGTCATCAATATCAAGACACCTGCTCAGTTGTTTGCTTATGGTTCTGACTGCTGTCATCCTGCTCCAGGCCAGTCAATGTTGTAGGCTGGAAACGTGCCATATGTTTGGAGTTTATGGAGAAGGTCAGATTTTTCAGCTCAACCTTTTCATTTGTAATGTTGATTACTGTGATACATGCAATTATGCTATTTAATGCATTTTATTGTTTTCAGATTGACATGAATTTGTGTAAAGTTTAACAAAACCTTAATTGATGCTTGACTAAGTGATATCATGTGAATTAGTTGCATAATATGTTGGTGGGTAGTGGTACTTGCTATTTCCTAAATCTAAAGGCATCTGTCATTTCCATTTAGAATTGGAGATGTAGCTTTGTTTGATTTGTAGTTGAATGTGTGATATAAACCTGTTTCATTTCCCAGAACACAATGCTCAGTGTGCATATACAAAGGCACAGACACAAATACCCATTCATAGCCACAACTTTTGACTTTCTCTTTCTTCTTTTTAAACAAACACCGAAAATTTGTTTATGAAGATATGGTTTCAAATCTTGCTTTATCCAGGCTGATGTCCTAGAGTATTATGCTAAGACAGTGAACTCCCCCAGTGGATCCTTCTATATACCAGCTGTCTTAAGGGTATGCACTCACTAAAGCTTTTGGTTTATTAAAATTTCTGGTGCTTTGTCACCTTTCTAGTAAAACCGTTAGGCCTACTTCTCTATCAGATTAATATTGTTGTATTTTATTATCATATAATACTGAACAAACTTATTGCTGAAAGTTTTCTTGTTATTTGTCTGCGCCAATACAGATGAGCTCAAGATATCTTTATTTTGGTACAGGTTCCTCATTTACTTCAGGTTGTTAAAAGAAGAATAGTCAGGAACCATCTTAGTCGAAAAAATATACTATTTCGGGACAATCACACCTGTCAGTAAGTTCTCTGTATTGAACTTTGATTTCTAATAGATCTAAGTGTGTTAGTGCAGTCATTAAAGACAACACAACTCTTTTTTTATATAGTTATTAAACGATGTAGTTAGTCGTCCAAGTTAAATAACCAATCAAGATTATCAATACTGAAGAAAATTCAGGGGGCTTTATATTTTTCTGAGCATTGAGATTAGTGGGATCATCCTGTGCCAGGACATATAAGATTCGACCATGTCTTGTGACTGCAGTTTTGTTTTTCTACTGCAACTCTAGATCACCATTGTATTAACTGGATGGATGACCTCCATGTCATTGCCTGTTAAGTGTTAACAATGTATTCAGGGACAGAGCTGCAAAATGAGCAAGCTGTGTAAAACCTTCTTTTTGTTTGTTTGAGGTGCACACTCCTGGCAAAAACCCAACTGGCCATGCTTTCATTTGTGCTGTTGTGCAAGTTTAGCCAAAGCTCACATTGTGGTAATTTAAGTGAGGTGCTGGTGGAGCTTGGTTAAGCCATTAATGATTAAACATTAAGATTATATTGTCAACTTGTATGGGATATGGTGGATTTACCGATTTATGCATTTTATTTGTTGCATTATAGTATTTGTTGGAGCCATAGGTAATTTTGATGAAAGTCAATGACGGTTTAATGAAGAAAACGAAAGATCCTTTAAATTTTACTCTGTTATGTATCAATTGTTCTTTTCCTTATGGAAGCCCTTAGTTAGCATGAGTGTGATGCTTCTATAGTTGAGAATTGTGTATAATGGATGTAACATCTCCTAGGCCCCTTCTCAACATTTCATGGTTATGGAGTAATTATCAGTCATAAGAAACAGTTTCTTGGTTTTTATCCTATAACCGTCTTCCTATAAAATTATTAAAAGCAGAGGGAGGGATGCAATGGTATCTTTTCTTTTTAAATGGTTAGGTTACAGATACAAGTCCTTGCACTGACATGACATTACCTTCTTAAACAGGTATTGCTCTTTGCGTGAAAATTTGACCATTGATCACGTGGTTCCCGCTGCACTAGGTGGAGAATGGACATGGGAAAACCTAGTTAAGATGATCTTTTTTGCATATCGAAAATACAAACTATTTTATTACTCATTATTGTCCTATTTTTCTAAAATTTGGTATCCAATATCAACATGATAATTACTTATGATTTCACAGTAGGTTTTGTGAAAATACTTTGTAGGAGTTACTGAAAGGTGTAAGTTTGTCCAGTCTTGCGCTGGTGTTAATTGATCTCTATAAAAATCCTTTCTCCATAGCTTTTCCTGGAAGAACAGGAGTTGAGATTTTGTCAGAGGCATTGGTTGCTCAATTCATATTTTGTAACATTAGGCTGAAGAACATAATTATAGTCCGAAGAAGGCTTGAGAAAATTTATGCATATAAATAGCTGAAGATAGATTTACAGATGATATGATGACTATTGACATGAGTGATTTAAGGACTGTCATTTGTCTCTTCTTGGGCAGGTTAACCTAAATTATAACTTCTGGAGGTTTATTTTGTTACTGTTCTATTTTGTTTCCAAAGAAATACTGTGTTTATTATTGAAGAAAAGAAATACCTAGCATATAGTAATACTTGGATTTGACCTCATGCTTACTGAAAAGCTCAATTAATATTTGAGACTTAATAATGCAAGCAGAAATAGACAGCTTCTGTTAACATGGTTACATGAACATATTATATGCAAACAGATGCAAACATGACCTCTTAAAACTAGATTATAAGTAGTATCCACTGCATTTCTTTTTACTGCCATCATTATCAAGAGGAGAGGAGGCAAGTGGAAACTTAGTGATAAATGAATAGTTTCTTCCTTTTTTTTCCTGGCTAAGTTCTTAATTGAATGAAGAAGAGGAAGGGATGTGTCAACAATCAACCTTTCACTTGATATAAATCTCCTTAATCCTTATACAGTATTTGCTGATGACAGGTGACTGCTTGTGCCAAATGCAACTCAAAGAAAGGTCAAAAAACTTTAGACGATGCAAAAATGAAGTTGATTAAGGTCCCAAAGGTACTCCCTACTTAGCTAATTACAACGTATTATATATATATACTTTCTTCATATGATGGCTTGGCATACATAAATGGACAACATGGTGGTTGCCAAGAAAGGGTTGCCAATGTTAAAAATCCAACCTTCAATTACATTTTTTAATTGAAACATGCTACATATTTCAACATATTCATGGGTTTTAAAATTTCCCTTTTCACGATTAAGAAGAATCTTACTCTTGTTATTCAGGCCCCAAAGGAATATGACATACTTGCCATACCTCTAACTACCGCAGCTCTAAGAATGCTGACAGTAAGAAAGGGAACGCCTGAAGAATGGCGTCAGTACCTAAGGTCCTCTTCAGATCCATGAGTTAATCTTTGGTGGCAGATGTGCACTCCTGTATGTCATGTTTGTGCAAACTAAGTTTCTCACTGCTCACCCCAAGAAAAGGAAGAAATTAATCCTCATGACTTTAGGTCATTTTAAGTAACTTGAATTCGAAATAAAAAATTCATTGTAAACACTGCTCTTCAATCTCAGTGATTCTGTAGGATACATGTATAGTAAATTCCTGCCTAATGTTGTATGTTAAAATTGGCAGACCTTCTCTTAACCTGGACTTAGTTTTGTAAGCTGCTTGCTTGCACATGGATTAGCATGTGGTAGTCATGGGAAATGTAGTCAATTGCTATGACTAATCTATCCTTAGCTTGGACTAGTTGCCTAGATGATTTGTCTCATCTAATCACAAACAAAGACATGACTTGGGTTCAAATCTAGGGTCTCCTGTTGGCGGGTTATCTGAAAGTATTCAATGTGCCCGGGGGCTTGCATGGATTGAGCAACCATCCCCGCACCCCAAATTGGAATTATTCACCAATAACAGTTGGAGCTAGTTTTCTTGAGATCTAGTAATGGGGTCACATTGCTCTTCATCCTCAGTACCTATTCATTCGTTTGTTCTACTATGCACCTCGCAAAATGGGGTGCATCAATGCTCCCCTTATCTTGATCGTTGGATTTTCATAAAATTGATTAGGTGTTAACCATCGGTTGACTACGTTTTGTGAAAAATGTTGTGTTATTTGCAAAGGAGGTCTACTCTGGAGGTATTTGCAAAGGAAGTCTCTCCCTCTCCTCCTCCTTTCCTCCTTCCCACCTCACCTAACCCTAGTTCCATCTCCGGTTGAAGGCCCACCACCACCACCCCGTCACAAGGATCACAAAAGAGACCCCAACTCATACCCAAACCGTGAAACATGCGGTTCCACCTCTGTTGTAGAACACGACTTAGATCTGTAGCGCATTGCACCACCACCGGCTTCAACCCGCACGCAAGTCATTGTTGGTCGTCGTCCATCGCGCAACCCCACCAGACGTCGTCCAGCCCTCACATCGCCCTCGAACTGCCGATCCAACCCAGAACGTGTGACCAGATCTTGTCCGTACCTATGGCCACCAGATGGCGCACCACCACCGGAACCGTCGAGTACAGTTTGCATTGCTTTGCCACAATTGCGCCACAGTCTCATTGTCCACGGCATCAAGCTTCTTGTTGATAACATGTTCTTTTCTTGTTCATATCTGTATTTGTTTGGTGGAAGATTTGGTTGCAAATCTGTGTTCTATGGAGGCTGCAGTCCGGCGAGGCGGAAGGGAGAAGAAGTGAACAACATATCTGTATTCGAATCTGTTTTCTTTGACAGATTTGTGTTCTACTGGTTTACATCCGTGGAAGAGGTGTTTGTCGGATCAAGGTGCTTGATAGGTGGGTTGTGGTGGTTCTGTTTTTGGTTGGATGGAGGTGAGGGTTGTCATGGAGGTTTGATATGGATTTGGTTTCTGTTTTTGGGTTTCACAGAGGAGGCGGTGACGGCGGTCGCTGGAGATGGGTGGGTGGTGGCGTTAGGGTTTACTTGGGGAAGGAGAAGATGATGAGTTAAAGATTTTTGCTATAGAGACCTTTTGACTAACTTGCAAATATTAATATTTGAGGGATTTTTTTGAGTCATAAAACTTGTTAGTTCAGATAAAAAAAGCTGGGTGTTTTATACACTCCATTCATGTTTGGTGCACCGTAGAAGCTACCCCCATTCACTATCATTTGACTGAGATGAAAATGGGTAGTTGGTGTAAGATCCGTACTAGTTAGTTATGCAAGCCCTCACCAAACACTTAACATACGCACACGGGATCCATTCTAATTTGGGGAGAGCAATGCTATTTACACAAGTTCAAATATGAGTGGCACTACTAAAATGCAGTCATACCTCAGAATCTTGGTATTAGAATTTTTCTTTTGGTAATAATGAGCTTAAAAAATTATGATACTAAACTGACTCTACGTAATACTTATTCATCATTCATTCAGACTGTATCTAATCATGTTAAGAAGACGTTGGTATGTAGACAATTTTTATTTGAAAAGACAAGTTACTGGCGTACCTTTATGCATAAAAAATTAAAAATTAAAAAATTTCTTGTTGTTAGAAGTTCTGACTATAGAGAATTGATAAAAACATGCATAAAATGTTTAACAATATGGAGATCTTGCATTCTGATCCATCCTAATTCCTACATTTTCATGTTTAGGTACAATGTTTAGTCATTCAAAGTATGAAAATATCATTTGCATACATAAACGCCCCCTAAATTTTATGGATTTAATTAGTATGCATTGATAGTGTAAAGATTTTTTACATTATCAACCAATCAGAAATTGTCACATATATTAAAATGTTTGACTTTTATCTTAACTATCTTAAAAGTCACATATATCATGATTTCTGATTGGTTGACAGTATAAAAATTTTACACTGACAATGCATAACAATTAAGCTCAAATTTTATATGTTACCTAGTAGGAGTCTTCGTGTACTGAAAAGTGGAAATGGCTCTTTGAAGTTTGAATGGAGCAACCGGTGTCGATAAGCAAATAGCAATATTCTTTGTTCTTTATTGAATATTATGTATGAGTAATGTTTACACATGGCCTATACTTACGCCATTTACATCTGTGCAGCGGGGCAGGGTTTGATTGATAGTTTATGTACTTTTGCAGCCACCACAAATTAAAAGTTGGCACCCTGCATAAATAATACAAGTGAGGTAACTTCAAGTTGTCTTGAAGTAACATTACTAAGTATGTGTTTGTTTCCGCCTTTCGCAATCACATTTGAGGAGTTAATCACGTCTAAAATGGTAGGACGGTAAATTTTGTAAGCATAAAATATGAAAGTAACCAAAGGCAACTTTCACGTCGTGTCCAACCTCACGAGCAAGTAAACACATACTAATACTATTAATCATTGAGGCGTGTATCCTAGGTGGGGAAAAATGGTAAGAGGAAAATAATTTCACACAACACTGTGTATACTAAAGTTGTGTACAAAATCTAAGGTGGGTTCGATGTGGTTTTAATTAAACTCAGTGCTAGTTAAAAGTGATGTGGGTAAAGTGGTATGCAAGTAGCATATCTTAAGGAAAAGAGGGAGGTTTCACATAAAAAAAAGTTTAGTACCACAAGATTTAACATTTAGACTTTTATGTGAGGGACTGGATACTGTCCAATATTGAATTTAAAATTTCAATAGATATAGTTATGCAAATATAAGTGAAATATTGTATGAGTGCCTTATTATAGGTAATTAAATAATGGAGTTTGGTTTCATAAGATGCAAGTGGCAAAGGAGGATTGAGTATATTAATGGATCATGAAAGGAATCCATCCTAATTCCTAAAAATCCTTATGGTGGGGGTGGTTTCCTTTACCACATTATTGTTTATTTATATGCTTTCATTGAATTGGTGGTGGTCACGCCTCACGCCTCATCTGACGAAATTATTGCTTGCAGTGTCCAATTGCACAGTCATGACTCATGAGACCTCATCCAGTCCCACTTCCAGTCAAAGTGGGAAATTGTACAGTTAGCTGTGCCCCTTTTCTTCCAACCTAGGGCAGTCATGGACATGAAGTTAGAGCTTCTCTCACCCATAATATATATGGAGGGGGAAAAACCAACTTACCGCATACTTATGAACGTAGTTTGAGGACAATGTATGGTGTGTATGTGTGGCCACTTGCAGCCACAGAAAACAATGGGTTCATGCTTCATTTTCAAGAACTCGGGTGGTAACTTGATGTGCTACTTGTTCAAATCAAGTTGTACTTGAAGCAGTGAAGAATTAATATGGGGCCTACTAGTTTGTGACCATGATAGAGAGTTGTATGCATCTTTGGATGATAATCCAAGAAGAATTTAATGTATGTTTGGTTTGTAGTTGGGAAATTATAAATGTACATTTGGGCCAAAATATCTAAAGAGTTCTTTTGGAGCAAACGCTCAAACGTGCGTTTGTAACGGTAAACTAAACATAACCTTAATTGTTATGCGCTAATAGTGTAAAGATTTTTTACACTATCAATCAATCAATCATGAATAATCATATCATTAAAAATATTTAACTCTTATCATAATTATCTTGAAAATCATACATAGGATTATTTGCGATTAATTTATCGTGTAATTTTTTTTACTAACGGTATATCAAAATAAAGCTAATGATTTAATGGTTGAGATGACCGTTTGATCTTGATTTAGACAGCATCATAGTATGGGAAGATTTTGGACGAGAAGAAATCAAAGGCCCATTACCATTAGCTATGTCCGTATGGGTAAGGCCACTATGGACTACTAAAAGGTCATTATTTATATGCAGTTCGTTCTGTTACTCTCTCGACACTGTTTTAGGCTGCTTCTTTCAATATCATTCATTTTCAATTAATTACTCATCCAACTTCTGACCCACCTTAAGATTCATCATGCACATATTGGTGGTGTATTTACCTTTGGTTTTAATTCTTTAGCTGTCAAGCCATCAGAAACCACAACAATTGCGATTGCGATGTGGTTGCGGAGGCTAACAAAACCGTAACATCGCAATCTCAATTGTGATTGCATATCGCAATTTAAGACCTTGGATAATTCAAAAAGTGCCATAGACATAATGAAATTGGGAGTTAAGAAAGGTTCGTCCAAATTTGCTTTCCTTCTCCTTACTTATTATTTTGGTAAAACTATTTCATTGGTCCTTAAGTTTATTTCTTTTTCGATCTGATCCCTTATATTTATTTCGTGTCAAATAGGTTCCTTAAGTTAGGTCCCGGTGACAAACTTAGGTTTTTTTTTACCATTCCTCCATAATCTGTCATCTCCTGACCTAAGTGGTACTCCGAACCTATCCGACACTGCTGACATGTCAATAATTATAATAAATTAATAATTTAAAAAAAATTAATAAATAATTTTTTTTAATATTCACCAATGGAGTCCATTTCTTCTTCTTCTTCTTTCTCGTTGAAGAGATCTGGTGTCACCTACTTCACCCCATTCCTTGTAAACCCATCAAAAACCCATACTAAACAGATTAAAGGAAACCACGACCACCATTGTGATCGGAGAAGCAACCACGACCACCACCCCTACTTCCCATTCTCCCACGTCTCCATCTTTGCGCAAAATCTCTCTCCAGCATGCAAAAGCCACCACCTCACTTCCCATTTGCGACCACTAGAGGACGGCCAACAGAGGACTGCCACTCCCACCCGAAAACCTCCATGCAGGGGTTTGGGGCTTCTCTCGTCGTTTTTTTTTTTAGATTTCTGGTGTTAGAAAATCACTAGCTGGAAAGGGTTATTTTCTTCTCTTGTTTTTTTTTTGGAATTTCCAGGAACAAGAGGAGGAGAAAGTAGTTGTATTTTTTTTCTAGAATCTGAGAGTTTGAAATTTTGTGTTTTGTAGAGATTGTAAGTTTGGATTCGTTGTAGCTGTTATCCCTAACCGCTTGAGGAAGATTCCATTGGATTCTGTATTGTATACTCATTCGATGTTACTTAAATGTTCCTCAAGCGGTTTAAGTATCTTAGGTCCATTATACAAATTACAAGCAAATAGATAGATGTCAAAAATAGGATTCAAACAGAGTGGATGAAATGAAGGGACACTTTAGGTGTTATTTGTGATAGAAAAGTACCACTTAACTTAAGAGAAAAATTTATCGCACAACTATAAGACCTACGATCTTGTATGGGACTTAATGTTGATTTGTAAAAATCTAACAAGAGAATAAGCTCAATGAAGCAAACATGAGAGTGTTGTGTTGAATAAGTGGACACACTAGATAAGATAGAACCATGAATGGATGCATTAGAAAGAAAGTTGAGGTGGCATATATTGTAAAAAAGATAGCAGAATCTCGTCTTAGGTGGTTTGGACATGTGTGAAGAAGATCTGTAATAACCTTAATAAGGAGAGTAGATCAGATGGAGGTAGCTTAACAATTACTAGTAGAGGGAGACCAAAACCATTAAGAAGGATTTACTTCTTTTTTTTGGTACAAAGAAAGATTTACTTTTAAATGGTTTGTTTATAGACATGATTTACGATAAAATATTATGGTGTTGTTTGATCCATATAGCCGACCTCACCTAGTGAAAAAAATGATTAATTGTCATTGTTGTTGTATAACTAAAAGGCTCATAAAATAAGCATAAAGTCATTAGAAAACTAAAATTAACATACTAACAACAAAGAAAAGGTGACATAACTTCAAAGTTCAAAACAAAAAACTAGAATTACTGGTGTGGGTTGCACCAGAGGGGTTAGGTTACACTCGAGAAGTTGCTGAAGATGGTGAACAGGTGGAGCTGAAACCGAAGGTAATGGAAAGAGAGAGTGACACAGAGAGTAGAAATGTCGAAGAAAGGGTGAACAAGGTTAAGATTAACTTATCTAACCCTAAAACCGCAAAACATTCTTAGAAAAAATTTCCAAAACTGCCTTGAACCAGCTTGGCGGTGGTGTCCGCTAAGTTTGAAATGATGAAAACTGCAACACCATGGTTGGTAAATCACATTTTGCCCAGAAACTTCCCAAACGTATATGTGTGTGCACGTGAATATATGATGATTTGTTTTCTGCGGTAAACTCCATTGTCTTCCTCTTTTCTTTCCCCTCTTTTCACCAAAAGAAACTTTTCGGTGCTTGGCCACTTGAGCTTCAAGGTAGAGAGAAGTGCGCATGGTTTTAAATTCAACTCATAAAAATGTCATTTTAATTAATTTTGACAAAAAAATGACTATTGATGCTTGTACTTAGTATTATCATATATTAAGGTACACCAAAATCTAGATAGAAGTTTAATTTTTAACGTTAAATTTAGGCAAAATTATTTGATTAGTCCCTTAAATTTATTTTTTTTTGATCTGGTCCCCTAAGTTTATTTTGTGTCAAATAGGTCCCTTAAGTTAAGTTTGAGTGACAAGCTTAGGTTTTTTTTATCATTCTTCCGGAATTTGTCATCTCCTAATCTACATGGCACTTTGAACCTATCTGCCATTGTTAACGTGTCAATAAATATAATAAATTAATAATTTTAAAAAGAAAAAAAATTAATAAGTAAAATTTATTTATTTATTTTAAATATTTTCTTCACTTCATCTTCTTCATCTCCCCACCTTCTCTCCCCCTTCCCATCAGACACCCCGAAGAGTGTGGCTTTGTTTTTCTATTCATAAGTTCATCTTTCTATAAGTATGGCTTTGTTTTTCTTGTCAAATCCAGGTGATGTAGGTGCTCTAGGCTGGTCGAACTTATTTATTAACTTTGTGTAGGTTTTCTTTGTCTCGTGCCCTAAAATTGACGATTAACTCCTTGTTTCTTGGAATATTGATTCGAAAGTTTCATATAAGGTTTTTAATTATTGACCTATTCTTCTACAGTATTGCCCGTTGCTTTGCTTTTCTTGTATGTACAAAGTGGTCAAATCCTGTCATTTAAAGAAATTCAAGAGAATCGAGTTCATCTTCTACTACTATTAGATATCTTAACTGGAACAATGGTTTAGTGGTTTATTTAGAGGAAAATCCATTAGGGGTGGGATGGGGTGGTGGTGGATTTGAGGGTGTCCGATGGGGAGGGGGAGAGAAGGTGGAGATGGGGTGGGATGTCTGGTGGGGAGAGGGAGCTGAAGAAGATAAAATGAAGAGAATATTAAAAAATAAAAATAAATTATATCTATTAATTTTTTCTTTTCTAAATTATTAAATTATTATATTTATTGACATGTCAGTAAATAAGTAGGTTCAGAGTGCCACGTAGATAAAGAGATAACTGATTGTGGAGGAATGGTAAAAAAAATCTAAGTTTGTCATCCGAACCTAATTTAAGGGACCTATATTTGACACGAAATAAACTTAGGGACCAGATCGAAAAACGAAATAAACTTAAGGGACCAATCAAATAGTTATCCCTATTTATGGATATAATAATTATAAATTATATTATTTGTTTTTAACATGTTTTAAAAAAACACTTTTTTCTATCCAAACATATTTATTGGGAATTGTTTTTTATTTCCTTTATTGTAATTTCGTAAGAAGAAAAATCATTTTTCTAGTATTAGTATGTGTTTGGAAACACGTTCACCAATGGGCAGATGCGCGTTTGTGGCAGAAGTTACAATATGTTGCTTCTGAAAAATCATGTCTCAGACGTGATTTTGAACACTCATCAGCCATTTCAAACATAGGCTTACACCAAACGGTTTAAAATCACTTTTCAAAGTAAAATCATTTTTCAAACTTGTAACCTAACAAAAAATAGTTTCTGATTTTACATAAATCACATTTCCAAAAATACATTTGTAAAGAATCGTTTTTATGAGTCTGAACAATCTGTATTTTATCTTTCCCTAACCCTATTGATGTTTTTTTTTGTCTAAGGGAGGCTCATAAGAGCGATTACAATGGGAAGGGGGACTAGGGATGGCAATGGGTACTGGATTTATTGGGTACCCGCAAAATTTACCTGTTATGGGTAGGGTAATTACCCGCTAATTGGGTATGGATACGGGTACGGATAATTACCCGCAAAAATTAATGGGGATGGCAGCGGATACGGTACTCTAATACCCACCCCGGCCCATACCTGTGTGTGTGTGTATATATATATATATATATATATATATATATATATATATATATATATATATATATTTATTTATTTATTTATTTATTCTATACATAATTTGTTATATTCTGAAGTTTACTGTAATATTTACTTGATGTTTTGGAGATTGATTATTGGATATTTTGTATTAAAACCTTTGCATTTCATGTTCACAAATTGATTATTAGATTCATGAATTGTATTTTTAGTATGGAATGCGAAATTTTACAAGAATTTAGGCATTTTATTGTTTAATTAAAATTTCTTTTATTAAAGTGCAGGTACGGATACTTAGATACCCAAAGGATAACGGTACGAGTATTGAAGTTACTATCCACGAGAGTAAGGGTCCGGGTACGGATATTTTTTCAAAACGCTGGTACTTATTGTCACCCCTATAACGCATTGAGGAATTTTGAACCTGCATAGTCACAATTCGTGTCTCACAACTTTACCAACTGAGCTTACAATCGTATTTATCTTTAGTTTACTAAAAACTTCATCAAATTGGATTAGAAAAAATGTCGTGAAAAACTTCCATATAGCAAATAGATAAAAGCAATTCACATTCCTCTTCTGGTCAAATTGGAAGAAGTTGATAACAGAGCAAGGCTCGGGTGGATAAAAATCACTGAGTTTTACGTGGAATGGGGACAAAAATGTACTAAACCCTAATCATAAATGAGTGTAGTTTTAATTTAAAAAGTTAGAGACATAATTTTTTGAGATAAAAAGCATCTTGTGCTTAGAATAGTTAGACATCATTTGGATTTAAGACCTAAAAATGTTAATATGTTCTGTTACTAGATTCAGAGAGAAATTAAAATTAATATTTTGCTAATTTTTAAGGATTTAATTGGTATGTACTGTCAGTGTAAAGATTTTTTGATTACGGTTTGACAAAATTGATTTTGCTTTTAAACGTGATTTTCATAGAAACTACAAATAATAGCTTCTACGTTGAATTGAAAAGCATACACTAAGTTTTATATCAAACTTGCTTTCAAAATAAAAACATTCAAACATAAATCATTTTACTTCAAACTCAATTGTATTGAAATCAATTCTATCCAAAATCACGTTTGTCAAATGCTCATCCAAACACACCCTAAGTGCATTTGTGATTTCCATATATCATAAGCTTAGAACAAATTGCAAGTCCTGTGAAACAGCACTAGTAACTAGTAATTAACATAGCTAAGTGTCTATTTGGATTTCCATTTACACAATCAAATTGAAGTTTGCAATGACACAAGTATAATAAAAATATAATCAAACGTGAAACAAACATTTTTGTGCTTTTGATAAATGTCCATCTCAAATGAAAATATAAACACAGCCTAAGTCATTTATTTAGGACCACTGTTGAAGTGGCTCAAACTTGCCAAAGTTGAAAGATTTTGGAAGAATCTGACTGTTAAAACATTTTAAAGAATCTGAGACTGCATACAACCTGCTACAGTCTCTGCTCTGGCATCTTGGACTCTTCTAATGCATCTTTTGAGAAGTTTTCAAAAGGAAAAGTGAAAAATAGGGGCCTTTACACTTCTGTATGTAAAGCTACTTGCACTCTTACACTCTAGATCTCATAAAAAACAAAGGGAAAACTTCCAATAAATAACTTGTAATTTTTTTTTTTTTTTTTTTGCTTATTAGAGAAAAGGTTTATATTATATTCTACTATTATGGCAAAGGAAGAAAGAATCAAGGGAAGAACATAAGAGGAAAATATAAAAGGTAAGTAATGTATAGATAAATAAATGAGATTTGGAAGTAACCAAGGTTAATAATGTAGTGTGACATGAGAGGTAGTGATTGGTGTGTGTCTGCATGAAATAGGGAGATGTAACCTTTCTCACTGATTGATTAAATTTGATTTATTTTCTTCATATTTTAAACCTTTTTCTGCCGACAAAAAACCAAGGGCCATAATAAAGGGAGCACTGAGACAAGGGTTGAGTTGTAACTAGCAACACCAAAATTTTAGCCTTCTTTCATTTCTCCTCTCTTGGTGGGTTCAAAATTTCATACTTCGAAGTTTTAACCTCATGAACATGGATGTGTGCCAAAATGTATCAGTTTCCAGTGAGTGCCAGCAAGAACAGGTCCTTGCCTCTTCTTGCTCAAGGCCTTCCACCTTCTCAACCAGCATTGATGACCTCTTCTCTGCTCAGAACACGGTCAGTGTGACACTTCATTTTTGGCTTGTTCATCCTAACCTCATATCTTTCTGCTTTTGTTACTGTTCTAGCTAAAATCCCTTGGCTTGCTAGTTCTTTGAAATTCTACCATCAGGTTTTCTTGCATGGCTTCTATTTCTTAATTTGAGAAAGTGATTCTTTGGTTTTGGCTAACTATACTTTTACCAAGTTTGTAGCTTTAATGTTATATTGCTTGTCTGCTATGTGTTGTTGGTGTATCTAAGTGTTTGTATTCCTTTCTGTCTAATTGTTCTCACTAAATGTTGCAATCTTTGGCCAAAAAATATATGCAGGAAGTGGATGTTGGCTTGGAATGGCTGTCAGTATTTGTTGAAGACTGCTTTTCCAGTCCCCCAAGCTGTGTCTTGGGACCTGCTGGTGTTCAAACTACAATCACAAGCATCAAACCTTCAAGCACATTGAAAAGACCCCAACAGAATGAGTCTTCCCTTCAGAACTTTGCAGTGCCTGGGAAGGCCAGAAGCAAAAGGAAAAGACTTTCAGCCCCAAGAACCAAAGACCCTTTAAGCATCTGGTCACACAATCCACAAAATGAAGCCTTTGGTTCAGACCCTCCTCTGCTTAAACAGGCTTATTGGATGGCTGACAGTGAACTCTTTGTCCCTAAACAGAAGAAGGATGAGCAAGAGGTAACCAAAGATGGAGAAGTGATGGAGAAAAGGATTGTGAGCAACAAGGAAAGCTTTGGAGACTCTGAGTCTGATGTTAGCAATGGTCAGCATCCAATGCCAAGGAGGTGCACTCATTGTCTTGCTCAGAGGACCCCACAGTGGAGGGCAGGACCATTGGGTCCAAAGACACTATGCAATGCATGTGGGGTGAGGTACAAGTCTGGTAGGTTGCTACCAGAGTATAGGCCAGCCAAGAGTCCTACCTTTGTAAGCTACTTGCACTCCAATTCCCACAAGAAAGTCATGGAGATGAGGATGGCTGTTCTATCTTCCATTCCCAGTGAGCACTAGTGGTCACAAGATATTTTCATGTAAATCAAAACTTCAAATTTTAGGAACAAACTATTTGGAAATAGAGAGATACTATTAAGGGGAGTGATTAGTGCAATGATAATTGGCACATTTATATGGCTAATTAATATCTAGTTTCATTTTGTCATTCCCTACTTAGAGCTAGCTATATGCATTGCACTTTCATTATAAGTAAGTAATATTTATTCTTCTTCCAAAAAGAATGTGCAAGTCGACATAAAGCTTTTGAACTAACTCCTCACATTTTCTTAATTGACATTTGGTGCTGAGGTATTTTTCCATTTCTATCTTTAGGTGAGGATAGAAATAGAACTCAGTAGCAACAAAAAAAGGAAAATGATTACACATATCCTGATTGTTTTGCAGTAACAAATTCACTCATTTGTCACAGTTGTGAAATCTATTACCATTGGATTTGTTTTTCTCACATTTCCGATCCTTAATTTTCTTTGTCCAAAAAATTTGCAAAAACTACAAGTAGAGAGATAGAAATGGACTACGGAAGGGATCCTAATGCTGATTACGCATTATAGAACCACCAAGGGTATGGGCGTCATTGTCAAAGGTGAAGGCCAGGACGCTGCCTTGAAATTCCCCTTCTTTCCCATTTTCCTTTGGTCATTTTTACCTTTGAACGTTTCTCTACAATAACAACGTCATGTATTTTGTTCCTCATGGTATCATATGCTGTCAGTATAAGCATGTGGGACTGTGGGAGTACTCTTTATTGATATATATATATACTTGGCAGTTGGCATGCACTACCGCAGAGAAGATAAGATAGTCCATAGCGATATGTACATGCACGTGATTTTCAACTTCTCAAGACTTTTCACTCAGAGGAAGAAGATAAACAAAATGGAAAAAAGATGTAAAGAATTGCTCAAATTTCATCATTTTCGTCTGAACTAGTTTGATTTGTTTCTATGTTTAAAAAAAAAGCATATATAAGAAACGGATTTTTGAAGAGTTCTTGTCTGTGTTCCTCTCCATTATATTCGACCGTCTTTTGAGGAGAATCACCAAGCTGAAAAATCATACTATATGACAATTGATATTGCTAATTAGTTATTATGTTACTTGATTAAATTATTCAACAAGTTGGTTTGACGAAAATTCGGTTGGAGTCCCACATTAGATAGTGATATGACCTGAATAGTGTTTATAAGTGAGGGGCAACCCTCACCTTATGAGCTAGTTTTTGGAATTGAGTTAGGTCTAAACCCAAATTTTAAAATGATATCAAAGCATATCCGAGATTCGTTGGGCCATCCGTAGATGTTCAGTCCTGTAAATTTTATGCTCCAGATGTCCAGTCCTAAACGTAACGGGGGGTGTTGGAGTCCCACATTGAACAGTGATATGACAGAAATTGTAAATAAGTAATTTGCTCTTTTTATTCGTTAGTAGTAGTACCACCTAATTATAGTTTTTTTTTTTACGGTAAAAGAGCTTCATTCAATTGCTAAAACAAGGAACATTACAAATGGATTGATCAAGCAGTGAAGGGGCATTCCCCATCCAAGTTAAGGATCTAACTCTAAAAGTTAAGCCTACCAACTTAACAACAATGTTACACACCGATTGTGCAGAAAGCAAAGGGGCATCAAGCCAAAATCTATATCCTAGCATCCAACCTAACAATTTCTTCCTCACTCGGTTAAAGACAAGGAATAGATGAGATGCCACAGTCTTAACGCTTATCCAGTTACGGATCATTTCTTTGGCTTCTTCAGGAACAATTCGACTATAGGTGGTCTCGGAATTGTCCAACTTAACCCTTTGATCAGAAGCCAATTGAAGTGTGGAGAGGATACTAAAATTAGAGTCAGCCACAATAGAATCTACACCCTCTACGGTGTTCCAAAAGGCTGAAATCATGGGCTTTTTCTCAAACATCTCAAGAGCATTCTTTACCCCTATATCGGGTGGTTTCGGTGGAGGCCGAAAGAGGACCTGTTTAGGAGGAGGGGGAGTAGCCTCGGCTTGCTGACAAACGGAGTTCTTAGGGCATGTGTGACCATCTGTTTCCAACAGAGAGCTGAATCTGTCACGCGGCGGTGGCTCGGGTGGTGGGCGCATTGTCGGTGAAGGGAACGAGACGATAAAAAGAGACCTCTTTATGGGATCTAGAGCGAGTGGGGGAGCGGTGGGAAATAGGTCACCAGAGAATGAGCTAGTCTCCACTAGGAGACAGAGACCTAGCCGTGGGGTTGGTGGAGGCGGGTTGAAAACCAGATCCATGATTGGTGGCTTGACATGGGTGAGGTGGAGCCGAGGTGGAGGAGCTGAGTTTCGGAGGTGGCAGTGGACTCCGGTGACTGGTGGAAAGGGACCCGCGGTGGTTGGCATCGGAAAGACGAGGTGGAGGAGCAGCGACGGGGATGGTTGCTGACATGGGAGAACGAAGGGGATTTCACAACGGGTGGGAAGGATGGCTGAGCTCCAACCAGCAAGCCCCCATCGATGGGGGAGCAAGCCTCCACAAAGGGAGGGGATGAGACCATGACGGCGCATGGAGGAAACCCTAACAGAGTCGAAGGGCTCGCAGGCGAGAATTTAGGAGTTGTATTACTATGAAGTTGGATTTACCACCTAATTATAGTTAGTAGAGTCATGTGTGATGAATACATTTTAAACTGACTCTAGAGTCTAGACTTATTATAGTATTTTCGGTTAACTCTAAAACTACTAATTTCATACACTAGTGTCATATATTTTACTTTAATTTTGAAATTTTGTATAAAAATTGCCATTATGTGTTTGAAATTTTATTAACTATGTCAAAATCTAATGCTGCTAATAGCGCTCAATTTATTAATTTGTTTTACACTTTATTAAATGGTTTACTCCGACTTCAGATTAATTTAATGTGTATGTAACAATATTTGACAGCCTAACGATAACTAATAATTGATGTTATAAACCTATGTAACTTAAATTAAAGGTAAGATTAAAATAAAGTTGAAGTCAAGAATTAATGCTTCAAAACTCAAATCAAAATAACTCATGAAGTTCATAAAATAAGGAGTAAATCATCAATTTGGTCCCTGAAATTAACACCGTCGATCAATTTGGTCCCTGACAATACGAAAAGCAAAATTAGCCTTGACTTTGACAACTGTCAGACACTTTAGTCTCTGACATTAGTGCGCGTTTAGGGGTGAAAATCGATCAAGTCAGGCAAGGCTTTGAGTTAAATACATGGCCTAAGCCTGATCTTTTAACTGATATTGTCCATTTTTTAAGGCCTGACCTAACCTAGCCTGAAAGCCTATTTAAAGACTTATTTCACTTTAAGGCCTTGAAATTTGCTAATAGACATATCTCTAAGTAGGCTAATAGCTAGGCTAATATGCTAATAGATAAGACCTTTAAATAGGCCAACGAACCTACTTCTAAATAGACCTACTTGTATATTATTATTAAAAAAATTATATTATTTATCTAAGGTTATTTCATAAGCCTAAAAGCTTTTTGAAAAGCTTAGACCTGGCATTTTCATTAAACAAGTAAGGTCAAGTCAGGCTTTAAACAGGTCAAGACATAGGCCCTCGACGAGCGGCCCAGCCTAGCCTATTTCCACCCCTATGCGTGTCAGTTAAATTTAATGAGAATTTCATGTGGCATGTTTTGTTGATAAGTGGCTCCAATTATCTCAAGAGGGGGTGAATTGAGATAGGTTTTTCTTCTAGGATCATTTGAAAACATTTTGAATGATAATTCTTTATTGAGTTTAAAAATCCAAAATATGTTTTTCAATGCAAAAATGGTAAGCTTTATGAAATCAATGATCAAAAACAAATTTATGATGTGATGCAAAACTGAATTATAAAGAGTTTATTGATAGAGAAATGCAAACTCAGATTTATCTTGCTTCGGTCACCACTTGACCTACATCCATTCCCCCAAGAATCACTTAAAAGGGATTTCGTCACTATCAACCTCAAGCTTGTCCAGGTGCTTGAAACCTTTACACTTCAAAGCACTCTTCACGGATTTCTTCCCTAAACCTTGTACAAGAGCTTCAGACTTTCCCTTTTTCTTCTGAAGGAATCCCTCCTTGTTACAATGATATTGAGTAGTAGAAAAACTCTCTCTTTTCCTAAAGATAATTCTATCTCAAATCTCAAATCACAAATCTCTCTTTTCAGATGTTTCTCTTAGAAACAAAATAGAATAACCATCTCTAGTGAATATTAAACAAATTGAAGCACTAACACTTCCTCCTTTTTTGCCTTTGAAATTCATATTTTTATATTGATATCTGTTGTTCTTAATGATTTGATCTCTATTTATTGATTCTAAATCAGATTTAGCTTTGATAATCCAATATAAGATCATAGTCATTGATTTAAATCACAAAAAAACGTTACTCAATGAGATTTGATAATAACCATTGATATTTCTCAAGAATAAATGATTTAATCTTGTTTAGATCTCAACCCTTGATTTCATTTAACAAGAAATATATTGTGTTTTGAATTTAAATAAACTCAAATACAAGAATACCTGAAAAACGTTACATTCAAATTTGAATTTATCTTGTATCATTTCAAGAAAGACGTCGCTTTTAGTTTAAGAAACAAGCGTACATTGATGTAGAACTTCTGCATATCGATGTATTAAAACATCTTTTAGTTCTCACTTTCATTTTAACAATTGTGCATCGATGTAAGAATCAATTATACATTGATTGTATGCACATGTACATCGATTGTATGAATATGTACATCAATTGATTCATTTCCAGAGTTGATCAAATTGTTATTACGTCGATGTGTACATCGATTGATTCATTAGTTTCCAAAAACATAACTATTGACTTTGTAAATACAATGATTGATTAGTCAATGTAAACAAAATAGAGAATATTTTTTTCCTTTCTGTCTTATTAAGTACATCGATGTATGTATTTTGTACATCAGTGTATCTTATATTAGAAATTGACAAAACTCTTCAAAACTAATTTTTCACCTATGTACATCAATTTAAAGCTTGAGTACATCGCTTTATGCTCTTCAAATTGCAGATTTCAGTTTGGATTTGATTTCAAACATTTAAACATTGATTCCTTTAATTTTAACATTATTTGAGTCCTTTAATCAATCCTTAAAGAGTCTTTTCGGCTATCATTCTGAAGTTATATTTTGTCTTACTCATAAGTACTGATCCAAAGACTTGAGCTTCTATAGATCTTCAATGTCTTCTTCTCCAAGTCTTGATCTTCCTTTTCTTTAAGGACTCAAATAACTCTTATTTGCATCAAACACTTCCGGTGTTAACCTCTTTTTTATTTGAACTTTAAAGCTGTAATTTGCAAATTTAGAGTGAAGTGGTAACTTCCTCAATTTGTTATTTAAATCATAAACCATAACTCATAAACATATCAACTTTTGGTATATTCACATTCTCCATAAACATACCTTTTGTCACACCTTTTGTCATTTATCAAAACTAATGTACATAATCAATTATATTCACATGTTTAAGTGCTAGCTTGGCACCTATGTGGATCAAAATGACATCATTTGATCTTTGGAAAAAATAAATCTAAAGGCAAAATTGCAGCTTTATAGAGTCCAAAATGACCGTTTGGATCAAATTTCAAGGAACAAATTGATGTTTTACTCAAAGAAAGAAGACAAAAAAATGTTGCAGCTTTGGCTGAAAATTCCTCCTTCATTTTTCAAAAGGGCTACCTCCATCAATGCAAGAAGCTACAGCCAAAGGCGTTTTGTTTCCTACCACTTGCCCAGTTTTGCTTCCTATGCTTCCTACCCTAAACTTTAACAAAAAGGAAAATTCAAACTTGTTAAAGATAGAGATGAAGCAATCCAATGACATCTATACAACTTAAATATATTTTGAAAATTTTTATATTAACATGCACATAATGACAAATATCATTAGTGCTACTAAAAATTCATATAAGTTCCTATAATGTACACAAAAAGGTCATATTAGTCCATAAAACAATCACTAATAATTCATTAACACCTTGTGATGTTTAAAAATAAATCATGTTAGTACCTAAAACAATAATTAATAATTCATTGAAGTCCCTGTAATTTATGAAAATAGGTCATATTAGTCCCTACAAATATGAACTCTTACCTTCTGCATGTCTAACACGATATTCCACCTATGTTCACTATAGTCCCTAAGCTCTTGATGCAATAACGTGAGGAGCCACTTTCAGTTATCTTTGTTCCTAACATCTACAATTCCATATGCTATTACAAACATGTGGTTGTTAACATTTTGTCCCACAACATACAATATTTGGCCTCCATAACATCCTTTAAAATAAGCATCGTCTAAATCAAGTTCAAGAGTCATAATTCCAATCCTAAGTTCAAAAAATCCTCATAAATATCTTGAAGTGGGTTGATCGATGGTGCTATTTTGAAAGGATATTACAGAGGCCAAATATTGTCTGTTGTGAGACAAGAGGCTAACAACCACATGTTTGTTGTATCATATACAAAAATAACTGGAAGTGATTCTTCATGTTGTTGCATTAATTAGGACCATGGGGAGTACAGACAACATGAGTGGAACTTCATATTGGACATGCAGAAAGTAAGAGTTCATATTTGACAGACTAATATGACCTATTTTCATATATTATAGGGACTTAAATGAATTATTAGTGATTGTTATCGGGAGTAACATGACCTATTTGGCATCAGAACTGAAAATTGGAAGAGTAAGCAAAGAAGATTGAGAAACTTTAGAGGGAAATCCATCTCGAACATGAGAACCAGAATAGAATTTTGATGAATTACCATGGTCAGAGAAGGGAATAAGTTAATAGCTTGCGTCCACCATCACTTAAGACATCCAAGGCCTTATAATCCTTGAATTTGTTGGTGTAAACCCTATAGGCCATTGGTTTTCTTTGGATTTAATTTGTATCATGACTTTGATTTACATATATATGAGGCATTTCAATTTATTCTATTATTTGTTTAAACGTAGTAAAGTCCTTACAATATTTATTTCAATTCAATAGTACATCAAGTGCATGACTTGATCATGAGACCTTATTGAACATTAAAACATTATTCTTAAAGTATCCATAGTCAAGTATTATTGTTAATTAGGGCGGCAATAATACATCGAGATTGTTATATGAGTGGACTGAAGACCACATTTCACAGGTAATGTATATGATATCAAGTCTTCATATAGGTATAAATATTAGAGTAATATTTATACTAGATAGACCCACTATGAAAATGTTGCATAATGGTTATGTAAGTGTCATAAGCGCTTCTCATGGTGACCATAGTGGAGTAGTCTTCGACTTGAAATCACTACGATTCTTACATATGGAGTTGTAGGCTTTAATGCTGTCAAATGTTGTCCTTAATAGGATGATCATAAAGATAGTTGCCAGGCATACAATGAATCATGTTGAGGAATGTGAGTGATGTAAATAGGATTCGTCCCTCCTATATAACAAGAGCAATGTTGTGGGCCTCTCGATAGAGTTAGACGTGAAAATGAATGACCATGCTGGAATGGGCTAATATGAGATATTGGGTCCATTCGTGATTACACGTCTGCTCGGGGATCAAGGAATAAATAACGGAACTTAACAAGGATGACACGTTTATGCGTTGTGTTTAATTAAGACATATGGACGAAGGGACAATTACTGCACGTTTATTTTGGTCACAGAAAGGTAATAGTGATGTGTTTCTAGATACCATTCACTGCTTGTAATATTAAATGGGATTTAATATTACTGCTAACGTTATGAGAACCTATAAGGTCACACACAAGAGCAGATGAATGGGAGACATGAGAAAGAAGTTGGACTCGATTTTCTCATGCGTCAAACTCATGAAGCATGAGACTAGGTCAGACGCACCTTACTCTCCTCACTTAAGTGACGTTATTATAAATAGACCACTTAAGGGATTTGTGCCGTATGAGTTTAACCCTGGCCGCAAAAATCAGAGTGGCTATGGGTTGCAGGTTCTGTTCGTTACAACTAGCACTGTAAGACGATATTCGCTACTGTTAGTGATCGTTGGACGTTCACAAGGTTTGTTCGTGTGGTGTTCATGATTTGGGACTCACTCCTATCAAAGGTCTGTGCTATAATAGGTAAACACGTTAATCCTGATTCATGACCATTCGCAAGGATCCTTCGATGGGAATTTTTCTGTTGTGTTCTGGTTTTTAATATGCAAATTCCCAATAGAATCGTCATGCCACCCTTACTAGTTTAAGCATCCTTTCTCGGATGATATCATGGCAGTCCATGTTCTTAAGGGGTTCAAGTGGCAAATGAATATGGAGTCATACAACATCAACATAGATTATATGCCTTCACCTCATTTATGATGTTGTAAGGGAGTAGTTACTCGCTCAAATGTTGGGTATTCCTCTTACCTCAAAAGAAGGTTGCCCTAAGGGGGTTCTTCTACTTGCCTCCAAATTCGTTAATTAGTGGGAGGATCTATCATTGAAGTTTTTGCTGCGTTTCATCATAAGTAAATCAAGCCAAATACTTCGCACGACCTCACACACATTACACAGTGATGGGATGAACCACTCCAAGACTCCCCAACAAGATTCAATAAAGAATTCTTAGCGACGAATGATCTTGACACAAAGGTTGTACTACACCTGATCGTCGTCGACTTGCGTCTCAACCCATCGGCTAGTCCTCTAGCCAAGATAGAAGCTTAAACCCTTGACGAGCTCAGGAGCCGATATGAGAAATACATAACCCGGAAGAGTTCTATAGGGCAAAACAGAAGTTAGACAAAAAGTGAAAAACACAAGCAAAGCAGAATTAAAGAATCTCATCCATCCCTAAACACTGCAAAAATCCATAAGGGAAAAATACGAGGAATATACTCATCTTAATGCATCCCAGTACCAAATTCTAGAGGAGGTGTTATACACCAAGCTCTGGGATGTGCCTAAACCTCCTTCACTAAAGAAATATGAACAAAAAGATAATTCCAAACGTTTTGACTAACATGACAGCTGCAGACAAACCATAAAGGACATATTGGTATATAGTCACACATGGCCAGCTCCTTAACAAAATTTAAAATTAGTACTTCAAATATTATAATCCAACGTTCCATTTTCCAATTTGTCCAAGTGAGCATTTGGGAAGCATTCGATTGATTACCTAAGCCACATTTTTTCATTAGTAGGAGTGACAATTGATATAGCAAAGGTTAAGGCCAAGTTAGATTGACTAAAGCAAACCAATGTGAAATAGTTTAGGGAATTTCTTTGTTTGACTGGTTACTACAGAAGATTCATCTAATAATATGCTTTAGTTGCTACTCCATTGACAAACTTGTTGAAGAATGATGCTTTTACTTATAGTACTAGCTCATCACAAGCATTTCGATATATAGTTGAAACACGCAATTATACAAACACCAATGAATGCTAGCATTGCCAGATTTTTCACAACCGTTAAAACATTAGAAACAAATGCTTTTGTCATTGTAACATCCCCAAAATTGCCCCTAGGTAGTCTTGCTAGGAATGGATACAGAGTGTGATTGTCCTTGAGGTTTAGAAGTGCGTAGAGGTTATCGAATGCTTTAAAAGAGGTTTAAATAGGTAATTTTTGTGTAATTTAAGCCCAAATTTGTCTAGAAGCTTCCTCGGACACAACGACCAACTTCAATTGGATGTTTCTCGATCAAAATGACCTCTTTTGGCCTCAATGTCCTCATAAGAATTATAGATCTATCTCTTATCTTTCCATAAATACCAATTTATTCCCAGTTAGATTCTTGTAGTTTGTGGCATTGCCCAATACATCCAAGTTGTTCAAGTCCTAGCACGATCGCTACTTCTGACTTCTAGCCCAATATGGACCCATTAAACGTTGGTTCCACCTTTTGGACTCTTCATGAAAGTTGTAGATCTTTCATATACCTTTCTAACAATATAGAGTTCATAATTTTTGGATGTCTAAAACTCAAGAAATGAGTTATATACAACGTTGGGTGCTGGGTAAGCGAGCGCTAGGTAAGCGGGTGTTGAGCGCCAAAGCTTGAAACATAGGCGTGCTTTATGAAGAATGGTCGTTCCGGCTACTCTGATGTTGTATTTTTACGATTTTACGTGTTTTAAGCTTTAAGGACCCTATAAGTGAGTTTATAATGCCCCTAAAACGTCGTTTTGAACCATAATACTACCTAGAAACTCAACGGAGACTTGTGAAGGAGAAATTCAAGGTTTGGGAAGGAGAGGTCAAAGAAGAAGAAGAAGAAGACCGAAGACATGAAGAAGGGGAATTCAAGGAGCTGTCTTAGAGTTTTTGGAGCATGAAATTAGGAATTTTCAAGAGGTGAGTAACACCCCTTTCTCATGGTACAGATTTCAAAGTGGGATGGGTATGAAATTAAAATGAGGTTTTTGAGTGATTACAATGGAGAAAATTGGAGATTTTCTAATCTAGGGTTCAATAACATATGAACACTATTTTGATTAAGTAAGACTTTAACCAAAATGAGGACCCGTGAATTTAAATACCTACCATTGCAAGTAAGATTTGATTAGACACACAATTTTACTATAGACACAATTTTTTCATTGCTATTTCTCCACTTTGTGTTACTACTAAGGTGGTTTTTGGTATCTGATATATTTAGACATTCTTGAAAATGTCAGGTGGGAATAAAATATTTTCATGTTTGGTACAAGAGATAAAAAATCATTCTCATACATAAAGGGTGTCAAGAATAAATTTAGTGGGAAAGAATCATTTCTTGAAATGAGATTCCCTAAAATATAGTTTATTTGGGAATAAAACATTCCATGAACCAAACGTTATCTAATAGATGTTCACTTTTATTTAATAATAAATCATAACATTAATTATTTTGAAGTATTACGAGGTTTAAGCAATACATTTGTAACAGTTGAAGGGAAAATTGTTTCAAATATTAATCCTATATTATTAACAATAATTTTTTTTAAACTATTAACATAATCGTAACACATTAAATCCAAAATTAAAATTGTATTAAAGAAAAACCATTTTTATTTAGTAATTTCAATGAAAAAATAAGTTTTTGATGGGCTCAATATCTTACCAATATATGAGATAAGACAAATGAGATGAGACAACCGTTGGGGCATGTGACTTGCTTTAAGAAGTTGTCGACCTACACACATTACTCATCATTTTGGATTGCTGTGGTTAACAAGGAAGGAAACTATTTAACCTTTTTTTTACATTTTGTTGTGCAACTTTAGTGCGTATGCAAAGTGTAAAGGAGAAGCAATATTCATTGGCATCAAACATCATCATCATCATGTTCAGTGAAGATTTATTAATGGTACTGCGGGACAGATCAACAAATATGCATAAACTTATCGCTGCTTTCACTTTCAATGTTCAATTATCAACAATAATAACAGTTTTGGAGGATACATGACTCTTTCGAGGGATCTTGAAAGCAAATTGTTGTTATTATTTATTTATCTTATGGTAACATTTGCTTTATCAGAATGAGGGTGAAGCGAATGCAATGAAAATTAAATGTAGACATGTAGAAATAAAGAAAAGAAATTGACTATTTCTCAAAATGATTAAGCTCATCTAAATCAAAAGTGTAATATGAGATAGTAAGGGTATATCAACCCTTTAATTAGCTAAAATGAATTGAGATTTCAATATACTTTAACGAATCAAGGGTGAATACATTATTACTTTCTCACTTTACACTTTTACTTATTTTAGAGGAGTTTTTTATTTCTAAAAATATCATTGTCAAATAAGTGAATATTATTATTATTATTATTATTATTAATTTGAATTGAAAGAAAAATCAGGTTTTATTTTTAAAAGTCATTTAATAAATTTAATTTTAATCAAACCATCAAAATAGGTAATTTGAAGTGTGAATAATATAATTTTAGCTTATGTGATAATTTTAAATTAGTTGATATTATAAAAAAATCTTTATATCGATGGTGCATATCAATTAAATCTTAATATAATATAAAAGGTGTAAATAAATAATTTGAAATAATATTACCAAAAAGAGGAGTGTTAGGAACACACTCTCTTTGCAACCCACATTTTTCTATTGGTTGAAATTAGTGTGAGTATCACTAATTCATGTGAGTTCTACTTAAATTTTGTAGTATCCACTTGAATTTTAATCAATAGAAAAAAATATATTAAAAAGAGAATATTAAAAAAGTTTATTGTTAGTATTTTTCTACCAAAAAAAAATACATTGACAATTCAAATTATTACCTAGTATACATATACTCAGTCATCAATCTTAATCGTACACGTCGTCTTCTATCTCATATCCAATAGTTACAAATAGGTAAAGTACTGGTGCATCCCATTTGGACGATGCCCAGTAAATGCTGCCCGTGGGGAATACTTTTAATCATGTCTAGATAAATTAGCCTCCATCCAAATTTTTTGCTAACAAGTCCACCCATATGTGTGAAGATGAATTGGACAAAAAAAAAAATTACACCCCTTTTAGTGATTGTGTTTATGACTCAACCATAATATTAAATCGTGCCGCAAACAATCTCGCTTCCTCCTTGTGTTGCCATTTCTACTTCCAAATTTTCGAGGCTACTGGAGCTAAGATTTCAAATTAAAATCGTTTCCTGTAATATGCTTTATTGTTATGGTTGTCATAGTTAATTTTTTTTTTGTTCTGTCAATAAAAATTAGAAAAGTAATGAATTATATATTTCTATAAAATGTTTATTTAAATTGTTGTTTTTGTCAAAATATTCCACCGATTCTTACGGTTCCTACTTTCAAATCTAACATTATATTTGGTATGATTGGAAAACAGGAGGGACAGAAAAGGAATGGAAAAAAAAGAAAGAAAAGGGAAAAATGATTTTTTCTTTGTTTGGATTGAAAGGAAAGTGGAGGGAAGGAAAAAACACATATGAGATCCATTCCAATTTTTTTCTTCCATATTTGGGAGAAAAACACGCAAATCGAGAGACCAGGATAAAAATATTAAAAAACTCATTCTTTTATTTATTTAAATATTATTATGTGGGGATATTTATGTCATTTTACAAATATGTTTTATCTTTTCTCTCGTTTTCTACTTAATCAAACAAGAGAAGAAAAAAATTTTAATTTTTTTTCTTTCATTTTCTCTCATATCAAATAACTAAACAATCCTCTTATTTTCACTTTTTTTTTTTTTTTTTTTTCCTTTTTTTCCTCTAAATTTCTCTCCAATAACCAAATATAGTGTAAAAGCCGACATGCATACCACAAAAAATCTAAGCCGACAGTTTCGACACATCATGCACCACGCACCATGCACCTGACTCTGCAGGGACTTAACAGCAATCGTAAAAACGACATCAAACTTGTTGGAGATTAGTGCCATGAAGATTTTAAACGATATCTTTCCATATTGAAATAATTTTTTTATATGTATAAGAATATTTTTTAGTCGAGAATATCCCTTTCGTGACTAACGTATATTAAAGTAAGTTTTGTTTTTATCATAATTATCTATCAATTATGTTAAGTGTTATTAGTATATTAAAATAATTCATGATATTATTATTAATTATTAATTAACGTTAAACTAATATCCATCAAATTCCCCATCAATCTAAAAATTTGAATTTGAATTTGAATTTGAAATATGTGGTTTTAGTCAAATATGGAATCACTGATTATGAGGCTGTCTGTGTCGGGTGCATAGGTACAAAAGTTGCAACTTTTACCCGCACCCTTCAAGTGCACTTGGAATATCAGCATATCATGAAGCATCATGACCCTATCTTAGAACTGTAAAGAATCTGAATTATTAAAAAGATGTCTAAATTAATGGAGTCCAATTTTTAGTAACTAAAGTCAAAAAAAGTGCAACGGAAATGTTGATTGAGATTGTATCATCACTTTATGAGGAATAACAGTTAGGAAGGTGTAAATCTTCTGCTGCCTATGGCTGTTGGGTGCAACATGTATCAGTACTAATTTTATGGTGGAAGAGAAATCACATCCGCCAGACACTGTTGAGATTGGAGTGCAGAGACGTCGGTAGGTGTCGGGAGGGTGCATAATTGAGACTAGAAAGCAACCTCTGCTAATCTGAGCTTCAATTTCTTTGTCTGCCTCCTCTGAATTAAATGGTCCCACCATAATATCAAAAGAGTCACATGGAGGAGGGAGAGAGAGTAACAGGTGACTAAACATGATTTGACCAACTTTACTATTTGACTATTTAAAATCGATATATTCAGATTATATTTTCTCTCATATATCTATATTATATATTTATTATTTTAATTTTTACATACAAATATATCTATTAATATCTAATCTCACTCTGACAAATAAATCCACACGTCCCATTGAGTTTCAAAGTAGAATTAAAAAAGCATTTCCCTAATGTCACTCTACAAAATACAGGGAGCTGGGGATGCATTCCTGAGTGTGAACAGAGTTCGTCCTATTCAAATATAACGGCAAATAATTAATGAATGAGGCTGTGAAGCTAGGGTACATAAACTTCAAATATAAGGCATATAAGCATTGGATGCTGATATCCTTTTGTTTTTTCCTGATAATATTGATTTTTTTTATCAATATAGTACGAAGGCAACTTCCTACTAATTAGTTGAGAAGTTAGCTTGAGTCATTGAAATTATCCAAATGTACCCATTAAATTTGTTTCCTACTTGACAGCGGTATCAAATAATGACATGTATGATTCTTAATTTTTTATTTATATTTAAAATTTAAATTCTCTTTCAATTTATTTAATTATGCATTCTCCCCTTCAATTTCATATGATGCCCCCCAATATTTATCCCACTTTGGTATATCTCTTCTTGCTTTTAGGATTGTAATTGGGTCAGTTCGGATTGGATTTAAGATAATTTAACGTTTAAGCCAATTAATGTTGATCGGATTATGTAGGTTCGATTTTTGCGAAATGCAATCCAAACCTAACCAATCTGATTATATTCGGATTGGTTCCGATCAAGTATTTGGGTCAGCATATCTTTAACATTATATTTAATTTAATTTTTTAAAAATAGTAAAAAAGAATTCAGAATAAACTAATGAACAGATTAGAAGAAAGAATCCCAATCTGAAGCACTTGAATCAGTGAAATCACCAACCCCCATTGTTGCAATTACGCGAGCAGTGTTTAAAGCGTGAAACCTTGTCGCGGCGATTGTCATTAGAACTCGTTCCCATCCCCTATTCGAGTTCATAACGTTTGGATAAAGTATAACACAATGACCAAAGATTGGGTCATCGAAGCCGATCTCAAAGAGGTCGACAATGCCACCATTGTTCAGGAGTGGGTGAGGGTATGAGGGAGGGGGAAATTATGCTTTTAGGGTTCTTCAATGAGGGATGGAGAAGGAGAGAGGATTTTAGTTAGGGCTCAGTCATGAATGCGTGATGAGTATGAGACTGATTGTAGAGTGTCAAAAACTAAAGCTTTAGTTCAGTTCGGGTTCAACATGTCCAAATTTCATTAACTTGAGACCTAAATCGATGGTCTTTAGATTCTAATATTTGAATCCAATCCGATGCAATGGCCAGTCCATTCGGTTAGCCCTCCACCACATTTGTGAAGTTGTACTAAATTTTGAATTGAAAATGAAAAACATTTAGTATAAAATTGGTATTAAATGAAGTACTTTCTAGTTATCAAATAGACAAACTTCCACAAAAATAATCCAATTATCCCAAGACTTGGTAGGACTGAAATCAGATCACCTCATCACAATCGGATGTACATTATTAAAAGAAAAAAAAAGATGGTCTAGTGGTCACCCACTTCGATTAATTTTAGATTTTTCAATACTGTATGTTGAAAATAATCGAAATCTTGTTTGTTTGTGATTGAATTTTACCGAGCGTTTTAATAGAATGGATTTTGTGAAAAAATAAATTTTTCTAGCTTTTACATGAATAGAGTTGACTTTATCTATGGAATTTATAAGATGTTAAAAAATGAATCTATAATTATATTTTAAAAGTAATTATACTACGTGCATGTTTGAATTTAAAGGGGGTGTATTGGATTGGGATTTTAAAAGACTATTTTGGCATAAAAAAGTCTTGTGGATTTTAATGGACTATGTAAGAATGTAATGACTTATGAGATTTTTTTAATGACTTTTATAATCAAGATTTTATTGTTTGGATTTTAATGGATTTATATCATAAGAATTTATAAGGTTTTGAAGGATTATATGGATTTATAAGAATTGAAAAGAAATGGAGAATAAACACAAACTCTAATTACAACTTTATATTGCAAAATCACTTTTATAGTAGATAAAACAAAATATTCACATGTTTTTGTCTACATATTTTTATTCACATGTTATTATATTTATATAGTGAAAAAGGAAATTGTGAACTTAAAAAAATAAAATAACTTTATTTTCATAATATCATAAATACTGTATTCTATACTTTTATTGCTTGTTATTACTGATATATGTTAGCTATCAAGAATATATAAATTTGATGTGTCATTGCTTGCATATCAATTCTACTTTATACTTAGGTAGCGATTGATCCAATTTTTTTTTAGGCTTAAAAGTTACTTTAAAGTTAAAGTTAAAAATAAGTGTTACAAGAGAATGGTTGGGACAATTTATTTTCTTGGGAAATGCTTTTTTTCCTAAAAAAAGTTGCTTTAAAATTATGCTAATATGTTTGACAAATTAGCTTGAAGTAAAAAAAAGTTTTTTTTATAGAAAAAAGTGGTTTTCAAGAAAGCTAAAAATTTTAAGCTTATTTGAAAAAAAAAATTGATTCTTTCGAAACCAATCATAATTTTTCATTTTACCCTATATAACTAAATACCAAACAAATATTATTATTCTATACAAACAACTTCATAACTTTTTTTTTTTTTTGTAATTTACAAGTATTTTTTATATCATCTAAACAAAATAGATTACCTTAAAATCGTTTTTTAACAAGTATATCCAAATAAAAACTGATTTTCATTATAATTGATTATTACAATAAATATATAATCGATTATTGAAGTAAATATCTTAAAATCGCTTTGTTGGTAATTTATGTTGGGTTGAACGACAACCATGGGGGAAAGAGAGGGGGAGGGAGGGTAGAGAGAGGGATGGAGGGAGGAAGGGAGAGGGGAAGAAAGGAGAGAGATAGAGGAAGGGAGGAGAAAAAAATGTGAAGACATAAGATGAAGAAAAATAAAGATTGAGAATCCTGAGTAATCTCATGTGTTAGGGTTAGACTTTCTATTACTAAAAAAATAACTAAAAAGTCACACAAAGTCCCACAAAATCCACCATAGAAAACAATCCATCGAAATCAGGAAGTTTTTGAATACCACAACACTTTTTGTTCCTTGTAAAAAGTCTTGATTGAATACCACTAAATTTGGATTCCTTCTTTAAAAAATCTTAATATTCTTGATTAAATACCACAAAATCTTAATATTCTTGATTAAATACCACAAGACTTGATTAAATACCACACTGACAATCAATCAAAAATCATGATGAGTGTGACTTTTGAGGTAGTTAGGATAAGAATCACACATTAGCTTATTTGGCAATTTCTGATTGATTTTCTATGTAAAATATCTTTACACTAACAGTTTATATCAATTAAATCCTATTTAAATTACTTAAAAGTATTGATGAAATAACACATGACTTTTTTATCTTAAAAAACTTTTAAAATCCTTTACAATCTTAATCCAATATACCCCCTAAGTTAAAAGTCACTCAAATCAATGGCCCTTTAGCTTTCAGGTTTTATGCATTAGAAAGTATAGTTTTACATTGAAATGTAAATCCAAAAACACCCTATCAACAAACCAAAATCAATTATGTTTAATTAACTTCTGAAAAATCATTTCAAAACACAAATTTTCAAAAACATTTATATGTAAAAAATTCGACTTCTAAAACTTTTGACGTAGGCCCACTTCGTTAGCACACTTCGCGCTGCCCCTTAAACAAACACTTATAGCACACTTCTCCCTATCTTTGTTTTGAGACTTTTTGACCAAATTAGTTGCATTTTTTAAATTATTTATCAAATAATTTTGTTTTCAAATATATTATCAAATTATTCTTGTTTTAAATAAAATATTATTTTTTGAGTGACATTAATTAAACCAACGCCACTTCTTTACAAGTGATGCCCTCTCATTGCGCCACGTGTAAAGAAGTGACGCTGATCCAACTAACGTCGCTCAAAAAATAATATTTTATTCAAAACAAGAGTAATTTGATAATATGTTTAAAAATAAAATTATTTTGATAAATAATTTAAAAAATACAACTAGTTTGATCAAAAAACCACCCGAAATAAAAAAATAAAGAAACAAAAACAAAAACAAAAAAACAGGTACATACAAGAGCATATCCTCCTCGTTCATACGAGGCAAGTTTACTATATGAACTATACTCAATCAGTGCGCTACTTTATTAAATGAATTTGCAAACAAAATATCATCCGAACTATCTAGAAGAAATGTTGAAACCACAGATAAAAAATACCCTCAAATGCATGTACAAGAAAATTCTACAAGAACAGAATCATGGATAAGGTAATAAATAAGAAGGTTACAAGTGAGGGCATCAAAGAAGAGGATAAAGAAGGAACTATCTGAATAAGAAAATTGCAAGTAGGTGTCGAAATATTCTTTGTAGTAATCTTGGCTAAACCTTGAAAATTGCAGGCCATGGGGTTCTGATTTTGCACCTGGTAATACATATTAAATGCATATGAGGCATTCCCATTAGCATCCAGGTTGTTGCAAGAAGATCCATACCCAAGTGCAGTGCAATCTCCATAGGTGCAAGCATAGTCAATATTATCTGCAAGTTTGCTGAGATCCTTAGCATTTGGATTAAACGTGCACCAATTTGGAGCAAGATACTTCACATCTTTTGCACCTATGAGAAATTTGCTTTGACCCTGACCAGAAAGATCCATCGGAAACTTTGGCTGCCCATCATATCTAAATATTCCCCAGTGACGCTCAAAGCTCCCTGGAGCAATGCTCTTAGCATCCTCATCAATAAGTCCAAACAGATAAACTTCGATGGATCCGGGTCGGCGCGGGGTTCCTTTATTTGCTGCAAGCCTTGGCAGAAGACCATTATAAAACCTTAAAGCATTGCCTGCATTGGCATTCTTGTCCCCATCTGTAGGCCATCCTACTTCTCCTACCAAAACGGGCATGTCACCATATCCTGCTGCTTTGAGAGCAGAAACCAAGGTATCAAAATTTGCATCAAAAACATTGGTGTATGAAATCCCATTATCATTTATGGGATTGTCCACCCCATCAAAGAAGGCATAGTTAAAAGGAAAATCATCATTCCCATAAAGACTTAAGAAGGGGTAAATGTTCACGGTGAATGGTGCACCATTCTTGTTTAGAAATTGCACTATCTGGGTCATGAGATCACTGATATCAGGCCTAAATGTTCCTGCAGATGGAACAGGACTATTCTCTGGAGACTGATACACATCAGCATTTAAGGGTACGGTAGCCTTTATCGAATCTCCAAAACCAGCTTCATTAAGGGCATTTTGAATGTTCTGTAATGCAGGTAGGGTGATATTCAAGAATGAATTATTGTAGGATTTCAAAAATGGCTCATTCCCAACTGCTACATACCTGTGAAAGAACATTGATAGAATGCATTATTATATCTATATACTTAGGGGAAAAAAGACAGTCTTAATTGCAAAATTGTGCTCACTGAAGCCAAAATTAAATCAAAAACATCAAAGACAATAGAGATAGTTCTGCAGGATCAAAATTCAAAGTTGCGAAAAAAGTTATCACGCCACAACAATATTAATGCTTCCTAATAAATAAAGGTAGGCAATGATATATTTGTGAAGAGTCTCATAGCAATACCATTATTTGACAAAAATAGACTTTACCAACTTTACAAACTAAGTCATAGCTGAGAGCCCAAACCTAAAATGTTCCAAATTATTGCCCAAAATATTTTACAAGTTTGCTTAAAACTGACAAAAATTTGCATTTCAAGAGAAGTTGATACGATTATAATAAGAAAAGATTGGATCTCCATCCTATGAAGCTTAACATGTAGCATTAAACAAGCAGCCTTTCCATCTAAATGCTAAAGAACCATCAACTACGGAAAGATTTCCTCATTATGGTTAATAAATTCTCTACAAGCACAAATCAAACATCTAACTTCTTAAACAATTATTCAAACTTCTCGTTAACCAATACATAAGGTCAAAACTGAAGAACTTAAAGCCATAGAACCAACAACATGCCCACAAGTTGTTCAAGACTATTGAGTGAGTTTTATGCACAAAGTACATATACTTTGCTCAAAAACTATTGAGTGAGAGTTGTTCAAGACATTTTTTTGAATCGTTTCTCTTCCCAAAGTATTACGCAGCAATCACCTTCTAGAATGGCAAAATGATTCTTAGAACATATCCTTCTTCTCTGCACATAAAATGTTATTAGGACTCAAGGAGGCACCACTAACAAAATAAAAGAATCTAATTCTGGGGTATCGCCCAGTACATAGAGCCTTCCTTGAGACTAAGAGACAACTTTGGGTTCACTTTTGAAAGATTCCTTACGCACTTTTCCTTGTGCCTACACTCATAAGCAAATAACATTATTTATTATTATTATTATTATATTATTATTATTATTAGGATTTAATTTGTATAAACTATAAGTGTAAATATTTTTCACACAGCCAGAAATTATCACATAAGCTAAAATATTTGACTTTTATCCTAACTATCTTAAAAGTCATTCATACTAGTTATTCATATTATGATTTCTGATTGTTAAAGGTGTGCATAACAATTAAACTATTATTATTATTATTATTATTATTATTATTATTATGTCACGGACTCAAGGTGAATTTGCTCCACTATAACAATTTGTCTCCATGTCAATGAAAATACCCAGGACCTCTAATTTTCCCAATGTTTCAAAAACCGGGTGGATCAACCTGTTAAACACTCGACCAGGTCTTTAGTTCAATCATTTTTTATAATTCCTTATCATGTTGCCTGATTTAATTTCACTTAAACAATAAATTTAACCAATTGAGCTAAAACCCACAATTCTGACTCGTTCAATCTCCGGTTCAGAACGTTGGATTTTCCATAAGGAAAGCATAAACTATAATAAAGGCTACAATGAAACTAAATCAATGCAGGGATTCAAAGCTAAATCCTCCAAGAAATCCAATATAAAGAATGAAGGACTTGGCATCAAATGAACTAATTAAAAATGCCAAAATAACAATCGTATCTGCTATCAAATAAACTCTACAATTTATATGAAAATAACATGAAAAAAGAGGACTAATTTGCATATATATAAAAAAAAAAACCAGGGACCAGTGCACGAGACTCCATTTGATGGTATATGAGAAGGGCAGATGTATACAAAAGCGGAGTTCAGGATTTGAACCCGTGACACTCAATGAAAAGAAAAAGGAGACCAATTTGCATAACAGATTTAAATAAAATAATAATAATTCAAGCAGTTAATTGATAATGAAATTTTTTTGAAAAACTCACTTGATGTTAACTCCTTGACTGAAGTGGTAACGGGTGACATTCTTCTTAACCCACAGTTTGGCTCGATCATAGCTATTCATGTCAGCAAGCTGGTTATTAGGGATAGCAACCATGACTTCAATCCCAGTCCCAGCAAGAGCACTCATGGTTGTTTCATCTGCATCAAAAAGCTTCACCTTTTGAATCCCATTGTCCTTTAACATCTTAACCACTGTGTCTGGTGGCAACTTATGTGTTGCTTGTGTCCCCCAATTCACACCAAGCCCTTCCACACAACACCACCCCATCACCCCCAACACCAAAACCCATCTCACAATCCACATCTTTTCCATTAAAAATGATTCCTTTATAACAAAAATTTGTCAGAAAAAAAAAAGGGGGGAAGTGAAGAAGGTTTAAATCAAATAGTGGAGTGGGGAAAACAGTTTGTTTATGCTAAAACATAAATGAGAACCAAAACCCTTTCTTATTTCGATGAGAGAGTGAGAAGAAAACAACCGTTCTAAAAGTGGGGTTTGAAGAATCAGCGAAAATATAGCAACACCGTTTCACCCACCACGAAACCACGATGAATGAGATGCTGATAAGGAAAAAGAAAAGTAATAAAAATAAAAAAGAATAATATATATTGAGAATAAAAGATCACGATTCACGTAGAAGATTGAACAATATTTGTAAATATATAGGCCAAGAAATATAAACAAGAAAAAAAAGTTTCCTTTCTTTTATGTTATTTCTTTGTTTTTTGTTTTTTTTTTTGTTGTGGTGTGGAAGAGAGGTGAGAAAAGTTATGGAGAGTGAAATAGGAATCTCAGAAATTGTGAAACTTGTGAAAGAGAAGGTGAGGACATAGGGAATAACAACAAATGGGCAACGCTTTTTTCAATAATAATTATGTGAGTGTTTGGTTTAAATTATTTTTAACTCAATGTTGAAAATAATGTTTTTTGAGTAATTATTTTGAAAATCATCTGAGAAGAGTTTTTTTTTAATGTGATTTTTAAATATGATTTTGCTTTTATAGAATCTAAAACAAACAGACTCTATGTTATCTGAATAGAGAGAAAATATGACATTTAAATAATATATTATTTATATATTTATATTTTATATATAATATATGTCTGAATTTAATTTTAATATATTATTAATATAAAATTTGGAAAAAACTTCTTTAAAATAATTGAACTTATTTTTAATGTGAGTAAATAAGAGTGTTTCACCTTTTTATGATAAGGCAAAAACACCCTTAGTCTGTCATTTATCTGACAAATTCATTATAAACAAGTTTTATTCATAACTTTTTTACATTGTGAATAAACCATAAATCATCTTATGAAATCATGTTAAGAGTCCCTTATGATGATTTATAATTGAGTGATAGTATATATATTTTTTATAATGACCGTTGATGCTAATTAAGTTCTAAATTTATTTATATTCATGTATAATTTATTTATTTACGCCCCAGGTAAGTGTGTGTTGTTAGTGTGTACATTTTTTTAACTATCGGATGACCCCTAACCGGCGGTTAGTAACTATAACGGCTATAATTTGAGACAGATTTCTAAACTTGGAGAAGCTCGTAACCGCAGTGTGAAAGAAAATAGATGGAGAAATTAAATGGAGATGACCATGAGTAAAAAAGAAGGAATTGAAAATTTGAAAGTAAAAGCTATTAAGATACAATAAATTGAAGGAAAAAATTTAGAAACAGTTTGTTATCTCTTGTTTTTATTGTTTCTCACTAAAATATAACACAACTGCTATCAACTGTCTCAAGAGGAGCATAATGGT